>JASEVX010000013.1:35698693-35947335 GCA_031761405.1 Serripes groenlandicus | reverse complement strand
TAGTGCATATGTACAGTCTCGCTAGACCCTTCACGGTCCCTCTACATATTATTTAGTTCTATATATGAGCCGTCTCGCGAGAAAACCAACATAATGGCCTCTGCGTAAATAATCGACCCTGATCAGCCTGCGCAGTCCGCGCAGCATAATCCGGGCCGAACATTCCGTCATAGGGGGGTAGAGGTATAGAGTAATGATTCCTGAAACAGAAAATCCACAGGAGGCGAAAAGTGTCTATCCGGGTAAACCTGCGCGGCATGCTTAGGCAGATCCGGGTCGATACTTTACGCAGAGTTCACAATGTTGGTTTTCTCGCGGGGCGGCTGATGTATGCATCTTTTGACGAAAAACCCTAGAACTCTAGCCACATTAGATTTACGTCAATATAGCATCACATGATCCCGTAACGGAGAGACAGTGGAACCAAATGTCACCAGACGCGATTTCTAACAATCAAATCAAACCCTTTATTATAGCCGAGTCACGCGGGCTGTCAATCAAGAGGTTGTGAGTTCGAACCCCAGCTCGGCCAACATTCTGTCAGATGTTGACAAAAGGCACTGTGATAAGCGCCACTCGTCTTTCTAAAATTTGAAAACAGGCTATGTGGAAAGCAGCCAGTTGCTTGGAAAGTCTGTTGTGCGGAGTTTTGGCGAGGAGGAAGCCAATAAACACACGAGTAGTTAAACTGGCCGCATGATATGACTGAAAAATTGTTAGTTGAGAACAACGTTTACCCTTTCCTTCATTCGACAATTCTGCAGCAGACGACTTTGAAAATATATTTTTGTCAAAAATAGAAAATCTCTTTAATTGAATGGATAACCGTGACTAAAAGTGGAAATCATTGTGGCAAAAGGAGAAATTGCTCGTTTTGAGCAATTTCTTTTTTTGTCACTATGTTTTCAAAAAAGTCGTCTGCTGCAGAGGCGTCAGAAAGCGTCCATATGAGGGGAAGGGTCAAATCCTAACCAAGCAATCAACTACAACCTTTAGTTTCGTATTAATGGCATTTGTATGAATTCAATTCGATAATGGTTGCAGTATCAAAAGCATTACCTTGCTTATAGATCGATGTTTTTTTAAATGGGTGTATCGAAATGTACTTGTGCTCTTATTCCCATTGCGTTAGCCGATCACCGGTAGCTCAGTCGGTAGCGACGCGGTGTGTCAATCCAGGGGTTGTGGGTTCGAATCCCGGCTCGGCCAACTTTCTTTACGACGATTGACAAAAGTCAATGCGAGATGCGTCATTCGTCTTCCCCCAATGGGCTAAGTCTATGTGGAAAAGCAGCCAGTTGCTTGGAAGATTGTTGTGTGGAGTACTGGTGTGATTTAACCAGGAAATGCATGAGTAGGTGAACTGGCCGCCGTGATATAACTGAGAAATTGTTAAAAAACGGCGTTAAACCCCAATCAATCAAACCCATTGTGTTATGATAAGGTTGACATTCACGTCTGATTGAGCTCCACTGCTTATTTTTGTGTTTCGATAATGAAAGCAAAAGCAAATGTTATCTTTTAATGGGTGTTGTTTATGTTACATTTGTAAATACCACCTATTAATAAGATTTGTTTAACTGTGGTTTATTACGCCGTTTTAAACAATTGTTCAGTGGTATCACGGCGACAGTTCACGTATTTATGATCGTTTAATCGATGTCTAATCACTTGAGGAAACTGTCGTGGCCGACTGGCTAGCGTCGGGGATGTTACTGTTCGTCCCGGGTTCGATCTCCAGTCACGGCTATCATTGTGGAGTGTCCTTGGGCAAGGCAAATTTCCAAGGGATCATAAGTGAACAATCGACGTGATATAACTGAAATAATGTTTAAAACGACGTAAATTCCCAGATAAACAAATGTATCAATGAAATCATGTATTTGTAAATGAGTGTTATTTATGGTATATTTTAAAATATCCCTACTTGTGAGAACGTCGTTGCGTCGATGACTAAGCCACCTTGGTTGAGCAGTGGTATAGCGTCCGCCTCGTGTGAAGGATGTCGCAGGTTCGATCCCCGGTCGGGGTCATTTCAAAGGCAGAGAGCAGGTATTACAAAATAAAGCACGTGTGTTCGCGCGATTATTTGTATGCGTGTGCAGTAATCTTCACCAATATATATTGTTGTTTTCGTTGCAGGGAACAGAGTTGGGATTTCTTGCAGAATTCGATGCACAGGTAAATAATGTTTCTTTTTCTCGAATTCATCCTTTGGTGGGTTCATATCAAAACGCTGAATACAACGGAGTTAGATTTAGAGCTTGACGAGTTTCCTCCCTTGCGATCACGTTAGGTTTTTAACCCAATCTCAGTTCATCAGATGAGAAATCGAGGGCTTGGCGTGAAAACGGTTGTAACTAAAAACCTATTTTGAAAACCCTGGTTTAGGGGCAATTTTGACCCTTCTGTAAACAATGCAAATTTAGGTGCCATTGCTCAGAACGAGCAATGGCATCTAAATTTCCATTGTTTACCAGGAAAAAATGATTTAACGCTTATAAAGACTTCATGGCGAGGTAAATAACCTTGGCAAAAAACATACACATTTTAGTTATAACCGTTTCACGCCAAGCCCTCGAAATGCCGATCATCTGTAAACAACCAATGGTAAACAGATTACCGATAACAGTGTATTATTTACGAGATAAACAATAACTGCTTGTACAGGGAATGCAATATATCAACAATATTCTATGTATGGAAGTACTTTCATTTATGATTAATTCCATTTAAAGAGATGTGAATATTTCAGATAAAACAGGGCAAGAAAAAAGTAAGTTGTGTAATATTTGGGGTGTTTTTGTTTTGTGGTATTTTGATCTATTTGCTTTATTAACAGCATTTCGAAAATTGAAAGTCAAATATTAGATTCTTGTTTATATTTGAATCTAAGAAACTTAACGTAGTAAAAAATATATAATTCTTTCAAAGACCGTGATACATTTGAAAAGTAAGAGCAAGTATTGAGTACTACTTTCAGGCGTATGAAATTTAGGACTTTTCCATTAGACGTATGGCTTCAGAAAGCTATATCTATATGTATTTGGACAAGTCCAACAAATAAAAATCATGATAATGAATGAGAGTGTGTTATTGATTTGTTTCTGGTTATTTTTTTGGTTTGGTTATGGTTTATTTCATGTTTACTCATTCCATTCAGAGCCAATGGCAATTGTGAGGTGTTTTTCTCGCAAACAATGCGTATTCAGCTGAGTCAGCTCGTAACGAACTGTTTAACCTGAAATGAGCATTGTTTGCAGTTTAATTATCCAAATATTCCAAATCTCTTATACCGTGAGAATTGAGTCGTCCGATTTGAAAATTGAATAGTCTACTTTAGAACATTTGGCACTGAAATAGTTAAGGTTATTCGTACAAGTCTACAACATATAAGTATTTATACTGTTCTAGACGTCATCAGTGTTTACAAAATATAAGTATTTATATTGTTCCAGACGTCATCAGTGTCTGCAAAATTAACATTTTATCAGATGTGTGTGTGTTTTATGTGTTCGTGTTTGATTGTGGGATTTTCTATTGTTCATTATTATTATTGTTATTTATTCATTATTATTTTCACTATTATTACTATGATTATTATTTTTATTATAATTATTATTGTTATTATTACGTCACCTAGATCCTAAATTCGGGGTATATAGTAGGTCTATTTTGGTCTGTCTTTCAAATTAACTATACGATTTGTACGTGTTTGTGATATTGGTTTCCAACCAAGAATTTTGATTTACTTCTTGTGTCAATACCTTCCTAGTGATAGCAAAACGTTTATAACTGTCGCCTTGGCATTGACCTTAGGTTTATCTTAGAAACCGTTGGCTGTCCCCCGGGAGCATCCTGGGTGTTGCACAAACATATCTATATATTAGTTGTATTATTATTATTACCATCCTTCCGACTATCACTATATTTGTGCCGAGCACCGGTAGCTCAATCGGTTGCGATGCGGGCTGTCAATCTAGGTATTGTGAGTTCGAACCCAAGCTCAGCAACATTCTTTCCGACGTTTGACAAAAGTCACTATGACAAGCGTCATCCTTTAATGGGCTAACAGTCTATGTGGAAAAGTCAGATACTTAGAAATAATGTTATGTGAAATACTGGTATGAGAAAGCCAGGAAACACATGAGAATGTGAACTGATCGAAGTGATATGACTGAAAATTTGATTGTTGAAAACGGCGTTAAACCAAAATCGATCAATTAAATCAAACCAACTTGGTTCGAATTGTGATACAATGTCCGTATTTTCAAAGAACCAGTTGATCTTGACCATTTTAAAGTTCGATAAAATAATATATTTTATGATGTAATGTTAATTGTTATTTTGTGTTACCAGAGGTAACGCCAAAGAACAGAACCTCTCCCAGAAAAAGCCGTTGTGTTCTCCAATGATGTT
The DNA here is from genome assembly GCA_031761405.1 of Serripes groenlandicus. Taxonomy (NCBI): domain Eukaryota; kingdom Metazoa; phylum Mollusca; class Bivalvia; order Cardiida; family Cardiidae; genus Serripes; species Serripes groenlandicus. The sequence continues at coordinate 35,942,916 of JASEVX010000013.1, read as the reverse complement.
CCAAATACGAATTCCGGTAACTATGGTAATCGTGTAGGGACACAATTAGGTCAAACCATGGCACAGATGGAATACCAGTTTTACAGCGCCGGACGAAGGAAAAAGCAGGGAAAAGATATCATATGTTATTGATTATGATCTGAATTAGAATGTTAACTTTCCTTATTAGATTATTCATAAATACATATAAACGTATGTGGGTTTTAGCATCAAATCAACTGTAACTTTGACGCCATTGAACATTTTGTAAATTAGGAAGTTTTATCCTTATGTAGGTGTTCTTGAAGTGAGTTCTTACAGTCAAATTATTAAATTGAGCCGTACCGCGAGAAAACCAACAGTGTGGACTCTGCGTAAAGTATCGACCCAGATCAGCCTAAGCATGCCGCGCAGGCTTACCCAGATAGACACTTTTCGCCTCCTGTGGATTTTCTGTTTCAGGAATCATTACTCTATACCTCTATCCCCCTGATACGGAATGTGTCGGTCCGGATCAGTCTGCGCGGACGGCGCAGGCTGATCTTGGTCGATACATTGCGCAGAGGCCATAAAGTTGGTTTTCTTGCGGGAAAAAATTTAAAAATGAATTTACGAATATTGTGCTCGGATATTTCTCACCCACGCTTAGACCTACACACGTTAAATATGTAAAAGTTACAGTTGTTTTAATTAACCCTTTCCCTCATATAGACGCTTTCTGACGCCTCTGCAGCAGACGGATTTTTTAAAACATAGTGACAAAAGAAGAAATTGCACAAAACGTGCAATTTCTCCTTTTGCCACAATGTTTTCCATTTTTTGTCATAGGTTATCCATTCCATTATGGCGATTTTCTATTTTTTGACAAAATATGTTGTCTGCTGCAGAATTGCCGTATGAGGGAAAGGGTTAAAACCTCTTTTCACTGGTCAGTTGAACACATATTTCGTTTTATACTGAACAGTTTTATTCCGTCCATTTTTACTCAAGATTATCTTTCTGTGATCGATAGTTTTTACATTATCTTTAAAATAACAAACTTAAGAAATCGGATAAATGGGTGTGTGTTTTTCATATTGCGAGATTAGTGTTATTTACCTTTCCGCATTGGTAAGAACAAATCCAATACATTATTCCTGTCAATTATATATTAATCGAACTTACACGTTTTGTTTCTGTAACATTTACATGTTATGTTACGATTTTAACTTAACTTGTACAATGAATCAAGTTTAAGATTTGATAATGTACCTATGATAACTTCCAGTTGGAAACTAAGGTGTATTTTATCATACTATTACTATGGGATGCATACTGTGATTTAACTGTTATCATTTGTTTTTGTTTCCGTCCGTTTCCGTCATGTTAATGTTTCATTTCTTTTTATCTTCAACGAACTCTTCAGATGGATTTAACCCTTTCCAACATACAACACATCTGAAGTTGATGACTTCGAATACATCTGGACAACATATGAAAACTCTCTATTAATATAAGAACAATTATTGAATGAATTTGAAAACGCTGTGACAAAAAGGATAAATTGCTCATGATGAGCAATTTATCCTTTTGCCACAATGTTTTCAATCGTCATCTGCTGCAGAGGCGCCAGAAAAGGTATATATGTGGAAAAGGGTTTAAGCTGTTGTAATTGATTTCGGATATTTTCTGAATCTACGAATTAAACGAGTACACAAATTCTATGACAAAATTGAAATTATTTAATACAATCTAGTGTAATTACGCTTAACTCTTTCAGCGCCAAAGGCAATATTGAGCATTTTGCAAACAATGCAGATTCAGGCGAGTCATCTGGTAACGAGCTGTCTCACCTGAAATATGCATTGTTTGGCTGCGAGTTATAAAAATATTCCAAAAATCCTATAACATGAAAATAGAGTCGTCCGAGTTTGAACATGGAATAGTCTAATTCGGCGCTGAAAGGGTTAAGACCGCCTGTATTTATTTATGTTGCACTACCTAAAACTATTGGTACGAATAGAAATGAAACAGCCACCAGATCGATCGATTTGTATAGTGACTATCGTCGGTCGGTTTTTAGACATATACTATTCACGAATCTCTGCGTCATTCGTCTTCCACCAATGGGCTAAGTCTATGTGGAAAAGCAGCCAGTTGCTAGGGAAGATTGTTGTGTGGAGTACTGGTGTGAGAAAACTAGGAAATGCATGAGTCAGTGAACTGGCCGCCGTGATATAACGGAGAAATTGTTAAAAACGGCGTTAAACCCCATTCAATCAATATTCATGAATCTGCCCTGGTCTAAAAGTTTGGAAGGTCCGTCTTACTGTTGCGTGGTCCTAAATATATGTTTATCCTATTGCATTTGACGTTTTTTTTTTCTTCTTTCTTTATTTCGTTCAAATATGTTTGTTTTTTATTGAACTCTGAGAAAGTGTGAATGACTGTGATTTCAAGGGTGCCAAATTGTGTTTGTTTATTGCATTTACTTACAAAAACCATCTTCCGATGCTTTGATATTGTCACTGTGGTTAGAGCTAGGACTGTCTCAGTATGTTTGGGTCAACATTTTTCAAACAAAGGTCAAAGCAAACCAATCCCGATTTAAACATACTGACTTGTGTTTGTATGGATGATTTATTTTGAAAACATGAAAACATGAAAACATGCAAATATTAGCTTACTGTGATAGTTAATCAGGTAACACATTATTCTCAAATAACTATTTAAACCTTTCCCACATACGGACCCTGTCTGATGCTTCTGCACCAAACGCATTTTGAAACAATGTGGCAAAAGATGAAATTGCTCATAATGAGAAATATTTCTGTTTAATCGCAATGTTTTCAACGCTATCTAATGAATATCATTTCATTGAAATAATTTTTCCATATTTTTGCGTGAATGTTTTCAAATTCGTCTGCTGCATATTTGCTGTATGTGGGAAAGGGTTAACATACACGCAATGTTGTAGTTACTCATAATAATTGTCTTTATTTTAGTACCCGCAATAAAGGGTCTGGTTTAGAAACAAGCGAAATTTTGTTTGTAGAAAAATATTAGTATACTCCCCCTTTTCATATCTTGTCTTTCTGGGGGGACGATTTCAGAGTAACCTTATCATCCCAGGACCATTGTATTAACCTCATGTCAACATTAGACTACATTAAATTGTTGGAACTAAACAAAATATACTTTGTTGTCTTTAGTGGAGGAATGTAACCCTTTCCCTCATATAGACGCTTTCTGACGCCTCTGCAGCAGACGGCTTTTTGAAAACATAGTGACAAAAGAAGAAATTGCTCAAACGAGCAATTTCTCCTTTTGACACAATGTTTTCCACTTTTAGTCATATGTCATCCATTTAATTATAGAGATTTTCTATTTTTGACAAAATATGTTCAAAGTCGTCTGCTGCCGAATTGTCGTATGAGGGAAAGGGGTAAAAGCTTCGATGGACACACTATTAAACCCTTTTAAACATCCAGATGCATTTACAGCGTGCAGAGCTCTCGTTATGGTGTGTAGTTTCACATTCCAAAATCCTTATTAAACACCTAAACCCTACGAGACGATTCTTTTGAGTATCCACAATATAGGGTTAGGTTGAGTCATAAGAGACATATTGATGGGAAAGTCCAGTTTACTCCTCCATATCATTCGCGGCACGACGGTCATGGTGGAGTGCCCCTGAGCAAGGCACATTTTCTAGTCTAGTACTGGTTTGTTTACCAAGGGATCATGAATAAGTGAACAGTCGCCGTGATATAACTGAAATAATGTTGAAAGCGGCGTAAAAAACCCCAATAAAACAAAAAACTCCTCCATATCTAGTTCTTAACGCATCTGCAGAAGAAGTCATTTGAAAACACTGTGGGTGAAAGGCATAATGAGCAATGTCTCGTTTTGCAGAGATGTTTCACCTACCTATGTATTTCCCGGCTTTCTCACACCCATCTTTCTGAGGAATTGGTTGCTTTTCCACATAGGCTGTTAGCCCATTAGTGGAAGACGAATGGCGCTTGTCACAATGACGTTTGTCAAACGACGGAAAGAATGTTGGCCGAGCTGGGGTTCGAACTCACAACCCCTTGATTTACAGCCCGTGTCACTATCGACTGAGCTACCGGGACTGAATATTCTTACAACAGTTAACTGGTGTCTTCATCCGTATGGTTTGGCGAACCTTAGAATAATTATGGAATAGCTCTTACTTGGAATCAACAAGTTTTCGAAGGAACACGTCAGTCATCTACCAACATGTCAGTAAGTAAAACTGATGGATGAATAGACAGACTAATATACAATGGAAAAGTGATGAAAACATTTTGGGAAATTGAGAAATTCCTCAGTGAGCAATTTTGAAATTAACCGATTGCTTATACAAGGGATACAACTCTTAATTTATCATAATGGGTATTTAAGTCATAATGAGTTACTTCCTTTGATTCCTTAATTCGCAATTGATGAATTAATTGACTGGCGTTCATTTTACACGTTTTCAAACAATATGTCATTCATATCAGATACCTAAATAAAAAGTATATATATATATCTTGTCATATCAGAGCCACCATTTATTTTCTGCTTTTCTAGCACGGTAGCACCTGGCCTAGGAAGTACTGGTGTGAGAAAGCCAGGAAACATAAGTTAGATGATAGGGGCAGTGGCATTATAGAAAGTTAGATGATAGGGGCAGTGGCATTATTGAAACACCCTTCAAAACAGGGTACCCCCCTTACTGACATACAACAAATCTGCAGCAGACGAGTTTGAAAATATCTTGCCATATTTAGCCAAAACACAGAAAATCTCTATAAATGAAGGTATAATTAGTGGAAACAAGAGGCCCAAGAGGGCCAGTATCGCTCCACGGCCATAAGGCAAAAATCAAATCTCCAAACAGCCCTGCCCCCTGGTGGCTATTTTTTTACCAACCACCATGGCTTAAAGGAATCTTGTAGAGTGTCACCCAAGGAATGTTTCTGCAAAATTATTTGAAAATCGGCCCGACACTTTTGGAGGAGAGGATATTTTAAATGTTCACCATAGCCATATAAGGCAAAATAGCCCCACCCCCTGGCGGCCATATTTTTCAACCAATCTACATGGCTTGAAGGAAATTGATAGAGGGTCAGCCTAGGAACATTTCTACAAAATTATTTGAATATCAGCCAGACACATTAGGAGAAGATTTTTTAAGTTTTCTCTTTAGCCATATAAGGCAAAATAGCCCCGACCTCTGGCGGCCATGTTTTTTACCAATCAACATGGCTTGAAGGAATCTGATAGAGGGTCATCGAATGAACATTTCTACAAAATTATTTGAAAATCGGCTGAACACTTTCGGAGAAGAAGATTTTTTAAGTTTTCATTATAGCTATATAAGGCAAAAAAGCCCCGCCACCTGGCGGTCCATGTTTTTCACCCAATCAACATTTCTTGAAGGATTCTAATAAAGGGTCACCCAAGGAACACTTTGAAAATCGGCCAGACACTTTCGGAGAAGAAGATTTTATAAGTTTTCACTATTTTTTTTACTTTTGGTTGCCATGGAAACCAGAATTTTGGATGGATAAAAACAAATCAAAGGAATTTAAGGGAGGACATTGAGAGGATGATTCCTATGAAGTTTCAACCAAATTGGCTTAGTGGTTAGGGAGAAGAATTTGTTTAAAGGAAAAAGCTAACGCACACACACACACGACGGACAATTCGCCATGACATAAGCCAGAGGAGCTAAAAATGAAAAATATTTTGGCAAAAGAAGAAACTGCTCATTTTGCCACAACTCTTTCAAAAAAAGGTCTAATGCAGAGGCTTAGGAAACTGTCTAAATGGGGGAATCTAGACTCACAACTTCACACACGGGTAACTTTGTTCTTTTCCATGTACACTAAGTTTGGGAATTAAAGATTCCCTTTCTTATATAGGATGCATATGTGAAAATCTGCATATCTAAACACAATAAGCATGCTTCAATAAGGAGATTTCAACTGGTCACTACTTCCTAGGTCACTAATGTGTAACATAATCAGTAGCCAACTACGATCAATGTAATAAGACAACCATCAAGTTCAAAAGCAATATTCACCATATCAAATCTTCAATAGATAAATGGAGTTGGTCGACATAATTTTGAAAACATTATATGGAACTTGAAAAATTGTTCAGTTGTGTTTTGTTTTTCCTTAAATTGTTTTCACTGTGAGATCAAATTTAACATATTTAACCAGAACCAAATTCATATAAGATTTTATTTTTTATTTCATAACAACTGGGACTACTAATACATCTCAGATAACAATAATTTTCTATTTATATATCTATTCATTTAATATACATTATATAGAATTATCACAACACTTATTCATATATTTGATTTGTTAGCGTTCAATATATCCAATCCATGGGAAAAGTTACAAGTTGGCTTTTGTGAACAGTGTAGACCCAGATCAGAATGTGCATCTACAGTCTGATCAAGATCTATACTGTTCACATCTTACCTACATCTACATCAGCCTGTCCGAAGATTCTGTCAACATGTGTAAATTCTGATGAGACTGTTTATTTGATGTTTAACACCACAATCAACACATTTTAGTCATTCATTCAATTATAGAGATTTTCTATTCATTGACAAAATATGTTCAAAGTTGTCTGCTGCAATATTGTCATATGAGGGAAAGGGTTAAGTCCACAACCCTGAGGACTGAGCAGATGTACATCCTGCTTTGTACATACACTGTTCAGAAATGCCACAATCCAGGGGTTATGGGTTCGAATCCTGGCTCGGCCAACTTTCTTTCCGACGATTGACAAAAGTCAATGCGACATGCGTCATTCGTCTTCCACCAATTGGCTCAGTCTATGTGGAAAAGCAGCCAGTTGCTTGGGAAGATTGTTGTGCGGATTACTGGTGTGAGAAAACCAGGAAATGCATGAGTAGGTGAACTGGCCGCTGTGATATGATTGAAATGCCAACTTTGTACCTTAACACACAAGGGCTCATATAATATATTTAGTTATAATTTTAATTTACGCCATTTTCAACATGATTACAGTTATATCAGGTTGACAGTTCAATAATTCATGATCCCTGTGTGAACAAACTGGTACTAAGCTCGGAAAATTGTCTAGCCAAAGGACACTACACCATGACCCCAACGCCATTGAAAATCAAACTCGGCATGCCCAGTTCCAAATGCCCGAACCTAATCACTCGGCCACGGTGAATTCCTAGGCCGATATAAATACAACAATATACACCTTACATATATATAATGATAAAAATATTAATAATTTAAGTAATTGTTTTACCCGATGTTTCAATGCCATCTTATGTGAAAACGTTTGAAATTACTAAATTCTAAGTGGAAATGATCCTTTCTCAAGCATCTCATCTCTTTGAACAGACAAGATATTATTTTTATCCACCATGACCGCCAAGACTTGGGATCACATTCGGGATGCCCAGTTCCAAATCCTTGACGCTAAGTGGATCCCTGGGCTGATATATAGACAACAATAGACACCATATATTATTGATTTTAGCTGATGTTTCAAGGTCATCTGATGTGAACATTTCTGAAACAGGTCAACTCAATGTTTGATTAATTTGTTGTGTTTAATGACGTTTCCAACCATTTTTCAGCCGTATCACATCTGCCAGTTCATCTACGCATTTGTTTCCTGGCTATCTCGCATGAGTACTCCACACAGTCTTTCGAAGCAACTGGCTGCTTTTCCGCAAAGACTGTTAGACAATTGGTGGAAGACGAATGACGCTTCTCACAGCGACTTTTCACCTCAATGAAAAGGTGACTGGGTGTTTTCAAATGGTGCAAATCCCAATCAGATTGTGCAGACTGATCACTAGTCACCGTTTGATCAGTCTGATCCGATATGCAAATTAGATGCAGTACTTTAGTCAATCAAAAAAATAGATATGCTCTGTCCGGTACACACGATTGATGAATGCGGCTTCTGCATCACAAACAAAGGCCATGTGATGCATGAGAACAGGGTAGTTTTTATAGAGGAATTGGTGGTTTGTTTGTGATGCATGGCGATGGGCATGGTTGGCTTAAAATACACTCTCGGATCTATGAATTGCTTCCAACATCACAGAAGCTACTGGAGAACAGCTTTGACAAAGTATCCACCATACATGATTGTAATGGCTATTATCTTCTCTTTTTTCAATGACATGGCCTTTATGATTATTTCTTTTCCTCATACGACAATTTTGCAGCAGACGACTTTGAACATATTTTGTCAAAAAATAGAAAATCTCTATAATTGAATGGATAATCTATGACTGAAATCGGAAAACATAGTGGCAAAAAGAGAAATTGCTCATGATGAGCAATTTCTCCTTTTGCCACAATGTTTTCAAAGGTCTTCTGCTGCATCAGAAAGTGCCTTTACGTGGGAAAGGGTTAAATGATACATTAAGTACCCTATCTTCCTAGTTTAGTCTTCATTTGTGTAATGCTACATACACCAACATTGTTTTACTTCTACAGAATTTATGTAGATTAACGTATACATGCAATCTCAGGGGTCTTTAGAAACAGAATATTCTTGCAAATGTTGTTGATTGCAGACTATGCTCATTTAAAATGTGCGTGTATTGTCATTTATCTGTTTACAAAAAAGACATAGATAAGCCTGAAAATGCACTGAGAAAAGGGTTTATGATGAGCAATTCCTCCTTTTACCAATTTGTTTTCTTTTCAGTAAGAAAATCAACTATATCACAAGATATTTGGCGTTTCTACTGTCCAAAAAGAAAATCACGTAAAATTTTGATTCCTTTAAACATCATAATCACACCATTTTCTTTTCCTCTCTTGGAATGACGCCATTTGGAATTGACCTTTTTTCATCATTATTCCCCATTTTGTCCCCATGGTTACCATCAAAACTATCCATGAAAGTCGCAGCACCAAAGAATTTCTGGATTTCTATGAACACATCCACTGGCAAGAAACTGAAGAAGTCCAATAGAAATTTGTTAAAAAAAAATTATGATACAGAAGACTTGTTGAAATATTGTGGAAAAAGATCATTTGCTTAGCTCTTTCCTTCATACAGACACTTTCTGATGCCTCTGCAACAGAGGAATTCTGAAAGCATTGAGGCAAAAGGAGAAACTTTATTCTATAAGGGTTCTTTCTTTTATAGAGTTTTCATATTTTGACTAGATATTTGTCTGCTGCAGATTTTTTGTATGTGGGAAAGGGTTAATAAAAGCATCAAAATCGTTTTTTTTTTAAATTTCCAGATGTTTAAAATTTAGTCACAGATGTTTACATTAACCCTTTCCCTCATATAGACGCTTTCGGACACCTCTGCAGCAGACGGCTTTTTGAAAACAGTGACAAAAGAAGAAATTGCACAAAACGTGCAATTTCTCCTTTTGCCACAATGTTTTCCACTTTTAGTCATAGGTTATCCATTCAATTATGGAGATTTTCTATGTTTTGACAAAATATGTTCAAAGTCGTCTGCTGCGGAATTGTCGTATGAGGGAAAGGGTTAAATCAGACAACTCCCAGTAAACAGTTATTGTATTGATTTGTTTCAGGCAGGGAAAATAAATGAAATTTATTAACTGATTAAAATGTATATAAGGCCAAATAAACTATTAAAGTATTATTTTTTCCAAGCAGCTTATCCATACTTGACCTATTTGTTACAAAGAGAGACAAATTTAAAAAAAAGAATTATTATCTCTCTTTCTTTCATTAGTTTTTAAATTTGATTGATTGTTAGGTGTTTAATATGTGGCTTTCAACAGTTTTTCAGTTATATCACAGCATTCCTGGGTAAGTTACCAGTACTACTGGTCCATATATCCTGACACCAGCCAGTCAGTCTAACTCCGCAACCCTGAGCACCAAGGAGGGCAGTTTTGAAGTCTTTAGTATAATGACCCAATAGTGAATCGAACCCATTACCTCCCACATCCGAAGCGGACGCTCTACCACTACACCACTGAGGCGGTCTACTTTTCATGTGTGTACCTACGTTTTGAAGAAAGCCATAATATACACCAGCCTTGGAAGACAGATGACAGTTTGGTTTGTAAGGATGCCCTTCATGACTCTATCTACACAGTACTGTAACTCAAGAGGGGATAGTATCATCGGGAATCTGAAAATAGAGAAATAACTACCTTTAGTCCAACCTTCAGAGTTTAACCCTCTCCAACATGCAACAAATCTGCAGCAGACGACTTTGAAAATACCTCAACAATGATATGGAAAATCTACCTATATGAAGACATAATTATTGAAGAGTTGAAAACATTGTGTCAAAAGGAGAAATTGCTTATCAGTTGAGCACTTTCTTCTTTTGTCAAAATGTTTTCAATATAGTAGTCTGCTGCCGAGGCGTCAGAAAGCGTCTAAATGAGGAAAAGGGTCAAAGGAGAAATTGCTCATCATGACGTGCAATTTCTCATTTGGCCTAAAGGTTTTCGACTCCCACATATAACAAATCTGCAGCTGACCACTTTAAAAACATCATGACAAAAATGTGAAGAAAATTATTAAATGAATGTTAAATAATTAAATAGAGTTAATTTAAAATTGCTTTCAAATGCTGTCTGCTGCAGAGGCGTCAGAAATCGTCTATATGTGGAAATGGGTATATAGAGATTTTACATATCTTTTCAAAGTCGTCTGCTGCAGATTTTTTGTAAGTGGGAAAAGGATTAAGAGACTGAGAGAAATCACTTGTTTACATGATATTATATTTTCAATTGTGTTATTTGCAAAAGTCTGTTGAGATAAATTTGTTACAACTGAAAAACTATGCATTTACACATAGACGCTTTCTGACGCCTCTGCATCAGACAAATTGTGAAAACACTGAGGTAAAAGGAGACATTGACCATGATGAGCAGTGACTCTTTTTTCAATAAATATACTCTCATTTATAAATAGAGATTTTTCGTATATGTTTTCGGAGTTGTCTGCTGTTGATATGATGTATGTGGGAAAGGGTTAAAATACAGGGTTAAAATAAATTTGACAGAAAAAGAAATTACTATTTTGTAACAATTTCTCTCAGAAAATTGTCATTTTGTTTACTGCAGAGGCATCTAAAGATGTCAATGTTTCAGGAAGGTTTCAACCCTTTTCCGCTTTCTGAAGCCTCTGCAGCAGACGACTTTTAAAAACATTGTGACAAAAGTAGAAATTACTCATCAAAATGAGTAATTCCTCCTGTTGCCACAATGCTTTCAACTTTTTTCCAGTAATGATACCTCCATTTGTAGAGATTTTTTCGTGTTTTGGCTAGAATCTTTCAAAGTAGTCTGTATATTTGTCTTATGTGGGAAAGTTAAAGGTCTGAAATATAATATACCAGTATAATCTGCTGACATTTATTGCAGTTTGACCTTTTCCCAAATATAACAAAATTATGCTGCATGACAACATGGAAAATATATGTCTATGCAAAAATATGGAAATGTTCCATAGACGAAAGTATAAATATTGAAATGAGAGTAAAACATCGTTGCAAAAGGAGAAATTGCTAATAATGAGAGCAGTATCGCCTTTTCTCAAAATATTTTCAAAAGATGTCAAACTTCGGGAAAGCCTTCACATTTATCTTACTCTTAAACTTATTCAGAGGACTTTGGATGCCTGAACGAACAGTCCACAGCAGAAATAAAAGTATCAAAAATATTGTTCAAAAACAAACCTGCAGACCCATTTTGATGCAATAGAGCAGACGACTTTTGAAAACATTGTGGCCAAAGGTGAAATTTCTCATGATGAGCAATTTCTCCTTTGGCCGCAATGTTTTCAAGTTTATTTAACATTATTTAGTTATCTATTATCAAGGTTTTTGTCACATTTTTTTTTAAAGTTGTGTGCTGCAGCTTTCATGTGGCAAAGGTTAACATAACAATTTTAGAGAAAACCATTTGTTTGTCCCCAGGTTATATTTTTTTTCTTAATGTGTCTCATTTTGTGACAGTCTTTATAGAGTAATCCAGTATGGTTTGAAATATGAGTTATAAACAACACAAAATACGACCCTAAACTTCTCCCTGGGGTTTTGAAATTGATGATCAATGTAATGATTACTTTTTTGTTTTTATGAACTGTTTTTTATGTACATACATCTCTTCTCCAAGGTTATCCAGAATTATAACCAGGGAAGTCTCTGATCAGGCTGTGTAAAATTATGACAAGGAAAGTCTCTGATCTTATTCTAAATTAGTTCAATGGCCAATATGATGTAGAGAAGAGTTGATAAAGTTCTGTTTTGCTTCATATGTTATAAAACAAAGGGTTGAAAATACTGTGAGAAATTGCTCATACTGAGCATTAAATCTTTTTACATGATGTTGGGATGGTTTTAACCCTTTACCTCATACGACAATTCCTTCAGCAGACGACTTTGAACATATTTTGTCAAAAAATAGAAAATCTCTATAATTATATATGGAGTCATAACCTATGACTAAAAGTAGAAAACATTGTGGCAAAAGGAGAAATTGCTCGTTTTGAGCAATTTCTTCTTTTGACACTACGTTTTCAAAAAGCCATCTGCTGCAGAGGCATCAGAAAGCGTCTTATATGAGGGAAAGGGTTAAGAATCAACTGCTTTTAAAACATCTGCGGACACAGTAAAAAATATCTCGAAAAAGTTTAACCCTTTTTAACATACACAAATCTGCAGCACATGACTTTAAAAGGATCTAGATTAACCCTTTCCCTCATATAGACGCTTTCTGATGCCTCTGCAGTAGACAGCTTTTTTAAAACATAGTGACAAAAGAAGAAATTGCTCAAAATGAGCAATTTCTCCTTTTGCCACAATCTTTTCCACTTTTAGTCATAGGTTATCCATTCAATTATAGAGATTTCTATATTTTGACAAAATATGTTTGAAGTCATCAGTGCTGCATAATTGTCGTATGAGGGAAAGGGTTAAAATATGATAAATGTCTACAAGGTAATGTTTTCATCTGTGACAAGGACAAATTAGGATTAACCCTTTCCCTCATATAGACGCTTTCTGACGCCTCTGCAGCAGACAGCTTTTTGAAAACATAGTGACAAAAGAAGAAATTGCTCGTTTTGAGCAATTTCTCCTTCTGCAAATGTTTTCCACTTAATTATAGAGATTTTCTATATTTTGACAAAATATGTTTGAAGTCGTCTGCTGCAGAATTGTCGTATGAGGGAAAAGGTTAAAATATGATAGATGTCTACAAGGTAATGTTTTATCTGTGACAAGGACAAATACGGATTAACTTCTAATTCTTTTTTCTGCTGTAGGGGTGTCTGATAGCAGCTGTATCATATGTGGGAAATCCCTTTCCCTCATACGACAATTCTGCAGCAGATGACTTTGAACATATTTTGTCAAAAAATAGAAAATCTCTATAATTGAATGGATAACCTATGACTAAAAGTGGAAAACATTGTGGCAAAAGGAGAAATTTCACGTTTTGTGAAATTTCTTCTTTTGTCACTATGTTTTCAAAAAGCAGTCTGCTGCAGAGACGTCAGAAAGCGTCTATATGAGGGAAAGGGTTAAACTAGAAACGAGAAATTTCTCTTTTTCCCATGATGCCTTCAAAAACCGTCAGCTGTAGAGTCGTAAAACTCACTAAAATGCCACCTTAGTAAGGGTATTTGGGTTAACCCTTTCCCACCTACAACAAATCTGCAGCAGACGAGTTTGAAAAATTATTGACAGAAAACAGAAACCTCAACATCTTCTAAAAAAGATAGCTTAATTGTTAGATAAAGTTGGAAACATTATGTCCAAAGGAGAAATTGTTCATAATGAGCAATTTCTCCTTTTGCCACTTGTTTTCAACTAAATATCTGTTTGCAGCAGTTGTGTCGAAATGCATCTTTAGCTCATTAGGGTTAATTTATGTTAATTCGGAAAACAGATACATTAATTCAGACTGCCACTGGAGGTCCAGACAATGGCCGCCCTGACCGTGACCCCGCCGGACAGGCCACTCATCAAACTTTACCTCCTTCCCTAGACTGGAAAAGGTGTCCAATCATTTAAATAGTTAAGACTTTAAAGATAAATGCGTTATCCCTTGAACACTTGCGGACACATTTTGACCAATCTTCAGCAGAAGACTTTTGAAATCATTGTTGCAAAAGGAGAAATTGCTCACCATTTTGCAACAGTGATTTCAACTCTTTTCAATAAATATGGTAACTTATAAATTGTTATAGATGGTAACAAAATCATCTACTGCAGATTTGTCATATGTGGGAAAGGGTTAACATATCATAAAATTAACAAAAATCAAGACACCTTTCAGAACCCTGAATTGAACACAATGTAGTTTAAAAATTAATGGAAAGCTACTGTATTTAATCCTTTCCCACATACAACAAATTTGCATCAGATGAATTTGAAATGATCTAGGCAAAAACACAGAAAATCACTAAAAATATAGGTATAATCACTGAAAAAAGTTGAAAACATTATGGCAAAAGGACTAAGGATAAATCTCCTTGGTTAGAATGTTTTTAAAAGACATCTGCTGCATTAGCAATTTCTTCTTTTGCCACAATGAATTTAACATTATTTAATAAAGAAACTCATTCACGGAGATCTTACATTTTTTTATTGCAAATATGTTTTCAAAGTTGTCTGCTGCAGATGTGTGTATGTGGTTAACTATTGCATTTTTTAGTCTGATTTTAAGATGGCCTCAATGAAAAATAACCATTGGCTAAATAAGTCACCATACCATCTATGTACAAGGTATAATTCTTTTTCTTCTTATTATTATTAAATCTACTGTTTTCCTTGAATGGCCAAGATGCTTTCAGAGAGACACTTCAAACTGAACTTGAAAATTGAATACAACAGATTGTTCTCCAATCTCTCTAGATATCTTTTTACACTTTCTACAGATCAAGGGGTAAAGGAAAGATGGCGATAGGGTTGATACTTTTTTCTGAACTATTTTTAACATCACAATTACAAGCTGACCTATTTTTTTGTCTCATAATACAAGTATCTGATTTCAATAAAAATATTTTAGCTGGCAATCATCCGACTTAAAAAAATATGTAGGATTTATTGTTATTATATCAGATGAGGGCCTATTTGGTTACACTGACTGGGTTAACACTTCTATTTTTTTTTTTAGATTTGCTCTATGTCAGTTTTTGATTGATTGGGATTTAATGCGATTTTCAAAAAAAATTCAGTCATATCATGGCGGTCAGTTCACCTTCGCATTTGTTTCCTCGCTATCTCACACCAGTACTCCACACAACAGTCTTTCTAAGCAACAGTTACTGTTGTCAAACGCCGTAGAAGAATGTATCATGCCAAGCGGTGGTTCAAACTCACAACCCCTGGATTGACAGCCCATGTCGCTACCGACGGAGCTATCGGTGGGCTCTATGTGGGAAAATGTTATATGATCCAAATGCGGAGTCAATAAGACCCCCAAAGCACCACACTCGGCACATGTATATACTGCAGTAATGAAAGTGCAAATTGTCAAGTAAGAAATATATTCTAGACTTAAAACCCTATTCCTCATATGACAATTCTGCAGCAGAAGACTTTGAACATATTTTGCCAAAAAATAGTAAATCTCTATAATTGAATGGATAACCTAATCCTATGACTAAAAGTGGAAAACATTGTGGCAAAAGGAGAAATTGCAATTTCTTCTTTTGTCGCCATGTTTTCAAAAAGCCGTCTGCTACAGATGTGTCAGAAAGCAACTATATGAGGGAAAGGGTTAAGGGTTACTTCTGTTACAATTACTCCTTTTTTTTTTTTTACCAATTAACATGACTTTAAGGAATCTTGTAGAGGGTCACCCAATGAACTTTACAACACAATTATTTGGAAATATTTTTAAAGTTATCATTATAGCTACATAAGGCAGAACAGCCCGACACCTGGTGGACATGTTTTTCAACCAATCAACATGGCTTTAAGGAATCAGAAAGAGGGTCACCTAAGGAACATTTCTACAAAGTCATTTAAAAATCAGCCAACTAGTTTGGGAGGAGAATAATATTTGAAGTTTCCATGGAAACCAAAATTCTGCATGGTTCAAAAAAAAGTTTAAAGGAATTTTGGTGAGTAAATAGACAGGATGCTTTCTGTGAAGTTTCATACCAATTGACCCATAGGTTTCAGAGGAGAGATGCAGTTGCTGGGCGTCGGACAAAGGTAGACCACAATAACTCACCTTGAGCACTTCATGCTCAGGTAGCCTATATAATGAGAATTGCTTATTATGAGGTATTTATCCTTTGATTTACACACAAAATTTTCAAAAGTACTCATCTGCATAAAAAGCTGTTTGATATCAGGGTTTGTTATGGAAGCAAAGTACAGAACTATAAAACTAATCAAACAGAGGAGCATTGAGTCACTCAAGTCTGTTGAACCCTTTCCCGCATAAAGACGTTTTCCGACGCCTCTGCAACAGACAATTTTTGAAAATATTGTGGCAAACGGCTGTGTCAATGAGCAATTTCTCCTTTTGCTGCCAAAATGTTTTCAAGTTTATTCAACTATTATACCTTTATTTATGTATATTTTCCATATTTGTGCTAAGATGATTACAAAGTCATCTGCTGCAGATTCTTTGTATGTGGGAAAGGGCTACTTAATGCCATATACAGAATCAATCAATAAACATCAGAGAGGCTTAACCCTTTCCAACGTAATAAAATTTGCAGCAGACAAGTAAGCTTTAAAAACTTGCAATATTGAAACACTCTATAAATGAAAGGATTATTACTGAAAAGAGTTGAAAACATTTCAACCTTTCCCTCATACAACAAATCTGCAGCAGACGACTTTGAAAACATTGTGACAAAAACCTGGAAAATCTCAATGAAAAGATAGCTTAATTGTTAAATAAAGTTGAAAACATTGTGGCCAAAGGAGAAATTGCTCATAATGAGTAATTTCACCTTTGGCCACAATGTTTTCAAAATGTCATCTGCTGCAGAGGCCTCAGAAAGCGTTTATATGTGGAAAAGGGTTAAGCCAATGTCTGTTAGAAAGAGCTAAAACGTTATGGGGACGTATATAATTGCTCATTTGTAGCAATTCCTCCAATTTCCAAAAATCTATTTCAAAAGGCGTTAGAAGTCATCTATATCAAGGGGACATTTTAACTCAATAACCCTCTCCCCCTTTACCTAGGCAGAGATCTAATGGCAGACAAAACAGTTACACTTAACCCTTTCCAACATACAACAATTTTACAGCAGACGACTTTGAAAACAGTGACAAAACCTGAAAAATCTCCATTTATAAAAGAAAGCTTAATTGTTAGATAAAGTTGAAATCATTGTTGCCAAAGGAGAAATAATTGCTCATGATGAGCAATTTCACCTTTGGCCACAATGTTTTCAAACGTCCTCCGTCTGTTGCTATTGCGTCAAAATGCGCAGGTGGGAAAGGGTTAACCCACATTCATAAAACTGCAGCAACCGACTCTGAAGACATTCTGGACAAAAATAAGGAAACTCTCTATAAAAGAAAGAACTATAATTGAATCAAGCTGAAATCATTCTGGACAAAAGGAGAAATTGCAAAGCAAGAGCAATTTCCCCTTTTGCCTCAATATTTTCAAAAGGAATCTGCTGCAGAGGCATCAGAAAACTCATTTTCTGTGGGAAAAAAGGATAAACCTTTATTGGTTATTTTCATGTTCTAGCATGTAACTACATGTTTATATAAAAGAAGGAGATCTAGTTTTATGGCATTTTTTAGTTAATTTAATTGCATGCAACCTGATTTCGTTTTCTTTGATATTGCTCAAATTTGTGAGATTACTGAATGGGGATCATCTTATATATGTATACCAATGAACATGGAGGATACATAAAAAGCATATTTACTTATTTCTATTTAAATGTCAAGACTTATTTTTCATTATCACATAATAACATTAATTAGTCCTAGTATGTTGTAGGTTTATTAGATGTTTTCAATGGAAATTATATTATTCTAATGTATAAACATTATTTTGTAAATAAAATAAGCAAGAGGCCCATGAGCGCCTGAATGATTAATCTCTGTTGTTCAGCAGGTTATTATTTTATTTTCATAACTTTGAAACAGACATTGTTGGAAAAGGAGCAGAAATTATGAGCAATTGCTCCTTTTCCCACTATGTTTTCAAAAGTCGTCTGCTGCAGATGCGCCGGAATGTGTCTACAAGTGGGTAAGGTATAATTATCCAGGGATAATTATCCGACACTGTCTTATGGAAACAGATAACAATAATTAACTCCTTCACATTTGCAGACGTATTACAATGCATTTGCAGCAGACGACTTTTGAAAACATTTTGGTTGTAGGAGGAATTGCTAATTAAGAAAAATATCTCCTTGTGCCACAATGTTTTCAAATCTAGCTAAGGATTATCACTTATAGATCTATATTTTCTACATTTTCATCTAGATGTTATCAATTTCGGCTGCCACAGATTTGTTGGATGTGGCAAAGTGTTAAACCTTATACAACAAATCTGCAGCAGACGACTTTGAACATATTTTGTCAAAAAATAGTAAATCTCTATAATTGAATGGATAACCTATGACTAAAAGTGGAAAACATTGTGGCAAAAGGAGAAATTGCTCGTTTTGAGCAATTTCTTTTTTTGTCACTATGTTTTCAAAAAGCCGTCTGCTGCAGAGGCGTCAGAAAGCGACTATATAAGGGAAAGGGTTAAGGGTTACTTCTGTTACAATTACTCCTACCTGACATGACATCCTCGGAACATCTTCGTGTTTATGAACGACGGACAAACCAAGGTCGTATAGACACCGGTCGATCCAGACCAGACAATCTCGTAATTCAGCACCTCGGTAAAGCCGACCACTCCAAACTTTGAAGCGCTGTAATCGATTAAATTACGCACACCGATGAGTCCTGTGGAGCTTGATATATTTACAATATGGCCTCGGTCTTTCTTTAACATCGATGGAAGAAAGCATTTTACAGTCTGAAAGAAAGAAAAAAATCGGTTATTGAATTAAGTTGAAAACATTGTCGCAAAAGGAGAAATTGCTCACCATGAGCAATGAATATTACTACAAAATTATTTGGAAATAACTAGAGCTATATTTGGCAGACATGATTTTGCAACCAATCAACATGGCTTCAAAGAAATTGATGGTAGAAAGCATTTTACAGTCTGAAAAAAGAATTAATCAGTTAATTCATTTGAAAACATTGTGGCACAAGGAGAAATTGCAAATCATGTGCAATACTCCTTTAGTCACAATGTTTTCAAAAGTCGTCTGCAACAGAAGCAGAAAAAAGCTTCTGTATGTAGGAAGGTGTTAATCTATGAAACTTAATAACTTAATAACATTTGAGGATAATATTCAACAAGTGTAGGGTAAGAAGTACAGAGTTGAAAACATTGCGTTAACTCTTTCAGCGCCAAAGGCAATATTAAGGTTTTTGCAAACAATACTGATTCAGGCGAGTCAGCTCGTAATGAGCTGTCTCACCTGAAATCAGCATTGTTTGCCATTTATTTATCGAAATAGTCCAAACTGTGATTACATGAGAAATGGAGATGCCCGATTTTGAACATGGAAGAGTCTTGTAACTTTAAACAATTCGGCGCTGAAAGGGTTAAAAGTAGGGTTAAACTTTAACCCTTTCCAACCACCTGAAGACGCATTTTGAAGCATCTTCATGCTGATGAATTTTGAAAACATCGTAGCAAAAGGTGAATTTGCTCATTATGAATAATTTCACATTTTGCCACAATATTTTCAACGGAATTTAATAGCTATATATACTTACATTTATTTTATATATAATTTCCATGTTTTTGTCTCAATGTTTTCAAAGTCGTCTGTGGCAGATTTGCAACATGTGGGAAAGGGTTCAACTACTCTATCACATTGTGCAATGTTTGTACGCTCTACTTACCCAGAAATGACCCAATAAGTCTACATTAAAGGTTTTCTCAACCACATCGTGAAATATATAATATATCCTTTTTCTGTAATTCAGAGCTCTAGATAAGAAGAATATTCACATCAACCAAATCCTTATATGACCCTCAAACACTTTCTTGTGGGTAATCACTCAAAAAAATCATCTCAGTGAGACAGACGATTCTTTTGAGTACAGTGAGTGAGTGTACCTCAGTGAGACGATTCTTTTGAGTACCCGCGTCATAGGGTTTGTTTGAGTCATAAGAGAGATATTGTTGGTTAAAGACCTGTAACATGTATCTCCTCCTTATCTAGCCCTCTGTATAATATATTTACCCAGCCGTGCCCCAATAGTTTAGTCGGCAGCGACCCGAGCTGTCAATCCAGGGGTTGTGGGTTCAAACCCCAGCTCTGCAAATATTCTTTCCGACGTTTGACAAAAGTCACTGTTACAAGCGTCATTCGTCTTCCACAAATGGGCTAACAGTCTATGTGGAAAAGCAGGCAGTTGCTTGGAAAGAATGTTGTGTGGAGTACTGGTCTGAGAAAGCCAGAACACACATGAGTAGGTGAACAGACCACCGTGATATGACTGAAAAATTGTTGAAAGCGGCGTTTAACCCCAATCAATCAATCAATAATACACTTACCCAGAAATGCGCCAGTAAGTTCACATTGAAGGTTTTCTCTATCATATCATCGGGACAATCTAAAATCCCTTTCCCGATGACAACTCCGGCGTTGTTAATTAGAATATCCACATCTCCTATCTTTGACCTCACCTCCTCTCCAACTTTGTATACTTCATCTGGATTTCTGAGAAAAAAAAAGTATATAATATAAACCATTCTTTTCTAAATAAAATCTCTCTTATTCCTAAACCAAACCCTATATTATCAGTACTCAACAGAATTGTCTCACCACGCCGAGTACCCACAACATGGGGTTTGAGTGTCAAATGAGGATTAACCAACATGCAAAATGCCCTTTATTTCCTGAGCTCTGTCTAGGACACCAATACACTGGGCATTTGCAACCAATATAGATCCAGATCAACTTGTACATCTCTGCGCAGGGTTACTTAACCGGGTCTGCAATGTTTAATTGCCATGCAATAATTCATAGCAGGTTTCCATAATTAATCCATTTACATATATACACATTCCTAGCATGAATTTTGAAAAGTCGACTTAAGGCCGCATCCGCGAAATTATAGTCTTTCATTGGGTGCCATCTGTTTCACACTGATTTGATTGGTTCGACCGAATAACGCAAAATGGAATGGACCGTTCGGGTGTTTTGTTTATTTTCACACACTATTTGGTTTACAATAACATGCACGAAACAACGAGAATAGAGATCTATAGACAATTATACAATGAAATGCATTGGATAGACAGAAGCATATGACGTGTGTGTTGATTCAATTAAGATATAAAGATTCATTGTGCAGACAACTATACAGACCTTGATGTTCCTTTTTTCTCATTTATTCACTGTATTAAAACAATTATTTCAAAATGAAGATTTATGGTCTAGAAATAAATATCCCCATAACAAACATTCTGGCAAACTTACATTAATTATTCTACTGTCAAAAGATGCAGCTTTTCTCAAACTTACACACACCAGAGTGCACTATTATTGAAAATCCCAAAGCCTACACCGAGATACTGCTTGTCTCCTTGCAGGATTTTCTAGACGATCGCCACTACAAATGGGCTAAATGGATAGAGGCAGATTTTAACCCTTTCCCTCATATAACAAATCTGCAGCAAATAACTTTGAACACATTTAGGCAACAAGTATGGAAACACTCTTTAAATGATTATGAAAGTATAATTATTATTGCTGAATGGAGTTGAAAACATTGTTGAACAATGTATTGATTATTAGAACAACAAGAGTACTGCAAACGGTACATAATACGCCCGTCAGGAACTTCTTTCTAGGAAAAAAGTGCGGAAAACCAATATTCTAAGTCCAAAAAGGGTCATAACTCATTCAAAAATTGACGAAATCCCAGGAAATATGAACTTGATCTGTGACACATCACTACAAAGCCTTATACAAAATTTCACGGACGGACGGACATGATCATACCATAATACGTACCGTTTTTAAGAAACGGTCGTATAAAAACACCCCAAAAAACACCAAAATGATTTGGAAGATTAAAGACATTTTTTTTTCAGAATGTATTGTCGACTTTTGTCGTAGATCTACATTCTACACTAATCTAATCACATATCAACGAAAATTTATTATTCATGGAATAGAATAATGTGCATGCTCGTACGATAGCACTGTGGTTGTCATTTACATTCTCTAAATTACTTGCTGATTCAATGAATGTATTCTTTATTTAAATACCATTTGCCTATTAGCATATATTCATAATTAGATCTACATACAGTGAAAAAAAATAGTATACTAATATAAATGAAATATAGAAGGAAAAAAAAATCTTTTGGTTGAAATGGACACCAGAATTCTGGATGGATTAAAAAGAAAATGAAGGAATTTTGGTGAGGACATATTGAGAGTTATTATTCTTGCTGTGAAGTTTCATCCGAATTGACCCACTAGTTACTGAGGAGATAATGTTGAGGCAAAGATGCTGGACAACAAATGACAGACAATGGACAAAGGGCAATCACAATAACTCACCTTGAGCACTTCATGCTCAGGTGAGTGAAATAAGAGTACCGCAAACGGTACATAATACGCCCGTCAGGAACTTCTTTGTAAGTTTCCTCTTTGTTTTGATATATTGTTTGTTTGTAAAAAGTTAATAAAGTCGTTCAGGAATAAGTTGTTAAAGAATAATGGGAAACTATGAAAAATGCATAACTCATGCAGAAATTGACAAATATTCTAAGTCCAAAAAGGGGTATAACTCATTCAAAAATTAAAGAAATCCCAGGAAATGTGAACTTGATCTGTGACACTTGATTACAAAGCCATACATAATTTCAGCTCAATACATCAAAGCATGTAGAAAAAAAGTGCGGAAAACAAATATTCTAAGTCCAAAAAGGGGCATAACTCATTCAAAAATTGACGAAATCCCAAGAAATATGAACTTGATCTGTGACACATCACTACAAAGCCTTATACAAAATTTCAGCTCAATAGCTCAAAGTATGTAAGAAAAAAGTGGCACTGTGCGGAAAACCCGAACGGACGGAGGGACATGACCATACCATAATACGTACCGTTTTTAAGAAACGGTCGTATAAAAATACTCAAGCATGGTTTTAATATCAGACAAAAGAAAAAAAAATGAAATTTAAAACATTTATATAAATGATCCAAAACCTTATCCATGTCCATAGAAAAGATCTTCTAACAAATGAAGAATTACAAATTTAGGAAGCACTTTCATAAAACAGGGAGGAGCAGGTAATGAAATTAAACAAGGTCATTAATATGGCCCTGCATTGCTCACCCGAGTTTTGCAATGACTTATGTGATTTGATATATATGCCAATCACATAGTCAATCACAATCGCTCATTATGCGGTCAGATTTATAAGCTATAATAATACTAGTGTCACATCATTTTTTCTTAAATTTTGCCTAATGACCCAATTCTTTTGGACCATGATCCATATATATATATATTATATAAACTTCATCAAGACAAAAATTCTAATAAAGTTTCATCATTCTCAAATTAAAAACCAAAACCACTAAAACCATTTAAGGCAAAATCGCCCACAACCTGGCGGCCATGTTTTTTACCAATGAACATGGCTTGAAAGAACCTGAAAGAAGGTCACCAAAGGATAGTTTCTACAAAATTATTTGAATTTTTTTCTTTTCCGTTGCCATTGAAACCGGAAATCTGCATGGATACAAACAACATTGAAGGAATTTGGGTGAGGACATTGAGAGGACGCTTGCTGTGAAGTTTCATCCAAATTGACCCACTGGTTACAGAGGAGAAACAGTGCATGCACGGACAAAAGGTGATAACAATAACTCACATTGAGCACTTGTGAAAACATATAAATGAGGCCAGAGCACAAAGTTTTAGGAAGGCATGAATATATAAGAATTGTGGATAAAAATAAATTTAAGTAAAATATATAATTATTACAATAACAGTCAATAAGAATTGATATATTTATTAAATTTCTCTTTTATTACTGATATCATATTTTGATTTGTGAGCTGGGGACATAATCTATTGAAGATCCTTTGTCATTTCACATTTTTTCAGGGCCACTGATAATTTTTGAATAGAGAATTCAAAAGTTTCCAGTAAGGAAATTATTTTTTCACACTGAGGGACTGGTTAAATCTATATACACATTTCTATATTAAACATTTTAAGTTTGTTGACTAGAATACAACATTTTGGAAATTTGGATAAAAACTTTTCCCCCCTCTCCTGCAACACCTTAGCAAATTTTGAATGTATCTAGATGAAATTCATGTTCATTAAAATTCATGGCAGGTAATCATGAATGTGTGTTGAATGTCGAAAAACTAACAAATCTTAATTTTCCAAGTTTTGCAGACGCTTGTTGAGCAGTTTTTGTTTCAAACAGAGTGTTTTAGATATATATATATGCACAGGAATCGGAAATTTCATCAATAATAAGGTATATAGGGTAATCTAAAAATAGCCGGCAATGTATAAAAAAAGTTTTTTTTTTATACATTGCCGGCTATTTTTAGATTACCCTATATACCTTATTATTGATGAAATTTCCGATTCCTGTGATATATGCAAAGTATTCGCCAAAATTGATGAAATATTCAAGTTCAAATAATTGAGACTTTCACTTGCTTGTTTTATCAACTGTTATTTATTTGGCAACCAACGTCTAAAACATCTGTTGTATTTTCGTCGGGTATGCAGAATAATAAAAAAAATAGAAAAATGAGCATATAATTATGCGATGTCTTTCAATGAAGGACTAGCGTTATTAGCAATGAAAAAGGCAGGTAAATGAGAGAATTTTTAAAAATGTATACATACAATTTATATTTACCCAATATCACAATTAAAGGTTTTATAATGTATTTATATTTACCCAATATCACAATTAAAGGTTTTATAATGTATTTGTATTTACCCAATATCACAATTAAAGGTTTTATAATTGTATTTATATTTACCCAATATCACAATTAAAGGTTTTATTATTGTATTTATATTTACCCAATATAACAATTAAACTTAAAGGTTTCATAAATTTATGTATTTATATTTAACCGACATCTCAATTAAAGGTGTTACAAATACAATGCATTTATATTTGCTCAACATCACAAATATAAATTAAAAGGTGTTATAATGTATTTTTATATATTTACCCAACATCACAAATAAAGGTGTGACACTTCCCTCCATTGTCTCGGATTTGTTTAGCCGTTTCCTCGTTATTCTCGACACTGACATCCCACAAGACGAGCTCAGCACCTAATTTACTGAATTCTAGCGATAACTGTCGCCCCATACACCCTCCACTGCCCGTTATTAAAACAATCTGGTCTTTTACACATTTTGTCTTTGGTGCCACGAAAAAAGAAAATATTGATATCAACAGTGCTTTTATTACATTTTTCAGCATGAGCAAAGCTTCCCGAATGACACGAAACACTGTCTCGTCTTCCTTTGACACATTATCCATTGTCACGTAGATACGACCAGGCCTCGACGGTTGTCATTGAGAAACTGTCAAACAGCATCACAGATCGTAAAATAAAATTTTCATGATCCAGTCGGCTGCTGATGACCTTTGACCCGATGTTAGTTTACCTCAATCTTAAATGAGCATCCGTTTTGTAATATTTTCTTCGTGTGGGAAAATAATTGGCAGAAATTTGTTTTATATTAAATTTTTGAAAGAACTAATATTTAAAATAAATAATAATATGCATGTCCTGTTAAAACTCGATATCACACTTTCTCCAACACTACCGACTCATTACATTCATGTATTAGTGAGTGTTAGGAACGACAACTCTGCGAAGTAGAATGGATATCACCCTCTACTTCCGGTAATCTACCTCTTTCTTAAAGGCGAAAATGGCACCGACGTAAGTTACTTGACGAGATCCCTAAATAAATCTGTTGTCATCACTTTATCTAGCCCTTAACTATGATATTTTTTGAAAATGAATGAATAAGTTGGTTATTTATTGATATAATATGTTCTTATTTCTCACATTTTTTATTTCTAAATGTGTTTATTTGGGTATTATTTACCGACGTGTCAGAATCTGGAAAAACATATTCATAACAACTATAGTATTGCCGAGTTGTTTTCGTTGGAATAGCCACCAACTTAAATGCTTTATGGCAATTCATTGTTTATAAATGTTGGTTTATATCGAGTTGGTTATTCTAACAATTCCGCAAAACCTTCGAATGGACCCATTTTCGTTGGTTTTCGTGTTGTGAACCAAGCAGCAAAGTTGTTATGCTTTTTAAACATTATGAAGCATGTCTACAACTATTTCCAACATACGACACATTTCTAGCTGACTTTGTATACTCCTAGGCAAATATAATGTAAGTCCCTATAATTGAATATTACAAAATGTTGAAATCATTGTGGCCAAAGCAGAAATTGCTCATCATGATTACATGTCATGAGCAATTTCTATATTTGCAGCAATAATTACTAAAGGCGTCTGCTACAGAGGCGCTGGAAAAGTGTCTGTATGATGAAAAGGGTTAAACAAAAATATTCCCATACAGTGTTTCATTTTAATTTTTTTGTCAACGAGTCTAGTCCTATCAAATGTTTTTCACAAATCAACGGGTCCTACAGTGTATAAATAAAGTTTGTTCACATTTAATGAGTCTAGGACTCGGGATGCGCATCAAAATGAAACACTGCTAATACTCTGTTCTTTTATAATAAAAAGGAATCAATTTTAAAATGTTCGCTTTATCTTCTTTACTTTTTAAATTATAACACAAATCCAGTCCACTTGATATGGTTCATTCAGCATGAACTCTTTTCTACATCTGTTTTTCCAGATTTGATTTTTTATTACACACTATAGTTTAATAATACATCCACATTATCTTTTCATGTAGCACAAAGACAAAAACGCCAAAGGTTCCAGAAACTCTTCTGAAGAAGAGGAAACAGAAGGCTGAGTGCAAAAAAAAGACCGCTGAAAATGTTATCAAAAGGAGAAAGGTATGGATTTAAAATTGTTAATTTCTGTTCACCAACCCTATAAGGAAGGGTTAATAAACAGTTAACTATTTAGTTGAATTATAGATCCCCGGCCTGGTCATACCAAAGACTTAAACAATGGTATTAATGGCTGCCTTCCTTGGTGCTCAGGGTTGCAGGGTTAGCATTAAGGCTGATTAGCTGGTGTTAGGATAAATGGAGCAGAAGTACTGGTAAGTTACACATGAAAAGCTATGAAATAACAAACATTGTTGTAAACGGTGTAAAATCAATAAAACAGTCATATGAGTAAAGGTGCTACCTATTTCGGGTAAACATTTATTAAATTTTGTGATCGGTAATTCCCCGTGAACTTTAGTTAGCCCCTTACTTGCAGCATGATCAGTTATTTTCGTCAATTACGAGTCCTACCGACCTAAGCAAAGAAAATAAAAATCATCATGTTAAGCTTATATTTAACTTTAAAATATGGCCAAGATTTTACATCCATGAAATCATGAGGACAGGTACAACAACTAATCAACTTGCCCTTCATAAAGTTCTTAAAATGTAACGATTCCATAATCTACGGAACTACATTAATTTTGTGACCAGGCAAACTAACCCTTCCTATCATTTCTGTCGTTTTCCTTTTGGTTAATTATTCCTCTGCGTTATGCTAATAGTATGACGTCATATTACAGGAATTTTGACTGGTAAAAAAACCCTTATGAGTTTTTATTTGAACTCGTTTTAGAAATAGAGCACAAGTGTTATTAAACCACAGGGATTTTTTTTGGAAAAAGGGGAAGGGGCCTTAGGCCTTTGAGAAGGGGAAAATTTCGCGGCATTTTAGAAAAAAAGGGGGGAAATTGTAAACTAGTATGATGTGCATGTTTAACTTTTATCATTACAAGGCCATTTTTCATGTTCTTGAACTCCTCCACTAGTCTAGGTTGTCATAATCCATTTCACTCAAACTATACCACTGTCAAGGGTCGGAATTAGCAAGATTTTCTACAGTACTTGCATTTTTTTGCAAGTGCTATTTTTGGTTACTTGCTAAATGAAACTACAATAGTGCAATACACTGTTATGGTCAATCATGAATGTAATGTAAACATGGTCCAAACCATGCTGTGAAAAGCAGCTGCTGAGACTGTCAGATATACAGCAGTCTAGAAACTGTGTTTCAATTTCTGGCTCCATTATGATTATGGCAAAGTATGGCGTCTTTTAGTCCAGACAACAACCATCTTGTCACATCAGATTTTGGGTCATATCCTTCAGGGCAACATCAGCAACTTAAATTCTCATCAAAATATCAAGTATTTCAGCACCAAACCTACACCTCAAGTCAAATTTTATTCTGTTCATTGTGGAAATGATTTACGCTACAGTGAACTCGGCAGTTTCGGGTCATCGACACTTCCGGGTCACATTTGGAAAAAAATGTTTAGTATTCGAGAATGATACAGTAGTTTGACAATTTGATTACCAAGTCATATTTCCCATTAGCTTGGCTAGTTTCACTTTGATTTAGGACGTTGTCATTTCAAGAACGGATGTCTTAATCTCGAAACGCTTGCCTGCATCTATTCCCGCGAAAGCAAAATCTCAATATTTTTTATTTATCTCATATCTGTCACAGCGTAAATTGCTGATTGTAGCAATAATTTTAGTAATACAGGTATGTATTGTCCATAAATGTGTAGGTTATTTACTACTGAACAAGATTTATAATTTTTATTGACTTGTCGAAGTTGTTTATGCCAAACTAGCGGATAAATTTGACCTAGTTCACATACAACACTTTCGGGTCGGCCAAAAAGAATTTCTCAAAATTATCAATTTATTAGTAAAACTATTTTGGTAACTTTTTAAGAATAATTTAAAGCTTATGGTGATAAATCAATGTTAAAGATTTGTTATTAAAATTTACATTTTTTGTCAAATATGACTTATTATTTGGTTGAAACATGCATCGGTTTTCGTGCATGAAAGTGTGTACAGTAAATTTAGCCCAATGACTGTTCTGTTTTTAGCTCACCTGAGCTTTGCTCAAGGTGAGTTATTGTGATCGCCTTTTGTCCGGCGTCGGTCGTCCGTCGTGCGTCAACTTCTTCTCCTCAGTAACCAGTGGGTCAATTGGGATGAAACTTCACAGAAAGCATCCTCTCAATGACCTCACCAGATTTCCTTCAAATTTTTGGGATCCATGCAGAATTCTGGTTTCCATGGCAACGAAATGAAAAAAACTTCAAAATTCTTCTTCTCCCAAACTGGTTGGCAGATTTTCAAATAATTTTGTAGAAATGTTCCTTGGATGACCCTCTATAAGATTCCTTCAAGCCATGTTGATTGGTCAAAAAACATGGCCGCCAGGGGGGGCGGGGCTATTTTGCCTTATATGGCTATAGTGAAAACTTAAAAAATCTTCTTCTCCGAAAGTGTCTAGCCGATTTTCAAATAATTTTATAGAAATGTTCCTTGGATGACCCTCTATCAGATTCCTTCAAGCCATGTTGATTGGTCAAAAAACATGGCCGTCGGGGGGCGGGGCTATTTTGCCTTATATGGCTATAGTGAAAACTTAAAAAATCTTCTCCTCCGAAAGTGTCGGGTCGATTTTCAAATAATTTTGTAGAAATGTTCCTTGGATGACCCTCTATCAGATTCCTTCAAGCCATGTTGATTGGTTGAAAAACATGGCCGCCAGGGGGGGGGGCAGGGCTATTTTGCCTTATATGGCTATAGTGAAAACTTAAAACATCTTCTTCTCCGAAAGTGTCAGGCCAATTTTCAAATAATTTTGTAGAAATGTTCCTTAAGTGACCCACTTTCAGATTCCTTCAAGCCATGTTGATTGGTAAAAAAACATGGTCACCAGGGGGGGCAGGGCTATTTTGCCTTATATGGCTATAGTGAAAACTTAAAAAATCTTCTTCTCCGAAAGTGTCAGGCCGATTTTCAAATAATTTTGTAGAAATGTTCCTTGGATGACCCACTTTCAGATTCCTTCAAGCCGTGTTGAATTGTAAAAAAACATGGCCGCCAGTGGGCAGGGCTATTTTGCATTATATGGCTATAGTGAAAACTTAAAAAATCTTCTCCTCCAAAAGTGTCAGGCCGATTTTCAAAAAAATTTATAGAAATGTTCCAAGGGTGACTGACCCTCTATCAGCCAATTCCTTCAAGCCAAGTTGATTGGTCAGAAACTATGGCCGCCATGGGGCGGGGCTTATATAGTTAAAGTAAAAAAAAAAATCAGGTGAGCGATTCCAGGGCCATCATGGCCCTCTTGTTTATACAATAGGTAATTGCAAGTGATATATTAAATTAGTTCTTTCTTTTTCATATTATTTTAATAAAAATGTTAAATGAATATCTTTTTATTAAAAAACAGCTGTTTGAGGTTACCTCTGATAACAGAAATAAACATTTGTCACGTGACCCGGAAATAGCAAGTTCAACCCGAAACTGTCAAATTTAAAGCTTGCAATTGCAGACAGTAAAAAAACATTTTAACAAATTGATATATAATTTTTGAATTATTTCATCGTGGGGAGGAGGTATTTGTTTAACATTTTATGTAGTTTTGTTTCTCTCAACTTTCCTTTCAAAGAGACAAGATTTGTTATTTTGGTAACTGACCCGGAACTGTCGAGTTTACTGTAATGATCAAAAGTTAAATATGAAAAGAATTTTTTTTTATATTTTTAGTGGAAAATATGCTTATTTTCCGAGGGGAAGGGGCCGTTAAACGGCCCCTTTTATATAAGGTAAAAAAAACCTGAACCGAAATGATCACACATAAAATTACTTAAACTCGTTCCTTTATCAAGTACGTATTATCATATTTAAATATTTCCTCTAGAATTTTTTTTGTTTAGATAACTTGCATCCAATCAAAACGTAGCAGAATCGTGACTGCATTGAAAAATCCACTCTGGACACAATATTTGGAAAGACTGTATAGCAAAGTTTTGCAAAGTTCATACACATAACCTATTGACGGAAAACAAGGTTATTATTATTTGAATTATGACTTTACTGAAATCGACACGTTTTGTAGCCGGTGGCATATGTTTAGAAAAAGGGGAAAATGACACAATTTTCAAATTCATTCTTATGAAAATGCTTGTCTGAATCAGGATATTTTCGTAGAAATGTTCCTTCAGTGACTGACAACACTACATAGTTTGCTAGTTATTACTGGATTTTCTACCATTTCAGGAGGGAGGTGAGAAGAGGAGGATCATGTTCAAGCGAGCAGAGCAGTATGTAAAGGAATACAGAAAAACAGCTAAGATGGAGATTCATCTTGGCCGTCAAGCTAGAAGAGCCGGTAACTTCTATGTTCCTGCCGAGGCAAAAATTGCCTTCGTTATCAGAATAAGAGGGTTAGTATTATGCTTTATTTTACAAGTTGGTGCACATGTTTTTCATGTCGTGCGTCGTCCGTCAACTTCTTCTCCTCAGTAACCAGTGGGTCAATTTGAATGAAACTTCACAGAAAGCATCCTCTCAATGACCTCACCAGAATTCCTTCAAATTTTTGGGATCCATGCAAAATTCTGGTTTCCATGGCAACGAAACCGAAAAAACTTCAAAATTCTTCTTCTCCCAAACTGGTTGGCAGATTTTCAAATAATTTTGTAGAAATGTTCCTTAGATGATCCTCTATCAGATTTCTTCAAGCCATGTTGATTGGTCGAAAAACATGGCCGACAGCAGGGCTGTACAAATCCCATAGCCCGACGTCCGGGACAAGTCATAAATCGCATCGGGCAAGTCGCTAATTGCAACATCTCAGTCCCGGACAAGTGGCATTTTCCAAAAATCCACGTCCCATTATATCAACCCATTTACGTAACAGTGAATGTAAATTCCTCTGTCTGGTAGCCCGGCTTAATTACTAACACACATGTCTGTCGTGTATAAATTTGACTGTATATTACATGCGAAAAACCACTCGCGCGTGACCATAACAAATCAATAACAGTAGGCGGAGTTACCCACCTGTCAGATCGAGTGATTTCAGCCAACCGAATCGCGTCAGTAATAGTCGATTAAAGTGATATATATGTATCCAATAAGGCTGTCCAATCATAAGTGACAATTGTTCCATGAATGCTAGGGAATTACCTATGGATCGGTATCATTAAAATATTCCCTTAAATGTATTTTGATCCATATTTCTACTTTCGGTATGCGATGTTTGCAAACTGGTGCAAACCGGTTCAGAAAGACTTGGAAGAAATTTTCGCCATGCAGAAGTTAATAAAATAAATTTGATCCAAATTAAAGACAATATGACGACCGCTAAAAATTATCTTGCCGTTTATCAATTTGAAATACCAAATTGATTGGAATGAAATATATAAATGATTCCCCCAAGTATGATAATTGCCCAATCACGGCTTTGTTTACCGAAATTAATTAGCATAACCGGCGGGAAAAAAATCATATGACATAATAGTTGCAATTTCATTGGATGAAATGAGAATTTGGGTGAATGACATTCACGACCTGACGACCCCGATGTTTACATTCAACGCTGTTTACGGATTTCTAATTCTCAAAGTAGGGAACCATGATTAACATTGCGCAATCATCAAAATGGCGGCTGTGTTGCAAATAATACCGCAACACCAATCTGACTAAATGTAAATGTGTTAATAGGAGATGATTTTAATGAGATTGACCGCAACACATGAAACAAATTTAACGTTTTGTTGTCTTTCATTTTTTTTGACAATATTTTTTGATTTAATAACTACATTGAACCTGATAAATTTGACTTTTGGTTAATAAAATTTAATTTATTTAATAAGTCTTTCTTTGTAAAACTGACCCTCGTATCGAACACTGCCCTGTTTCGGTGAGGGACCTTAATCGGTGACCTTATTATTTTGTTATCTTCAATTTGAAAAGTGCTATTGCATCATTTGACTATGTTGTCTCAAGTTTAACATTTCTGTCAATAGCTTTTGAATCTTTTGTAAATATGGATAAAATACATACATTTTATGCAGAATATTTCAAATAACCTGGTGAAAAATAATCTCTTTTCCAAATTTCATTTTTGTTAACTGAATGTTGCAATAATTTTTTTTGAATTGGTCACTACCCTTAAATCATGTACATTGTGTGCCCTTAATGTTATCTTTATACAGAATTAGAAAAAAAACCACTAAAAAACAATTAAAACACTCAAGAAACCGCGATCCGGGCTACCACACAATTCTTAAATTTGTCGCATGTTAAACTTGGTGTGCAGAAAAGTGGGACAAGTGAGAATCTTAGCAGGACAAGTGGCATTCTGAAAGTCACTTGTCCTGGACAAGTGGCTGAATTTTTTTTTTGTACAGCCCTGGACAGGGGGGGCGGGGCTATTTTGCCTTATATGGCTATAGTGAAAACTTAAAAAATCTTCTCCTCCGAAAGTGTCAGGCCGATTTTCAAATAATTTTGTAGAAATGTTCCTTGGGTGACCCTCTATCAGATTCCTTCAAGCCATGTTGATTGGTCGAAAAACATGGCCGCCAGGGGGAGCGTGGCTATTTTGCCTTATATGGCTATAGTGCAAACTTAAAAAATCTTCTCCTGCAAAAGTGTCAGGCCGATTTTCAAATAATTTTGTAGAAATGTTCCTTGGGTGATCCTCTATCAGATTCCTTCAAGCCATGTTGATTGGTCAAAAAGCATGGCCGCCAGGGGGCGGGGCTATTTTGCCTTTTATGGCTATAGTGAAAACTTAAAAAATCTTCTCCTCCATAAGTGTCGGACCGATTTTCAAATAATTTTGTAGAAATGTTCCTTGGGTGACCCTCTATCAGATTCCTTCAAGCCATGTTGATTGGTCGAAAAACATGGCCGCCAGGGGGCGGGGCTATTTTGCCTTATATGGCCAAAGTGAAAACTTAAAAAATCTTCTCCTCCGAAAGTGTCAGGCTGATTTTCAAATAATTTTGTAGAAATGTTCCTTGGATGACCCTCTATCAGATTCCTTCAAGCCAAGTTGATTGGTCGAAAAACATGGCCACCAGGGGGGGCGGGGCTTTTTTGCCTTTTATGGCTATAGTGAAAACTTAAAAAATCTTCTCCTCCAAAAGTGTCTGGCAGATTTCCAAATAATTTTGTAGAAATGTTCCTAGCGTGACCCTCTATCAGATTCCTTCAAGCCAAGTTGATTGGTCTGAAACTATGACTGCCAGGGGGCGGGGCTTAAATAGCTAAAGTGAAAAAAAAAAATCAGGTGAGCGATTCCAGGGCCATCATGGCCCTCTTGTTTTGTTTTATAAATGGTATCTAAAACCATGGTTTATACCTTTAAAAACAATCAATTAAGCAGGATTTCCAGTGCATTATTATCCTACTATTTTTGTCTTCTGACACTTTTCCCCCAACAATTTTCCCGGTAATTAACACTTTCCCACATACAAAAAGTCTGCAGAAAATTACTTTCAAAAACATTGTAGCAAAAGGAGAAGCTGAATTTTCAAGACTATATATGATATTAACATAATTGAGCACATAGTCCTGTCTACGGTATGACATAGAAAAAATGTTTTTAACACAGCAGCCAACACATACCAGCGACTTTTTTTCCTTCTATAGAATTAGATGGCGACATTAAACGGACCCATTCACAATTAACAACCAGTCCTTCACAATTTTCTGACAAGGTCCGAGTACCCAGTCACAATTCTTGCCATCTAGAATAATTTTAATTTTTGAACTTGATTTTCAGTATAAAATTCTCGACCCGTCCATGTTGTTAACAATTTTGAATGCTGTCAATTCATTCAGGTGTCGCTTTTTCCAAATGAATATGATTTTTAACAAAATAATTTATATCTTATACATACAAAAAGTATAAGTAGTTGGTTGGGTGATATTTCGTTTAATCTTTTTTTTACTTATTTTTGTCTGATTCAATTTAACCGTGTGTCGGAATGAAACAAAATGGCGGACGATTCTAATTGATTTTCATCATTTATTAAATTGGTAAAGATATAAGCTGCATATTTTTTTTGAGACTGGTCAATGTTAAATATGATTTATTTAATCGTTGCAATAGCTGTCTATGATGTAAAAAGGATAATGCTGATCGCGCCGGTCAGATAAATGTCAAAGGAAAATTACTTGCCATTTTTCAAAATTTCACTGGTACCGGACCAATTTACAATTTAGTTAAAAAAAAATCACTGCATACAAAAGTTAAAACAGGAAATCGTGGTCGCTTAAATGCAGTCGATGTTTCATTTGCTGCACATCCCTAGATTCCTTGACTCGTTAAACTTTGCCAGGGCTCATTTAAAAGTCCAGGGAAATAAATTAAATGATTACACTGTAGGACCTTTTGATAGAAATTTTAAAAGGAAACACTGATGCATATTCAAAAAAACAATGAGACTGGGACTGTCAGGTTTGTTACTTAGTATTCTTTGAAGTTAAATAGGGCGGCCCGCTAACTAATAAATGGGTCTTTGAAAAGGTCAGACCAGGTCCACTATTTTTTCATGATATACCTGATGATGTATCAAAAGGATCGAGGGAAAATTAAAACCTTGATGTTTGGCTGCACACTCTTGCAAGGTTATGACAATAAGGAAATGACTTCTATATTGGGAAGTTGCATTGTGTCATTTTTGTGGGCTTAAAGTTTCTTTCGGATATTTCATGCACTTTCTTGAAGTTGTAGTAAACGTCACCTTATTTGTACTCCTATTCAGCCAAAGGATAGTAGAAACATTTGTGTTATATCATGTGACAAACAAATGACAAAGTTGTACTTTGTCCTACAATTGCATATTTGACGAATTGAAAGTAAATGGAAACTTCTCAATCTGACCCCGAAATGTCAAAGATTTGACTTAATTCACAGTTTCCTTTAAATTGAATCGGCGCATTAGATAAAACCTTAAATCAAACTTAATTACAATTTCTGCGCTACTTATATACGATTTGTTGAAGTGGGTCATATTTATACATTGTTTGTTGAAAATTTACGGTTAATAGATTATATGTTGGCCAGGATTGAGAATGGGTATATAAGACCTGGTTGGAAAATTTTGGTTAAGTATGTTATACGGTACTATAACCGAGGCTAAACATTGTTAAACTCTTTTTCTATTTCCAGTATCAACGGTCTACATCCAAGACCAAGAAAAGTCCTGCAGTTACTCCGACTTAGACAGATTAATAACGGAGTGTTTGTCAAACTGAACAAGGCCACCTTGGAAATGTTGAGAATAGCCGACCCTTACATCACATGGGGGTATGTATATAGTTTTTGTCTTTAATTATTGTTGTTGAAAGCAGCGTAATGCACCAAACAATAAATAAATATCTTATCACTTTTTCACTTGTCCAAACTATTAATGGAAAGTTTGAGAATAGCCGATCCTTTTCATATAAGGATAATAGCTGTTGTTTTGTGAATCATTGGAGGAATGAATGGGAACTTAAATACACTTTATTTGTTATCATCTGTGAAAATATAGTATAGCCATGTTTTTCAACAGATCAGAATAATTTTAACATTTTTACACTACAATAATTAATATTAATTTCAAGTCGGGCCTATATTATTGGTTAGAAGATTTTTATGTTTTTACTTTACACAAAACCAGCTACGTTCTGTGTTGGCCATCTTTTCCAACTGATCATATGAAGTTGAACAAGATAATGGGTGGCCAAGGAACAGTCTTGCCACTGAAACTTGGACCATGTCTGTTAGTGAATATAGATTGTGTGCAAAATTATTGGAATCATCTTCACAGTGATGTCTTTCTTGACCCCACTTTTGGTGGGGGAGGGGGGAGATTATTTTAAAACAGAGAGGTAACTCTTTCTCAATGATGTAGGGTGTCTAACCTGTGTACCATTAAAGAACAGTTCCACAATTGAAGGTTGAAACTTGTTAATGAAGAAGGAATTTAATTGCTAATCTCTGGCCTAAATTTTTATTGTAGATACCCTAACCTGAAGAGTGTCCGTGAGTTGATCTATAAACGTGGGTATGGTAAGGTAGACAGGCGACGAATCCCTCTGACCGAAAACGCCATCGTAGAAAACCGACTTAGTGAGTCTTTCTTTTTAGTACAAACTTCTTTGTTATAACCTTTAACACTTTCCTCTCCTACAGTAGGAATCCGCTGTGGTCGAGTGATTAGCATCGGGGATTTCGAAACCAGGTGTCCCGGGTTTGATCCCCAGTCGCGGCACTACGGTCATGGTGGAGTGCCCCTGGGCAAGGCACATTTTCTAGCCTAGTACTGGTTTGTTTACCCAGGGATCGTGAATAATTAAATTTAATTGCGAGCTAAATGACCTTAGCTGTCGATGCGCCATAAAACAATATACATTCATTCATTCATTCTCCTAATGAATATAATATAAAAATATAATTCAGTAAATCTGCAGCTGATGACCGAAGCAAAACATATGGAAAGCCTCCATTAATCAATGTATAATTATTGAATGTCAGTTATAAACATTGGGGCAAAAGGACAAATTGTTTGTGTAGAGCAATTTCTCCTTTTGTCAAGAATGTTTTTTAAAGTTTGTCTGTTTCAGATATGTGGGAAAAGGTTAGCTGGGTTAACCATTCATGAGAATGATTTGGTTTACCAGAATTTTAGCTCATTTCAACAATATTTGTAATATGACAATGGCGGTATACTTGTTCTTAGAATAATATAAGTTATGATTGTACAGTTAAATTCATTATTAACCCTTTCCCTCATATGACAATTCTGCAGCAGACGATTTTGAACATATTTT
This sequence comes from Serripes groenlandicus, assembly GCA_031761405.1. Classification (NCBI taxonomy): domain Eukaryota; kingdom Metazoa; phylum Mollusca; class Bivalvia; order Cardiida; family Cardiidae; genus Serripes; species Serripes groenlandicus. The sequence goes on along the minus strand of JASEVX010000013.1, from coordinate 35,905,049 downwards.
GTCAAAAAATAGAAAATCTCTATAATTGAATGGATAACCTTATGACTCAAAGTGGCAAAAGGAGAAATTGCTAGTTTTGAACAATTTCTTTTGTCACTATGTTTTCAAAAAGCTGTCTGCTGCAGAGGCGTCAGAAAGCGTCTATAGGAAGAAAAAGGGTTAATCTTCAGCCAGATGGCTCTATAGTTACTACCCCTGAGTGAGCAAAATGTAATGACAGTCTGGAAACATTTAATGATCCTGCTGTATTTCCAAGATGAAAATCAACCAGACCTCTAAATAAGGGGCATTATTTCATGTTCTAAATAGCCGGTTTTGACACTCAAACCCTATGTTATGGGTTCTCAAAAAAATAATTCTGTTGGGTACCCTCGACATAGGGTTTGTTTCAATACTTGGATATTCTTTGGGAAAGAGACAAGTTGATTAGCCCTTTACCTCATCATAGACGCTTTCTGACACCTCTGCAGCAGACGGCTTTTTGAAAACATGGTGGCAGAAGAAGAAATTGCTCAAAACGAGCAATTTCTCCTTTTGCCACAATGTTTTCCACTTTTGGTCATAGGGTATCCATTCAATTAAAGAGATTTTCCATTTTTTGACAAAATATGTTCAAAGTTGTCGGCTGCAGAATTGTCGTATGAGGGAAAGGGTTAACATGTCCTGATCAACCATTTATTCTGATGAATACATTTCTTCTTTTTTTTTTAAACAAAATTAACCAACACAAGCCTGTAGTCTTATCTTTAATACTAGTTAGTCTTTATTTTCTTCTTTTCTTGAATTCCCATTTGGAAAAAATAACACTAGACATTTTTTTTTATGTAATCTTTGCTTTAAAATGTCCAGGTCCTTTAAAGGCCGTTACCATATCCACATACAAGTAATCTGTATCAGGCAAAAATGTGGAAAATCTCTTGATAAATTAAACTTGAAAGTATCATTTTTGAATAGTCGTCGTTCTGAGCAATTTATCCTATTGCCAAAATGTATTCAATAGTATCCTGCGCTTCAAAGGCATCAGAAAACGTTTGTATTTGGGTCAGAGTTTAACCCTTTCCCACATACGACAATAATGCAGCAGACGACTTTGAACGTATATTTTCAAAACATAGAAAATCTCCATAATTGAATGGATTAACCTATGACAAAAAGTGGAAAACATTGTGGCAAAAGGAGAAATTGCACGTTTTGTGCAATTTCTTTGTCACTATGTTTTCAAACAGCCGTCTGCTTCAGAGGCGTCAGAAAGCGTCTATAATATGTGGGTCAGAGTTTAAAGGTTGCAAGGAAGAGATTTATTCCCAGAGTTCTAGATAAGATGCGTATTTCTTGTTCTAGATTCTAGAATTGTATCTTTACCCTTTTAACTCTATGTTGTGGGTACTCAAAATAATCATCTCATTGAGACGATTCTTTTGAGTACCCACAACATTGTGTTAAGTTGAGTTATAAGATAAATATTGTATTGCTGGGAAAAGACCAGTTAACTCTTCCTTATCTAGTCCTCTGTATTCCTGCATAGTTAAAACCCTAAGACTCAAGTCCTCATGTCTATTTTGCAGGTAAATGTGGCATCATCTGTATGGAGGATTTGATCCACGAGATCTTGACTGTCGGCCCCCACTTCAAACAGGCCGCCAACTTCCTTTGGCCCTTCAAACTGAATACCCCCAACGGTGGATGGCGTAAGAAGTTGAACCACTACAATGACGGTGGTGACTTTGGTCTTCGTGAAGGACAAATCAATGCGTTGTTGAGACGAATGGTTTAATTTAGACTGTCTATCTGATATGGAACCTCGGTGCAGAAAAAGAAAAATAAATGAAAAAAATTGGAATTTGTTGTTACTTTTATGTCAAAACAAAGAAGTTTTGAAAAAAGAAGTGTATAATTAGAACAAAGGCAAGTGTAATTTCAGGCGGAGTAAGAAACGTGCCCAAAGTTTTCACTATTTAAGACATTCGAGGTCAATGAAGTCATACTGTTATTTGGGTTTCTTCACAGCAAAATGTACATTTATAAATCACAAATGGAAGAGAACAAAACTTCAAAATGCCAAAAAAATTGAGATCGAGAGATTTTAATGATTAGCAATTCCTTGTTTTTCCTGGAATGTTTCTTACTCTACCTCAATATACTATTTCAGTTTGTCCATCTTTTCAACAATTCTTGGTCAAACCCCAGCATTGCCAACTTTTTTTCCTACATTTGACCAAAGTTAATGTGATGATCATCTTTCCTTTTTCCACCGATGGGCTAATAATAGTCAATTTGGAAAGGACTCCTAAACTGACCATCAAGGAAGTACCTAGAACAACGAATTGCTGATAAATATTCGGAGAACAGGGTCCGAAACTATAAAACTCTGAAAACGTTTTCAGTGCTCCAAATAAAGCTTCTAATTTGGATACTTGAGCACATATTATTATCCCCTCGGCTAACAAAGTTTGCGATGGGGATATAGTAACGGGTCCGTCCGTAACAACCTTGTGCTTCGACCGATCTAAACCAAAAACAGTTAGTATATGTTAAAGGTCGAGGTCAAAATTGGACTGTTCACAAGAGAGAACTGGATGTGATGATTGAATAACGAGGGGATGCATCAGCTTTGGGGTGCACTTGTTAATTTTTATTGCCTGGACTCCAGATGCGCAGGATACAAAATGACAGGGGAAAGAGAAAATTCTCTAAAAATTGCTGAATAAGCACAGATTTGCATTGTTCAAGTCATTTGTTAACAATAAGATTATACATTTTTATGGAATGACTATTAAGATAGTGAAAATAACACAACAACAGAATCGGTGACTAAAACATATTTATTACATCATTAATATCCGCACAATCAAGCACCAAAACCAGATTGAAACACTTAACTCCATTTGACATTTGTTGAGTCATCAGACACACATGCATAACATGTGGTAAAATGACGGGATTTCAAAATAAAATCAAATAGCTACAGCTATGTTCGAGGTCCCTCATACGACAATTATGCAGCAGACAACTTTGAACATATTTTGTCAAACAATAGGAAATCTCTAATTGAATGGATAACCTAGGAGAAATTGCTCATTTTGAGCAATTTCTTCTTTTGTCACTGTTTTCAAAAAGCTGTCTACTGCAGAGGCGTCTATATGAGGGGAAGGATTAACAAAGTCTTTGAGGCAAAAACCATAATTAGTAAAAGGTTGATTGATCAAAAGCATTAAGTCTAAAGGAGAATATTCTCATGATAAGTAATTCCTTAAAGGTTCTCTGGAAGTGAGAAAGGAATAAAGATGAATATGTATCTGCCGATGTTAACTATCTCCGAAACACCGGCAAAAATAAACTCGTAATGAAAGGTGCTTTCTTCTTTAGACTGATTTGAATGAAGAAAGAAACCCGTTAACGTTTTCTGTATCTAGCCGGAAACGGTTTCGATCATTGTTAAACACTACATTCCAACAGCGTACTTTCAGATGTTAAAAATAATCATGTTTTCAAAACCATTGAAAAAAATATATAAATGCGAGTAGTCTGTTGACTGGTTGTCCCGATTATTTGCCAAAATAGGGCAGACAGGGCTTTGGGGGCAAGATAGATTCTATAGAGGCAATCAATGTAACTACAGTCAACTTGTTATGATTCAATCTTTCTCTCAACATGCGCAGGAATACGCTAAGTGGTTAGCACTAAATAGCATCAGTGATTCCGAACTGGGCATCCTTGGTTCATTTCACAGTAGGGTGATCAGGATAGAATACCATTGGGCTAGGCACATTTCCTAGCCTAGTAATGGTTTGTTTACCCAGGGAAAGTGAATTGTCAAAAGCTGATCTGCGGAGATGTTTGTCCACCCCAACTCTGTCGTGTTAAATAATAGGGACAAGATAATCTAGTTATATCACATATTTCTTAAAAAGCTCATTGATGTGGCACTCATGCACAATGAACCGTCGCACGTTGAATTCATAACAAGGCTAGCAAGTATTGAACCATTGACATCAACATAGTAACAATATTGATACAAAAGAGTGGTTTCTGTTTCAGAACGTTGATAGGAATACATATATAATTATTTTCTGCACCCTGCTTTAAATCTTCATATCCTGTAGCCAGTTTTATCAGAAGTTGTACAATTTTTAACATTGCAGTGTATGCATGGCGTTTGATAAAACTGGCACCTGTCCAATTAGGAAATCTTGTGAATGACCAGTGCTCATTTTCTGGATAATCTTGCCTGTTCTGTATTGCAATTGTAGTATAATGATAAGGTACAAACATTAAAGCCTATATTTTAATCCTTTCTCAAATACAGAGATTTTCTGGCACCTCTGAAGCAGAACTTTTGAAAACAGTGGCAAATAGAACAATTGCTAATTTTGAAAAATGTAGTATTTTGCAGACACGCCTCTGCAGCAGACGGCTTTTTGAAAACATAGTGTCAAAAGAAGAAATTGCTTAAAACCAGCAATTTCTCATTTTGCAACAATGTTTCCCACTTTTTGTCATAGGTTATCCATTCAATTATGGAGATTTTCTATGTTTTGACAAAATACGTTCAAAGTCGTCGGCTTGAAAATTGTCGTATGAGGAAAAGGGTTAAGTGAACGCAATGGTTCAATATTTGAGAGGCTGGAGTATATTCAGGTAAACAAAGTGGCAATTATACCAAATATTTAGGTTTATAGATCATTAACTGGAACCTTCTGACAGTGACCACATTTTTCTCGACTAGTTGATTGATTGGGTTTAATGCAGTTTTCAACACTTTTTTTCAGTCATATCACGGTGGCCAGTTCACCTACTCATGTGTTTCCTGGTTTTCTCACCAGTACTCCACACAACAGTTTTTCGATGCAACTACATGTAGTTGCTTTTCTACACAGGCTGTTCACCTCATTGGTGGAAGACTAAATGATGCTTGTGGCTTTGACTAGATCAACAGAAAGAATTTTTTTTGTCAACCAAGACCATTTAAATAGCATCCTCCTTTATAAGTCGCAGGATAAATACATACAACAAGAGGGCCATGATGGCCCTGGATCGCTCACCTGATTTTTATTTTTTTCCACTTCAACCATATAAGCCCCGCCCCTTGGCGGCCATAGTTTTCAACCAATCAACATGGCTTGAAGGAATCTGATAGAGGGTCACCCTAGGAACATTTCTACAAAATTATTTGAAAAACGGCTTTTTTGAAGTTTTCACTATAGCCATATACGGCAAAATAGCCAGAGCCTGTGGTGTCCATGTTTTTTACCCATCAACATGGCTTGAAGGAATCTGATAGTGGGTCAACCTAGGACCATTTCTACAAAATTATTTGAAAATCTGCCTGACACTTTTGGAGAAGAAGATTTTTTAAGTTTTCACTATAGCCATATAAAAATAGCCCCGCCCCCTGGCGGCCATGTTTTTCGACCAATCAACATGGTTTGAAGGAATCTGATAAAGGGTCACCCAAGGAACATTTCTACAAATTTATTTGAAAATCGTCCAACCAGTTAAGGAGAAGAAAATTCTTTAGTTTTTTTTCGTTTGGTTGCCATGGAAATCAGAATTCACAAGGAACATTTCTACAAAATTATTTAAAAATCGGCCAACCAGTTTAGGAGAAGAAAATCCTTTAAGTTTGTTTTCGTTTGGTTGCCATGGAAACCAGAATTCTGCATGTATCCCAAAAATTTGAAGGAATTCTGGTGAGGACATTGAGAGGATGCTTTCTGTAAAGTTTGCTAGCTAAAAGTTGTGAGCTAAAAATAAAAGATAAATGAAAAACAATAACATTTACAAACAAGAGTATGGCCCAACAGAAACAAATAAATTGATGACAATTTGAATCCAAATGCACAGCCTTTAAGTTTCACAGTTCATTCTCTGAGAGTAGTATGAGCGCTGTTTCAGGTGAATCAGTTCATCTAAACATGAGCCGTTCCACGAGAAAACCATCATTATGACCTCTAAGTAATGTATCGACCAAAATCGGCCGACACATTCCTTCTTAGGGGGATAGAGGTACATGTATAGAGTTATGATTTCTGAAACAAAAAAACTACCGGAGACAAAGAAAGTCTGCAGGGCATGCTAAGGCTGATCCGGGTCGATACTTTACGTTGAGTCCACAATGTTGGTTTTCTCGTAGTACGGGTCACATGTATTTCCTGGCTTTGGAATACATAGAAGTCCACACCCACTATGATACTTGCTAGCTGAAACTTATTTATTTTGTACAATGATTGCAAAACAAGCTTTCAGCACACATTAATCATGCTTAATGTCTCCTTGCTTGCAGAACCCGCTTATAACGGGATTCAAACCGGGGACCTTGGTACAAGAGTTTGATGCTCTACAACTACACCACTGGCTACCTTTGTACATAGACTATTTTGTGGAAGGTAGTCTCAAAGATTTTGCCAGTCCTGATCGGATTCCTTGAAGAACATAAATGATAAACAATAGCACCGCGTACGGCACAGACGCTCGACTAATAGGGAGAAAAATAAAAAATGAGCTAAAAAAAAAAACTTAACCGGACGACCATGCCAGAGTCATGACAATAGCTCTCGTTTTTTTCAAAAGTCGAGCTAACAAGGATTCAACAGACTAGACTACACATAGATGATGCAAGCTGATTTGAGTAATGGTTGGTCATACATTAAAAAATATCCCTTTTTGCCTAGTATGACTTGATGATTACATTAACCCTTTCCGTCATATAGATGCTTTCTGATGTCTCTGCAGCAGACGACTTTTTGAAAACATTCTGGCAAAAGGAGAATTTTTCCTTCTGCCACAATATGTTCTACTCTTTTCAATATTTAAACTTTCATTTATATGAGATATTCCATATAACCCAGATGATTTCAAAGAAGTCTGCTGCAGTTTTGTTGTATGTGGAAAAAAATATCCCTTTTTGTTTAGTATGGCTTGATAGTAATTACATTTAACATAGAAAAAGTTTGACGTTTAGAGAATCAAAGTTTTACAGTAAAAATAGCAATAATGAGGAATATAATAATAATAAGGAATGTAAATTCAGTTTTGAAGTGATCGCGAGTATTAAGGTACAAAAAGCAATAATGAGAACAAACGCAGATTCAGTCTTTCATAACCTCGTCCAGAATCAATCTTGAAGCAAACGCGACAGAGAATGCGAGTATTACAGTCAAAATAGCACTGTATGAGATGGACAGACCAAAAACCTGAAAAAAAATTTACAACTGTTTTTTTTTTAAAGAAACAAATAGCTTACCTGTTATTTTTTTACCTATTAACCCTTTCCCTCATATAACAATTCTGCAGCAGACGACTTTGAACGTATTTTGTCAAAACATAGAAAATCTCCATAATTAAATGGATAACCTATGACTAAAAGTGGAAAACATTGTGGCAAAAGGAGAAATTGCACGTTCTGTGCAATTTCTTCTTTTGTCACTATATTTTCAAAAAGCCGTCTGCTGCAGAGGCGTCAGAAAGCGTCTATATGAGGGAAAGGGTAAAAGCCTGTTTGCAAAAGAAGCAACATCTTAAAAGTGAGGTTAAAAAGTGGAACTAGCAAGGAGAAGTTGATGTAGAGCATTTCCTTTGCCTTAATGTTAAAAAAAGTTCTGTAGCAAATGTGTTAAAAGTCAGACAAGCGAGTTGAACAAAAGCGTAACCCTTCCCTACTTGCAGCAGATAACTATTAAATATTCAAAGAAACAGTTAACCCTTTCCCTCATACAGACACTTCCTGACGCCTCTTTACCAGACGGCTTTTTGAAAACATAGTGACAAAAGAAGAGATTGCTCCAAACGAGCAATTTCTGCTTTTACCACAATGTTTTTCACTTTTAGTCACAGGTTATCCATTCAATTATAGTTTTTCTAATTTTTTGACAACATATGTTTGAAGTCGTCTGCTGCAGAATTGTCGTATGAGGGAAAGGGTTAACATACAAGCATGACCAATGGACAAGATGTACGTGATACATGCACAGGTCAAAAATTAATGGTTAAAGAGAGACAACTCATGCAGACATTTGGTCCAACATAAATAGTGAAAGTTATTTCCCTTTTTATTAAATATTGCTAGACTTTCAAAAAGAGATACACCAATGTTGTTAGGACCCAAAGGAATTGCTTTAGTGAGACAGTTCTTTTGAGTACCCACAGCACAGGGTTTGGTTAGGAAATGTGAGAGATATTGATGGAAAAGTAGCAGTTACCTGCATTTGTAGAGGTTGTAGATAGAGGAAGTGCAGAAGTCCATATCGCTCTTTGGTTGGACAAATACACTGAAAATACATTTGTGTTTGACGCAATAACATACAGTACACTTATTTGAAAATCTGATAACAAAACTGGATAATTGTTGTCTTGATTTATTTGACATGTTTGACGAAATTTCAGTCAAAATTATCACTTGGCCCATTTGTTTACCCTAGAGACCTAATGTTATCCCAACATCTGCACATGCGTCCTATCAGTATCCCAGCAATCCTATATTTAACACTTTCCCTCATATAGACGCCGCTGCAGCAGATGACTTTTTGAAAACATAGTGACAATAGAAGAAATTGCTCAAAACGAGCAATTTCACCTTTTGCCACAATGTTTTCCACTTTTAGTCATAGGTTATTCATTCAATTATTGAGATTTTCTATTTTTTGACAAAATATGTTCAAATTCGTCTGCTGCAGATTTGTCATATGAGGGAAAGGGTTAAAGATCCTCTGGAAATGGTGCAAATCTGGGCAGAATTGGTGCGTTGATCGATATCCACAACAGAGCTCTAGATAATGGTAGGGCGTCTGGCATGTTCTAAAATCCTTATTTGACCCTGTAACCCTTTCCCTCATATAGACGCTTTCTGACGCCTCCGAAGCAGACAGCTTTTTGAAAACATAGTGACAAAAGAAGAAATTGCTCAAAACGAGCAATTTCTCCTTTTGACACAATGTTTTCCACTTTTAGTCATAGGTTATCCAATCAATTCTAGAGATTTAGCATTTTTTGACAAAATATGTTTCAAGTCGTCTGCTGCAGAATTGTCGTATGAGGGAAAGGGTTAACTGAATGTTGTGGGTAATTAAAGCATTGTGGTTGTATAATAAGAGAGATATTGTGGGAAAAAGAGCTAATTACCCTTCCTTATCTGGACCTCTGCATGATAATGGTTTTATTTCCTGCAGCAAACCTCATTTTTTTTTTATGTCACCTTCACAATACAAAGGACAATGTTACAATCTGACTTAAGTACACGATCTGACCAAATGTAAGATCTGATGGCGATCCATTCGAATTCATCTTCTTGTTTTATCGGATTTCCAATATTGCTATTTTTAGATCAACCAAGCTATTTTTATTTGAACCAATCAGAGGACTAGTTTCAACAAACGTTTGGCTTAACCTTCAAAATGGCGTCAATTGACGAAGTTGAGCAAATTTAAAATAGACTATTAAAACCAAATCAAAGAACACTTTTCGATGCTGTATGCTCAGGGAAAGACTGTATCTGTATTTTTGCCTCATTTCCGCATTTGTGCGGTCGTCAAAAGAACTATACACACGTGTAAATCACTATGCGAAATTTGGGATCCCATGCTAAATATAGATTTTTTTGGTAAGGGCTGTTCAAGAAAAAAATGTCTGGGTGGGGAGGAACGACAAGCTATTTAAATTCTGTGGGTGGGTGTATTTTTTAAATAAAATTCTCTAGGTAGTGGGCAAAAGATGTATTTTAATTCTGTGGGTGGTCGTTCTTTTTACTGTATAAAAAAACCGTAATAAATTCGGCGGGAATTAAATGTTGAGCGTTTTCTAATTTTTAATCGTTGGATATGAGATCGCAAATTTACTGTATCAGCTCGCCGATAAATATTGGTGATAATGACACTTCAGTGATTTTTACGACACCGGACACCGGTTACAAGATGGCTTCTGCTTCCGCTAGCAGCACGCGGTCTGCGGATGAACAATATTATTCAGAACAATAATCTCCAAGAAAGGCAAGACAACCCCAGTCCGAGGTCTTGTCTTTATATTGTATTTTAAAGGCAGTGTGTTGCCCTCTAAGTATAAATGATGGTTGTTGGAACAAAGATTGAAATACATGTTCATTATTTCATCTAGTCCAAATTACATTTTGTGGATTTCTCCATACTAGACCAGTTTGCCACACTATTATTTAGCATTGGCAATGGTCCGTTACAAACTTGACCTCATATTTCAGCCAATTGTATTATAAATATGATTGATTCGAGTTTAACGCCGTTTATCAGTTATATCACGACAGCCAGTTACCTACTATAAATGTATTTCCTGGTTTTCACACACCAGTATTTCGCACAACAATCTTCCCAAAGCAACTGGCTGCTTTTCCACATAGACTTAGAAGATTGGTGGAAGATGCATGTCACATTGACTCTTGTCAAACATAGGAAAGAAAAATGGCTGAGCCTGCATTGCTACCGACTGGGTTTGGGTTATCTAGGAAGGTACACTCTTGGTCATGGTTAAATAAGATACTACTGGATGTCTTTTAACACATGCATTTTAATTTGGATCTGCTTGAATGTGTTAAAAAGTATAAAACATGAATAAAATTGCTATGAATGTGATAATTTAAATTCTCTAGGTGGGGGGTAAAATTGAAATTTTATTCTATGGGGGGTGCCCAAAAAATAATTAAAATTCTATAGGTGGTACCCTCAAAATTGCTGGTCGTTCTTTTTTTTCCGGAACAGCCCTAAATATCGACTTTTACTTTCACTTCAACAAGATGTGTTTGTGAAACACTGATGCCCCCGAATGGCAACATCTAGGTCAAAGGTCAAGGTCGCAAGGTCAAAAATGTTGGTACTGACAGAAAGGTCATGTCACAAGGAATACACATGTGAAATACGGTAGCCGTACCTGTTATGGTTCAAAAGTAGTGGTCAAGGTTAAAGTTTTTTTCGAGAATGGCAACATCTAGGTCAAAGGTCAAGGTCGCAAGGTCAAAATTTTGCGTACCGACAGAAAGGTCATGTCACAAGAATACACATGTGAAATATGGTAGCCGTACCTGTTATGGTTCAAAAGTAGTGGTCAAGGTTAAAGTTTTTTTTCGACAGACGTGCAGACAGACGTGCAGACAGACAGGCCAAAAACTAGATGCCCACCGAATCGGTGATTCCGGGAGCATAAAAACGTGAAAGCAAGGTTCTGATTGGCTGGTGGAAAGGTCGTCTGAACGTGACCCTCTATCGGTTGTCCTCAGATCCTATGCGTAGCGTTAATAGGAGATGATTCTAATGAGATTGGACAATGTTATAACCTTTTCTTTCGGTTTGAAATAAATCAGATGGATATATCCCGACTCTGCAGTACTGGTTGCCACAACCAGCAATTATCAAACTTGTACAGCAGTTTCTCGTTATACATTGTATATATCACGAATTCAGAAAACTCATAAACGAGATTGGGAATAGTGAACTAACCCGAATCATTCTCTGTCCCTCTCCGTTGGCCTCGGCGTACGCAGAACACAAGAGTAATAGTAGTATCAATGGAGCGATAAATCCCATAATGCCGAGTATATTCGGGGGATGACTCAGCCAATAGATGACGTAGTCTGCACACCATGTGACAACAAACGCCATCCAACTTGCTAACCATCGCTGTAAACATTGTGAGGTGAGGAGCATTCTGTTCTGTTAAAAAAAGTTAGGAATATTTATATAAATGTTGTATATATAACCCTTTCCCACATACAACAATTTTATAGCAGACAGCTTTGAAAACATTTAGACAAAAATATAGAAATTCACTATAAATGATTGATTGATTGATGTTTAGTCAACAATGAGAGGAATTGTCAAAACCCACAACATAAAAAAAATTTCAACTGTTCTACAACAATTTAATTCTAAATTTGAATGATTTTCTAGATTTTAATACAACAAAAGTTTTCATTTGATAAAATACCATAAACGGTGGGTTTCATTTTATAGCTTACCGAAAAAAATATGAGGACTTTGTGCCAAAAGCATTATGCTTTTACCTTTGCTGGGTATTGGGCACTTTTTGAAGCCTCTTTAGTCAACAATTTTTAAAACATAGTGTGTGTGTATGGATGGGGGGTCTCGGGGTCGGGCTTTTGGGGTGGAAAGAGAAATTGACCATATTTTCCACACAATTTTTTTCTAAACTTTTGTCTTTCCAATGTGTACATGTTTTCCATTCCTTTCTGCTTTTAATTAAGAAGAGTCTAATTCCAGTATATTAGGTAAGCAGTTCAAATGTGTATAGAATTCATACTTGCTTAGTTGATTAGTTATACTCACAGAAATTTTCCAGTAACACAGCAGTAACTCATCCTGTGACATGATTGGTGGATATCTTGGGATTTCCCCTTCATTCTGACCAATCACAGAGCTATCCGAGTCTTCAGCACTTACCTGTAGTACAAGAAATATCAGTAGTTTACATAGCTTGCTGAGTGGGGTCAAATTCAAAACTTAAGCGCAAAACTTAAACATTATATCAGGGACATCATAGACGATGATGCCAACATAGCTAACAATAGGCTGACAACATAAAGTCTCATTGTACATCATCGTCATACAGACGTATGCAGATTTCCCGTATGTTGGCCACATTGGGAAGGGTTAACACATATTTATTCACCTGAGTGGTAAAGTTATATGGGACATGCTGAATGACATCACTTTCTATCTGGTCAGATCTGTGATTCAAACTTTCAGTATCTTGGCCTGCAGTTGTAGACTGCCTTCTTTCATTACTTGAATTCATTTCGATATGTTCATCTTCGAACAAGCACCAGTCTGCAAAGAAATAAAAATACAGTGAAGGATTGATATTTTATGGCGAGGGATTGATATTTTATGGTGAGTGATTGATATTTTATTGTGAGGGATTGATATTTTATCGTGAGGGATTGATTTTGTTTGATAAGGGATGGATATTTTATCGTGAGGGATTGATTTTGTTTGATAAGGGATTGATATTTTATGGTAAGGGGTTTATATTTTATGCTGAGGGATTGATAATTTATGGTGAGGGATTGATATTTTATAGTGAGGAGTTGATATTTTATTGTGAGGGGTTTTACAGTAAGTCTCTACAAGTGGGAAATGGCTAATACATGTGAGAAGGCTATGAGATGCCTACAATATCTCGGCATACACATTAAGAAACCTTTATGCACAATCAAATCATTTATCACAAAACTAAATACACATACAACAAATGTACTACAAATTATGATAAAAGAAAGAATTATTACTGGAAAAAGTTGAAATCATTGCGACAAATGGAAAAATTGCTCGTTTTGAGCAATTTTTCCTTTTGTCACAATGCTTCCAAAAGTCATCAGCTGCAGGGGCGTAAATTAGAGTTTTGTAGGTTGAAAAGGGTTAGCAGCATATGAATCTTTATATATATTTAGTCAAAATAATAGAGGGATAAAAATACTCAAACTATGCAAAACAAAAATAATGAAACTTACGATTTAGGATTGAAGCAGTTTCCGCGTGGAACTCTCCAGCCTTTGATTTTTCTATTTTCATCCTCCAATAGTCCTCATAATGTTTGGCATCATCTTCTAAATCTCGGACAAATCTTCGTATACCTATAATATAGTTTTAGACTTCCAATCTCGGTGTATACCTATAATACAGTGATAGACTTCTAATCTCTGTGTATATCTATAATACAGTGATAGACTTCTAATATCTGTGTATATCTATAATACAGTGATAGACAGTCATATCTTAAAACACCTATAATACAGTGATAGACTGTCTAATCTTAATATAGCTTTAAGACGGTGATAGACTGTCAAAATTGTCTTTATATCTATGATACAGTGATATATCGTCAAATCTTTGTATACCAATCATAAAGTGATAGACTGTCAAATCTGTGTATACCTATAAAACACTGATAGACTGTCAACTCTTAATATACCAATACTACAGTGATAAGACTAAAAGACTGTCAAATCTCCATATACCTTTAAAACAGTGATAGAGTGTCAAATATTTGTATACCTACAATACAGTGATATAGTGTCAAATCTCCATATACCTTTAATACAGTGATAGAGTGTCAACTATTCGTATACCTACAATACAGTGATATACATGTAGTGTCAAATCTTTAAATACCTATTATACAGTGATAGACTGTCAATTCTTTTTTAACATGTAATAAAGGGATTTACATATTCGCAGGTCACACGCTACCAACAAACCAAATGACAACAACTTATGTTCACAATAAACTCACCGATTGTATGAGTTCTACACACAGACAGAAGTATGCAGCCCACAATCACATTCCATAGCATAGCCACCACTGTAAATGCTGCACGAGATCCATACAGTCCATAACACACCCAGCCATAAATGTTTAAATTGTGGCATTTATCTGGACTGAATTGATGAGTTCCTTTATAGATGTTTAAAACTGAAATGTACAGTTAAGGTCAAATTCAACAGTTTTTCAGATATATTACGACAGCCAATTCACCAAACCATGTGTATCCTGTTTTTTCCCACGGATTACACCACTCAACATTCTTCACCGGGAACTGGCTTCCTTACCACATGAAAGACGCAATGACTTTTGCCAATCATCAGAAAGAATGAAGGCTCCTGGCGGTGCCCCAACATTACATTTTGAGCAATTTCTTCTTTTGTCACCATGTTATGAAAGAGAGGCTTAAGACAATTTTCGATCCTAAATCGATCACCTGAATGATAGTTAATTAGAAGCAAATATTTAACTGCAAATATCTGTGAAAATTTGATCAGGAGTTCAAATGAAACTGCAAGGAGTGGACACTCAGTTACATGCTCACCAACCTTTTCTCATCTTCAAGGGGGAGTTTCATGCTCTCAAAGTGGGGGATTGGGGTTTGAAGGGGGAGATTTTCAACGCCATGTATTTAACAGTAGAAAGTTTCACAATAGAACGGAATTTAGATAACTATGCAGGGATACATCATACATGTACAATACTTTCAATATTTAATATAGGAAAATGATTAAAAAGACTCATTTTGAGAATGTTTTCTATTCAACAGATTATTTTCAACTGTATTATTTTGGCCTGTTTTCAAGTATTATTTTGGCCTGTTTTCAAATCTGTGCTTTCATATTAAGAAATGTTTTAACTGTGGTTAACTAGAAAATCATGCAAGTTGTCTGTTATGTCAAAGACTTTCATATTACATTCAAGAAAATAAAAATATTAGCAACATTTTAATTTATAGACATACTTTTGAATGAAAAACCCGGGTACCAATGGAATAAAGACACAGGGAGAAGAAAAATACGTACATTTAACCATGTAGTTGAGCTACACACATTGTTATGAACTTGTTGAAAGAAAGGGCCTTTAATCAGTGACAATATGTTAAGAAGTTGATATTAGAAAATGATTGTAGCAGTTTTCAGTACATTTATCCTCATGATTTTAAAAAAAAAAAAAAATTTTTTTTTTTTTTTTTTTTAAATTTTCGAATTTTCGAAAATCGTGAG
This sequence comes from Serripes groenlandicus, assembly GCA_031761405.1. Taxonomy (NCBI): domain Eukaryota; kingdom Metazoa; phylum Mollusca; class Bivalvia; order Cardiida; family Cardiidae; genus Serripes; species Serripes groenlandicus. Next base: position 35,889,528 of record JASEVX010000013.1, on the reverse strand, counting down.
TTTCTCCCTCACGATCGTGGGGGTGGGGTTACGCCCTTCAAATCGTGAGACTCACGATTGAATCTGGAGGGTTGGTAAGCATGCAGTTAAAGAAATAGTTTATCAGTAAAAGCCATTTTTATCTTGAAATCTAACAAGAGCTTTCTCAATTTCTGATTCTGCAGCAACAAAGGTTCTACACAGAATGCAAGTCTTTGAACAATTTTGAAAGAGGACCATCAAAGGAACATTCCTGTGAAGTAACGTTGAAATTTGTCAAGTGGAATGGTAGGAGTTGTCATTTGTAGCTAAAAGTTCAATTTACCCCTTTTGTGATGATGTGAGGTTGCTATGATTTTGTAACCAATCAAAACGGCTTGAACAAATTAAATGTAGAGGATCACTGAAGTAGGATTATATTATATTCAGTTTCCTTAATATCAGACAAGAACTTCAACAAGAGGCCCAAGAGGGCCAGTATCGCTCCACGGCCATAAGGCAAAAATCAAATCTCCAAACAGCCCTGGCCCCTAGTGGCCATGTTTTTTACCATCCACCATGGCATAAAGGAATCTTGTAGAGTGTCACCCAAGGAATGTTTCTGCAAAATTATTTGAAAATCGGTCTGACACTTTCTGAGGAGAGGATATTTTAAGTTTTCACCATAGCCATATAAGGCAAAATAGCCCCACCCCATGGCGGCCATATTTTTCAACCAATCAACATGGCTCAAAGGAATCTGATAGAGGGTCACCCAAGGAACATTTCACGAAATTATTTGAATATCAGCCAGACACTTTCGTCGGAGAAGATTTTTTAAGTTTTCTCTTTAGCCATATAAGGCAAAATAGCCCCACCCTCTGGCGGCCATGTTTTTTTACCAATCAACATGGCTTGAAGGAATCTGATAGAGGGTCACCCAAGGAACATTTCTACAAAATAATTTGAAAATCTGCTCAACACTTTCGGAGAAGAAGATTTTTTAAGTTTTCACTATTGTCATATAAGGCAAAATAGCCCCGCCATAATTTTCGACCAATCAACATGGCTTGAAGGAATCTGATAGAGGGTCACCCAAGGAACATTTCTACAATATTATTTGAAAATTGGCCTGACACTTTCAGAGAAGAAGATTTTTTAAGTTTTCACATTTTTTTTCATTTGGTTGCCATGGAAACCAGAATTATGGATGGATAAAAAACAAGAGGCCCAAGAGGGCCAGTATCGCTCCACGGCCATAAGGCAAAAATAAAATCTCCAAACAGCCCTGCCCCGTGGTGGCTATTTTTTTTACCAACCACCATGGCTTAAAGGAATCTTGTAGAGTGTCACCAAAGGAATGTTTCTGCAAAATTATTTGAAAATATGCCTGACACTTTCGGAGGAGAAGATTTTTTAAGTTTTCACTATGGTCATATAAGTCAAAATAGCCCCGCCCTCTGGCGGCCATGTTTTTCGACCAATCAACATGGCTTGAAGGAATCTGATAGAGGGTCACCCAATGAACATTTCTACAAAATTATTTGAAAATCGGCTGAACACTTTCGGAGAAGAAGATGTTTTAAGTTTTCACTATAGCTATATAACGCAAAAAAGCCCCGCCCCCTGGCGGCCATGTTTTTCGCCCAATCAACATTTCTTGAATATAAGGTTCACACAAGGAACATTTCTACAAAATTATTTGAAAATCGGCCTGACACTTTTGGAGGAGAAGATTTTTTAAGTTTGCTCTTTAGCCATATAGGCAAAATAGCCCCGCCCTGTGACGGCCATGTTTTTTTACCAATCAACATGGCTTGAAGGAATCTGATAGAGGGTCACCCACGGAACATTTCTACATAATTATTTGAAAATCTGCTGAACACTTTTTGAGAAGAAGATTATTTAAGTTTTCACTATAGCTATATAAGGCAAAAAAGCCCCGCCCCCTGGCGGCCATGTTTTTCGCCCAATCAAAATTTCTTGAAGGAATCTAATAAAGGGTCACCCAAGGAACATTTCTACAAAATTATTTGAAAATCGGCCTGACACTTTCGGAGAAGAAGATTTTTTAAGTTCTCACTATTTTTTTCTTTCGGTTGCCATGGAAACCAGAATTTTGAATGGATCAAAAAAAAATTGAAGGAATTTAGTAGAGGACATTGAGAGGATGCTTCCCATGAAGTTTCAACCAAATTGGCCAAGTGGTTAGGGAGAAGAAGTCGTTTAAAGGAAAAAGTTAACGCACGCACGCACGCACGCACGCACGCACGCACGCACGCACGCACGCACGCACGCACGACGGACAATTCGCCATGACATAAGCTCGACTGGCTTTCAGCCAGTGGAGCTAAAAATTGAAGGAATTTAAGAGAGAACATTGAGAGGATGCTTCCTATGAAGTTTCAACCAAATTGGCCAAGTGGTTAGTGAGAAGAAGTCGTTTAAAGGAAAAAGTTAACGCACGCACGGACGCACAACGGTCAATTCGCCATGACATAAGCTCGACTGGCTGACAGTGGAGCTAAAAAATGGAATTTCCAAATTTTGTCATTTTGCCCTTTTTCTGATGCCTCCTGACTGCCATGTTTTTCAACCAAACAGTATGCCTTGAACAATCTTTGTAGAGGCTCACCTAAGGAACATTTCTACCAAACTAGATTGGAATCAGAGATGCAGATTCAAAGAAGAAGATTTTTAAAGCTTGGACATTTTGCCCCCTTTCTGATGCCGCAGCAACCCTGGCGGCCATGTTTTTCAACGGATCGGAAATATTTGAACAATCTTGGTAAAGGGTTCCCAAAGGAATATTTGTGCAAAATAATTTTCAAATTGGGCTTATACTTTTGAACAGGAAGATTTTCAAAGTTTTAACAATTAATGCACATAAGGAAAACAAGCTTAGCCCCCTGGCAGCCATGTTTTTTCAACGGATCGGAAATATTTGAACAATCTTGGTAAAGGATGCCCCAATGAACATTTGTGCAAAATAATGTTCAAATCGGGCCAGTACTTTTGGACAAGAAGATTTTTAAAGTTTTAACAATGCACATATAAGGAAGACAGGCTCCACCCCCTGGCGGCCATTTTTTTCAACGGATCGGAAATATTTGAACAATCTTGGTAAAGGATGCCCCAATGAACATTTGTGCAAAATAATTTTCAAATCGGGCCAGTACTTTTGGACAAGAAGATTTTTAAAGTTTTAACAATGCACATATAAGGAAGACTGGCTCCACCCCCTGGCGGCCATTTTTTTCAACGGATCGGAAATATTTGAACAATCTTGTTAGAGGGTACCCCAAGGAACATTGGTGCAAAATAATTTTCAAATCGGGCCAGTACTTTTGGACAAGAATTTTTTTTAAGATTTGGCAATTTTCCCCTTTTCTGTTGCCGTAGCAACCAAAGTTTAAATCTTTGAACAATTTTGAAAGAGGTCCACCAAAGGAACATTCCTGTGAAGTTTGGTTGAAATTGGTCAAGTGGTTAAGGAGGAGATGATCTAAATGTCTAAATGTTAACGACGGACGACGCCAGGCGGACAAAAAGTGATCAGAATAGCTCACCTTGAGCCTTTGGCTCTAGGTGATCTAAAAAGATCAAAAACAATGAATCTGTTACCATATGTAAAACAAGAGCTGTCGGAGGACAGCGCGCTCGACTATATGCCGCTTATTCACATAAAGCACTATTTCATTATATTGCACTTAAGTACTATTAACCCTTTCCCTCATACGGCAATTCTGCAGCAGACGACTTTGAACTTATTTTGTCAAAACATAGAAAATCTCCATAATTGAATTGATAACCTATGACAAAAAGTGGAAAACATTGTGACAATTTTATTTAAGTAATTCAAGGGCCATTACTCCATATTTAGGATGCAATGGAGTTATCTAACCTAATTGTACGATGGTCCTTAACAAATGTGTGAAGTATGAAGTGATTTGAATTATGAAACGCAAATGTTAAAACTGACCGAGCAAAACCTAAAACAAGAGGGCCATGATGGCCCTGGAATCGCTCACCTGTTTTTTTTTTTTCACTTTAGCTATATAAGCCCCGCCCCCTGGCAGCCATAGTTTCCGACCAATCAACTTGGCTTGAAGGAATCTGATAGAGGGTCACCCTAGGAACATTTCTACAAAATTATTTGAAAATCGGCCAGACACTTTTGGAGGAGAAGATTTTTTTAAGTTTTCACTATAGCCATATAATGCAAAATAGCCCTGCCCACTGGTGGCCATGTTTTTTTACCAATCAACATGGCTTGAAGGAATCTGAAAGTTGGTCATCCAAAGAACATCTCTACAAAATTATTTGAAAATAGGCCTGACACTTTCGGAGAAGAAGATTTTTTAAGTTTTCACTATAGCCATATAAGGCAAAATAGCCCTGCCCCCACCGTGGCGGCCATGTTTTTCGACCAATCAACATGGCTTGAAGGAATCTGATAGAGGGTCACCCAAGGAACATTTCTACAAAATTATTTGAAAATCGGCCTGACACTTTCGGAGGAGAAGATTTTTTAAGTTTTCACTATAGCCATATAAGGCAAAATAGCCCCGCCCCCCCTGGCGGCCATGTTTTTCGACCAATCAACATGGCTTGAAGGAATCTGATAGAGGGTCATCTAAGGAACATTTCTACAAAATTATTTGAAAATCTGCCAACCAGTTTGGGAGAAGAAGAATTTTGAAGTTTTTTCGGTTTCGTTGCCATGGAAACCAGAATTTTGCATGGATCCCAAAAATTTGAAAGAATTCTGGAGAGTCACCCTAGGAACATTTCTACAAAATTATTTGAAAATCAGGCCGACACTTATGGAGAAGAAGATTTTTTAAGTTTGCACTATAGCCATAAAAGGCAAAATAGCCCCGCCCCCTGGCGGCCATGCTTTTTGACCAATCAACATGGCTTGAAGGAATCTGATAGAGGATCACCCAAGAAACATTTCTACAGAATTATTTGAAAATCGGCCTGACACTTTTGGAGGAGAAGATTTTTTAAGTTTGCACTATAGCCTAATAAGGCAAAATAGCCCCGCCCCCCCTGGCGGCCATGTTTTTCGACCAATCAACATGGCTTGAAGGAATCTGATAGAGGGTCACCCAAGGAACATTTCTACAAAATTATTTGAAAATCGGCCTGACACTTTCGGAGGAGAAGATTTTTTAAGTTTTCACTATAGTCATATAAGGCAAAATAGCCCCGCCCCCCCTGGCGGCCATGTTTTTCGACCAATCAACATGGCTTGAAGGAATATGATAGAGGGTCATCTAAGGAACATTTCTACAAAATTATTTGAAAATCTGCCAACCAGTTTGGGAGAAGAAGAATTTTGAAGTTTTTCGGTTTCGTTGCCATGGAAACCAGAATTTTGCATGGATCCCAAACATTTGAAGGAATTCTGGTGAGGTCATTGAGAGGATGCTTTCTGTGAAGTTTCATCCAAATTGACCAACTGGTTACTGAGGAGAAGAAGTTGACGGACGACGCACGACGCACGACGGACGCCGGACAAAAGGCGATCACAATAACTCACCTTGAGCAAAGCTCAGGTGAGCTAAAAAAGGTTTACCAAATGTTTGACATCATGCAAAACACGTTTGATATGTTGAAGAATTATATTTGATAAATGAATGATCACAATTAGAAAGGAATGTAACCAAAAATTATGAATTCATCCAAATTGACCCACTGGTTACTGAGGAGAAGAAGTTGACGGACGACGCACGACGCACGACGGACGCCGGACAAAAGGCGATCACAATAACTCACCTTGAGCAAAGCTCAGGTGAGCTAAAAAAGGTTTACCAAATGTTTGACATCATGCAAAACACGTTTGATATGTTGAAGAATTATATTTGATAAATGAATGATCACAATTAGAAAGGAATGTAACCAAAAATTATGAATTTATCCAAAATTCTCAAAATCAAACAAAAACTAGAATTGTTTTTGAAAAAACAGATGTCTCCCCCTCAAATATCTGTCAAAATCTCTCAAAACATTCCAACCTATAAAGCAGACAATGGGTTCTGCACATCACCTTGATGAGGTGAACATCTGACACAAGTTTCATGAAAATCCTTCAAGCCGTTTTGGAGATATGGAGCGGACACGAAAAACAGGCTCAAACCTTTGACCTTCAAGCCTGACCTTGACCTTGAACCGGTATGGTCGGAACATGGGTTCTGCACATCGCCTTCGTGAGGTGAACATCTGACACAAGTTTCATGAAAATTCTTCAAGCCGTTTTGGAGATATGGAGCGGACACGAAATTAAGGCTCAAACCTTTGACCTTCAAGTCTGACCTTGACATTGAACCTGTATGGTCGGGACATGGGTTCTGCACATCGCCTTCATGAGGTGAACATCTGACACAAGTTTCATGAAAATCCTTCAAGCCGTCTTGGAGATATGGAGCGGACACGATTTCGGACAGACGGACAGACAGACAGACAGACGCCCAGGACAAAAACAATATATCTCCCCTGTATACAGGGGGAGACATAATCATGTTATTTATTCCCAAAAAGTCACACTCAGCATCTTCAACATACAATGTGAAGAAAGGTATTATATGTAATTATATTCCAAATATGAAAGCCCTAACACAAGTACTTATTGAGAAAAATTAAAAAATTAAATGAAAATGCCAACTTGCCCTAAAACTTTAACCACCCAAAATCATGTCTTTTGCCGCAAAAAGAAGGTCACACTCAGCATCTTCAGCATACAATATGAAGAAATGTATTAGATGTAATTATATTCCAAATATGAAAGCCCTAGCATAAGTACTTATTGAGAAAAAAAAATTTAAAAAAAAATTCCAACTTGCCCTAAAACTTTAACCACCCAAAATCATGTTTTTTACCCCAAAAAGAAGGTCACACTCAGCATCTTCAGCATTCAATGTGAAGAAAGGTATAAGATGTAACTACATTCCAAATATGAAAGTCGTAGCACAAATACTTATTGAGAAAAATTAAAAAATTAAATGAAAATGCCAACTTGCCCTAAAACTTTAACCACCCAAAATCACATCTTTTACCCCAAAAAGAAGGTCACACTCAGAATCTTCAGCATACAATATGAAGACAGGTATTAGATGTAATTATATTCCAAATATAAAAGCCCTAGCATAAGTAACTATTGAGAAAAAAAAAATAAAAAAAAAAATTCCAACTTGCCCTAAAACTTTAACCACAGAAAATCATGTTTTTTACCCCAAAAAGAAGGTCACACTCAGTACCTTTAACATTCAATGTGAAGAAAGGTATAAGATGTAACTATATTCCAAATATTAAAGCCCTAGCACAAATACTTATGAATGAAAATGCCAACTTGCCCTAAAACTTTAACCGGACGCCGACGGTGACGCCGACGCCGGGGCGAGTAGTAAAGCTCTCATATTCTTCAATAGTCAAGCTAAAAACCATTAACTACAATGGAGGTGTTTAACTATGTCTTCGTTATTTTAAGAGCCGAGCCCCGGTAGCTCAGTCCGTAGCGACACGGGCTGTCAATCCAGGGGTTGTTAGTTTGAATCCCGACTCGGCCAACTTTCTTTCTAACGATTGACAAAAGTCAATGCATGCGTCATTCCTCTTCCACCAATGGGCTAAGTCTATGTGGAAAAGCAGCCAGTTGCTTGGGAAGATTGTTGTGTGGAGTACTGGTGTGAAAAAAACAGCAAATGCATGAGTAGCCGCCGTGATATATTTGAGAAATTGTTAAAAAAACGTCGTTAAACCCCAATCAATCAATCGTTTTTAAGATCAGCATTTATTATATACCTGCCCATTTTTCCGGCATAGTAGCAAGACATGACTTTGTATTGTCTACTCGGGTATTGTCAAAACTCTCTTGACCTTCGTAGAACAATACACAACCCTATATTGATTGATAGGTCCTGCCACATAATACTGCCTATATATTCCTGCATTCTGAATATTAAGAAGAATATTTTAAACCAATCTGGTTGGATGGTGTGCAGTGCAGATCTTAATCAAACTGTGGTCATCTACCAGCTGATCTGGATCTACACCAGTCCTGTAGATAATGCCTATTTTCCTGTATTGAGTATTGGATAATGTCATCATTTTGTCAAATTTATGTCCATCTAACCAACATCATATTTTTATATGATTTGTAGTTCATTGATGTTTAAAACCCTTTCCCTTTGACTTCGAACATGTTCAAAAAACAGAAAATCTCTATAATTGAATGGATAAACTATGACTAAAAGCGGAAAACATTGTGGCAAAAAGGAGAAATTGCTCGCTTTGAGCCATTTCTTCTTTTGTCACTATGTTTTCAAAAATCTGTCTGCTGCAGAGGCGTCAGAAAGTGTCTATATAAGGGAAAGGGTTAAGGCTAAAACAGGCACTCAGTAAAATTCTGCTTAACATAGATCAGTTGTTTTTTGAGATGCATTAGTTTTATCATATTAAACACATATATTACTATTCGTGATTCAGATGTTCTTTGTTAATCAGTCCCGGGTTCGATCCCCAGTCGCGGCACTACGGTCATGGTGGAGTGCCCTTGGGCAAGGCACATTTTCTAGCCTAGTGCTGGTTTGTTTACCCAGGGATCATGACTAATTAAATTTAATTGCGCGCTAAATGACCTTAGCTGTCGATGCGCCATAAAACAATATACATTCATTGTTAATCAGTAATAACGCTTGGCTCTGTCCCTGACTCTATTATGTAACATTGATTGATTGATTGATTGATTGGAGTTTAACGCCGTTTTTAACAATTTCTCGGTTATATCACGGCGGCCAGTTCACCTACTCATGCATTTCCTGGTTTTCTCACACTGGTACTCCACACAACAATCTTCCCAAGCAACTGGCTGCTTTTCCACATAGACTTAGCCCATTGGTGGAAGACGAATAACGCATGTCACATTGACTTTTGTCAATTGTCGGAAAGAAAGTTGGCCAAGCCGGGATTTGTACTCACAACCTCTGGAATGACAGCCCACGTCGCTACCGACTGAGCTACTGGGGCTCGGCTATGTAACATTGAAAACAATGCTATAACAAATCCCCCGTTTTAGGTACCTGTAAAGCCAATTCCGCAAATGATCAACAACAGGGCGGAGCTAACTTTAAAGAACGTCCTGGAGTGAGCTCTGACACTTTTAGCAAAGTCTGCATTTTCAAACAGTCGTCCTGCCAGTTTGAATGAATAGATTCCCAGACATATCCAGCCAAATCCAATCAACAAGGATATAAATCCAATGTGTGGTGTAGTGGCTGTCTTCTTACTGGCTATGTCATATACTGTGAAGACCATACCAAACACGCTGAAGTTCAGGGCCATCAAAAGAGTGAAACAGTATATCAGCGTCGCAATACCTCGTGACGCAGGAGCGACGCCGAGTACCGTGATAATGATGGTCCATATCCATGCAGGAAGATGTTTCGATTGTTTTATTCTGTGAGTATTAATAGACTTAGATGCTGCTGGTCCCCGACTGTTGGTAGTATCTGCCGACGTGTAGAAATCATTGACAGATGTACGGACTTGTCTCCTGAAAAACGTTTGTTAATGTTGATACTTTCATCATATCTTTTGATGCCATCACAGTAAACATTGTTGGCAAAGGAGAAACTGCTCACAGTGAGTAATGTCCTTTTTTCTTCTGACAGACAAAAAAGGGTACACAATAACTTATGATTTTGAGACAGGGTAGTTAACATTGTGGAAAAAGAAAACATAGTCATAGAAGTATGACCCTTGAGTTAAAGTGGCTCTAGAAAAACATAAATACTCATATTCAAAAACAGATTTTTTGAAGAAAAAGAAGTTCAAAATGTAATTTATTCTCCTTCATCTATCATTGTAATAATAAATAAATGTTTAAACTGGGCCTCAGGCCTATCATGTAATATATTCGCCCTTACCCTAATACATACACATTATGATGCCTATACTCAGCAGGCATTTTTGAAAACATTGTTGCAAATGGTAAAATTATTCATAATATGCAATTTTTCCTTTTGCCACAACAACTTCAATATTATTCAAAAGGGGAAGTGTTGGTTTACCTAAGGAAACTTTCAGATCTCTGGTCCCTAGCTTTCAGTCTGTTGTATGGTTCATCCTGTGAAGGCGGGGCAACAGTCTGGTCTGTTGGTCTGTGTTTGGCTACATCTTCCAGTTCTTCTTCTGAATAACTCTGTAATTAAACAATTTACTCAACATTTATTCATAAATTTCAGCAATTAAATCTTATCTTATTATAAGCTTATAATTAACCCTTTCCCACATACAATAAACCTGCGCAGACGACTTAAAAAGTATGTAGCTATATATATGAAAAATATATATCTAAATGATAGAAGAATTATTGAAAAAAGTTGAAAACATGGTAGCAAAATGAGGAATTGTACATTTTGAGCAATATCTCCTTTATTCACCAAGTTTTCAAAATTCGTCTAATGCAGAGACGTCGGAAAACATTTGTAATATACATGGTGGAAAAAAAATCTCTCCTTGTGTTATGTTGTTTTGTATCTAACTATTTTGCATAAATATATGTGTAGGATTTTTGTTCTTTTGAGCCCTGTTAGGCAGAGATGGGCCAAGGGTCTTGTGTGCATGCTGAGAAGGTCCAAGGGTCTTGTGCATGCAGATAAGAGCCAATGGTCTTGTGCAGGCAGAGAAGGGTCAAGTGTCTTGTGCTGGCAGAGAAGGGCCAAGGGTCTTGTGCTGGCAGATAAGAGCCAATGGTCTTGTGCAGGCAGAGAAGGGTCAAGTGTCTTGTGCTGGCAGAAAAGGGCCAAGGGTCTTGTGCTGGCATCAAATAAAAGGTAACAAATTTGTCTCTTCTATATATGCAGACAGTGAATCCTTGCTTTTACTGTTTGTACAAACACACCTGAGTCTCCAGTGTTTGTACAGACACACTCCAGTCTCCAGTGTTTGTACAGACATATCCAAGTCTCCAGTGTTTGTACAGACTCACCGGAGTCTCCAGTGTTTGTACACACACACTCCAGTCTCCAGTGTTTGTACAAACACACCTGAGTCTCCAGTGTTTGTACACACACACTCCAGTCTCCAGTGTTTATACAGACACACCTGAGTCTCCAGTGTTTGTACACACACACTCCAGTCTCCAGTGTTTGTACAGACTCGCCCTAGTCTCCAGGGTTTGTACAGACACACCTGAGTCTCCAGTGTTTGTACTGTACAGACTCACCTGAGTCTCCAGTGTTTTTACAGACACACCCTAGTCTCCAGTGTTTGTACAGACACACCTGAGTCTCCAGTGTGTGTACAGACACACCTGAGTCTCCAGTGTATGTACAGACACACCTGAGTCTCCAGTGTTTGTACACACACACACTCCAGTCTCCAGTGTTTGTACAGACTCACTCTAGTCTCCAGTGTTTGTACAGACACACCTGAGTCTCTAGTGTTTGTACAGACACACCCGAGTCTCTAGTGTTTGTACAGACACACATGAGTCTCTAGTGTTTGTACACACACACTCCAGTCTCCAGTGTTTGTACAGACACACCCGAGTCTCCAGTGTTTGTACAGACTCACCCTAGTCTCCAGTGTTTGTACAGACACATCCGAGTCTCCAGTGTTTGTACAGACACACCTGAGTCTCCAGTGTTTGTACAGACTCACCCAAGTCTCCAGTGTTTGTACAGACACACACAAGTCTCCTGTGTGTGTACAGACACACCTGAGTCTCCAGTGTTTATACAGACACATCTGAGTCTCCAGTGTTTGTACAGACACACCTGAGTCTCCAGTGTTTGTACAGACACACCTGCGTCTCCAGTGTATTCAGTGTTTGTACAGACTCACCTGAGTCTCCAGTGTTTGTACACACATGCCTGAGTCTCCAGTGTTTGTACAGACACACCTGAGTCTCCAGTGTTTGCAGTGTTTGTACAGACTTACCTAAGTCTCCAGTGTTTGTATAGACACACCCTAGTATCCAGTGTTTGTACAGACTCACCCTAGTCTCCAGTGTTTGTTTGTTTTGTTTGGAGTTTAACGCCGCTTTCAACAGCTTTGGTCATATCACGGCGGTCAGTGCACCTACCCATGTTTTCCTGGCTTTCCCACACCAGTACTTACACAACATTCTTTCGAAGCCACTGACTACTTTCTCACATAGATCAGAGGTGAGAGGCAATGGAAAACATCGCCCGAAAGAATGTCGCCGCAACCGGGTATCGAACCCGTGACCTCCAGATCACGAGTCAGATACGCTACCAATTGAGCTACCCGGTCGGGTCTCCAGTGTTTGTACAGACACACCTGATTCTCCAGTGTTTGTACACACACACCTGAGTCTCAAGTGTTTGTACAGACACACCTGAGTCGCCAGTGTTTGCAGTGTTTGTACAGACTCACCTGAGTCTCCAGTGTTTGTACAGACTCACCCAAGTCTCCAGTGTTTGTACAGACACACCGGAGTCTCCAGTGTTTGTACAGACTCACCCAAGTCTCCGGTGTTTTTACAGACACACCCAAGTCTCCAGTGTTTTTGCAGACTCAACTGAGTCTCCAGTGTTTGTACAGACTCACTCAAGTCTCCAGTATTTGTACAGACACACCCAAGTCTCCAGTGCAGGGTTGGCAAAAAGCCGGGTTTTACTCATATTTCCCAGCCCGGCGGGTAATACTGGGAAAACCCGTCTTTTACTGGGATTTACTGGGCAATATTGGGCATTACTGGACAATACAAATTTGACAAACTAATTTGAAGCAAGATAAACCCTTAATAGACCTACCACCTGCTAGCTAAATTACTGTAATTATGTTCTTTTCAATGGATCCATTGATAATTGGTTTTACAGGGTAAGGTGTTAAGTTCAACAATGTTTGGCCCTAAGGGTGTTATAGTAATAACTTTAACCTAATATACCTTTATGTGAACACTTTTTACATGAAAGTCAATTTTAAGGAAAATACACCTTAATGTGAACACATTCTACATGCGTTTGACAAATGAAAATACTATCAAAAATGTATCATCAGTTGTTTGGTGGATGAGCGTCGAACGTTCAAATGCAGTGGATCCATTACTCTGCCAGCTAGCCCGTAAACTTTTGAGCATGCCAGCCAGTTCAGCTGCCATCTATAGAACGAATTTTTTCAAACTTTGGTTCCATTCAAACAAAGTTAAGAAACAGACTTGGTTTACAAAAATGTGCAAAACTAGTTTTTGTGGCGATTGGTTTGACAATCGCCACAATGCTAACAGAAACAACAACAACGAACAATATTTACATAGTCGGTTTTGAAAAATCGGTTGATATTTATTTTCCTTACTGCAAACTAATTTACTCACATCCGTTATAGTTCCATCATTGATGCAGATACGCGATTAATACTAATTATGTCAGTGCTACTTTGGTACCGAATTGTTACTAATATTTTAGTTTTATCGAGACATTATCTACATAGAGTTAAAATATGTAAATATTATCTTCGTCATGATTTGGCAGATAATAAATATCATTGCGCGTTCTGCCTTGCAAATAACGGCAAATAACCCAAATCTGGAAATTCCAAAAGGTTCTATAAATAGCTCGCGATACTGGTGTTCTTAAATCTCAATAATATAAACGCTTCATTTTGTAGTTGTTTAAATATATGAAAGCGTCTAGATGATAAGACTGGTTTACAAAGGTTTAAAGGACACACGATGTCAGTGTGTACACACGTTATGTATACACGTCTGCACGTTCTAGAGTCAATTAGCAATCAATGCTGAAAGTGTAGCCTTATTTACTTTGGAGATCGAGCATTATAATATATGCCTATATTTTTATAAATTGAACAGTTTGGCAAATAGTGAAATTGTGCTTTTTGTGCATGTTTTGTCGAAATTTTTCGAAGCAGTTTAACAACCTCAGAGACATATAAATACACTGTGTTTATATGTCTCTGACAACCCTCAATCATGCAATGTGAAGGGACTAAATTAAACAGACCTGTTTAATATCGGACATCATTGAAACAAACACCAAACTAATGGATACTGTTTTCTCTCCTTTCTTGATAATTTTTCATTTCTAAAGTGTACACAATATTTTATCTTAATATGGCCTTGCGACCTGGTGATAAACATGTGATTACCCGAACAGTTTAGATTACAAATAGCCATTCTAATGAGCTAAAACGGTAGCTAGTCTATCGAGTACCAACTAGATTTTTCATAAATTTGGAATGGCCTAATTTCGAACACATCATGACCAGTTACAGAACGTAACTAAACAATCACCAAGACAACATTCTGGCAAACTAACATTATTCTACTGTCACAAGATGCAGGGTTGATACATTCTCAAATTGATCCGCACCAGAGTGCACTATTATTGAAAAGCGCAAGCCCTACACCGATATACTGCTTGTTACTTTGCAGAATATTCCATACGATCGCCACTACAGTGCCATTGGCGCTTTGATTTGCTATCGAATGCTAAGAGGGAAAGAAGAGCTAGAGTGGTGATCTGCATGGACTAATGACACTGACAAACTGTGATTTTCAATATATACATACATGTTTTGTGTTTAGACTGTTTAGTTTGTAGTTGTAGTTGTAAATAAATGTAGAAAGTTCCATATACATTCACATTCATGATCAAAAAATCATATTGCCCACTATTGCCCAATTTAAGTGGGTAATAAGAGTAAAGTCCAGCCCGGGAAAACCCGGGTTTTCCCACCTGGGTTTTCCCGGGCGGTCAATTCTTTGCCAACCCTGCTCCAGTGTTTGTACAGACTCACCCAAGTCTCCAGTGTTTTTACAGACCCACCCTGCGCAGTCTCCAAGGTTTGTACAGACTCGCCCTAGTCTCTAGTGTTTGTACAGACTCACCCTAGTCTCCAGTGTTTGTACAGACGCATCTGAGTCCCCAGTGTTTGTACAGACTCACCCTAGTCTCCAGTGTTTGTACAGACACACCTGAGTTTCTAGTGTTTGTACAGACTCACTGGAGTCTCCAGTGTTTGTGCATGCTCACCTGATTCTCCAGTGTTTACAAATGGATTTATTAATTTTTAGGCTGCTTTTAATAATTGTTCAGTCATTTCACGGCAGCCAGTTCACCTACCTACATGTTTCCTGGCTTTCTCACACCAGTATTCTTTTTACAAAACACTCTTTTCTAAGTAATTGGCAGCTCTCCCATATACTGACAGACTTTTAGCTGATTGGTGGAAGACAAATGACGCCTATCACATTGATTTTTGTCAAACACCCGTCACATTGACTTTTTTCAAAATGCCTGTAATAATGTTGGACAAGCTTTGGATTTAAACTCACAATCCCACGACTGACAAAGCACATTGGTATGATTGCAGTGAGTTACATGGGGATCACACACACATATTTGTGCATGAGTCTTAACTATGATGCTGCTCAAACCTAAATTAACAAGAGATGTTTGTCAAACATTATGCCCCCCCCCTGAGCGCAATGTTGTCAGGAATATTTGGACGACCTTTGACCCGATGACCTCAAATTCAATAGAGGTCATCTACTAGTCACCCTCAGCCTCATTGTCAAGTTTTAGGGCCATGGGTGCATGCAATGTCGAGTTATCACTTGGATAAAATTTCGCGTTCAAGGTCAGCTTTTCAGGCTTAAGGTCACTGTGACCTTGACCTTTGACCCAATGACCTCAAAATCAATAGGGTTCATTTACCGGTCACCCCCAGCCTATATGTCAAGTTTGAAGGCCATGGGTGCAGGCAATGTCGAGTTATCACTCAGGCAAGCTTTTCGCGTTCAAGGTCACTGTGACCTTGACCTTTGACCAGGTGACTTCAAAATCAATAAGGTTCGTCTACTGGTCATCCCAACCTCCAAGTCAAGTTTGAGGACCATAGGTCCAGGCATTGTTGAGTTATCACTCGGACAAGCTTTGGTCTACCGACGGACCGACGACATGTGCAAAGCAATATACCCCTCTTCATCGAAGTTAAGTTCCAGAGGGTCATTGGCAGTAGTTAAGATATGTAGGGTAAGAAGGAATAAGTTAAGATTTGTGTTAAATTCAGAAAAGTTTGGTTGGTAGAGTACAATCAATAGAAGTCCAAATCATTTAGACTTTCGGTTTCTTGTTTTATCATCTGTCATTTTTTGGTCAACAAAATAAAACAAGAGGCCCATGAGGGCCTATGCTCTACTGGCATTGATCTGGCTTGTTTCAAAAGGAACCAATATGTCATCAATATTCAAATACCATCTAAGTTTGGTGAAGATCAGATAGTAAATGGAAGCTCTATTGTGTTCACAAGCTGTATTATAGCAATTTTGACAATTTCAAGGGCCATAATCCAGCCATGCATTTGTAGATCTGGCCGTTTTTTTAGAAATGAACCAAACTCTCATGGATATCTAACTACTATATAAGTTTGATTGAGATACAATCAAAAATAAGGACTGTATCATGTTAACAAGCCCTATTATAGCAATTATGACAATTTCAAGGGCCATAATTCAGTCATGCATGGGGCGGATCTGGCTTGTTTTCGAAAGGAATCAAGCTCTCATGGATATCTAACTACTGTATAAGTTTGGTTGAGATACAATAAACAAGAGGGCCATGATGGCCCTGGATCGCTCACCTTAATTATACAATGTACTGCAATGCAAAACACATCAAGACAATTATTCTGAATGCAACCTCCACAGTGCTAATAATATTTTCCTTCATTTGGCCTAGTGATCTATATTTTTTTTACCTGATATGACACATGGACTGGATATCATCAAGACAGCATTCTGACGTTTCAACTTGCTCAAAGTAAAAATGCGGCCTCCGGAGTTTGAACCATATTTTCCTTTATTGACCTAGTTTCTGACCAAATTTCAAGCTGCTGAAGCAAAAAATGTGGCATCCAAAGTGTTCACAAGATTTTCCTTCAATTTGATCTAGTGACCTAGTTTTTGACCCAGCATGACCCATATTCGAACTTGGCCTACATATCATCAAGAAAAACATTCTGATGAAGTTTCATCATGCTGAAATTTAAAAATCAGTATCCAGAGTGTTAACAAGATTACCCTTCAATTTGGCCTAGTGACCTAGTTTTTAACCCGGCATGACCCATATCCGAACCTGGCTTAGATATTATTTAGACAAACATTCTGACCAAATTTCAAGCTGCTGAAGCAAAAAATGCTGCTTCTCCAGAGTTAACAAGATTTTCCCTTAATTTGGCCTTGTGACCTAGTTTTTGACCCTGCATGACCCATATTCGAACTTGGCCTAAATATCATTCAGCTCAACATTCTGACCAAATTTCAAGCCACTGAAGCAAAACATGCGGCTTCTACAGAGTTAACAAGATTTTCCCTTAATTTGGCCTTGTGACCTAGTTTCTGATCCAATATGACCCATATTTAAACTTGACCTAGATATCTTTAAGACAAACATTCTGACAAAATCAAGCTGCTGAAGCAAAAAATGCGGCTTCTACAGAGTTAACAAGATTTTCCCTCAATTTGGTCTAGTGACCTAGTTTTTGACCCGGCATGACCCATATTCGAACTTGGCCTAGATATCATTCAGCTCAACATTCTGAACAAATTTCAAGTTGCTGAAGCAAAAAATGCGGCATCCAAAGTGTTTACAAGATTTTCCTTCAATTTGACCTAGTGACCTACTTTTTGACCCGACGTGACCCATGTTCGAACTTGACCTACATATCATTAAGATAAACATTCTGATAAAGTTTCAACATGCTCAAGTTGAAAATGTAGCCTCCAGAGTGTTAACAAGATTTCCCTTCAATTCGACCTAGTGACCTAGTTTTTGACCTCATATGGCCCAGTTTCGAACTTGTCCAAGATTTTATGGAAATGAACGTTCTGATAAACTTTCATGAAGATTGGATGCAAAATGTAGCCTGTAGAGTGTTAACAAGCTCAAATGTTGACGACGCACGACGGACGACGGACGGACGCCGGATAAAATGTGATCCCAATAGCTCACCTTGCACTTCGTGCATAGGTGAGCTAAAAATAAAGACTATCGTGTTAACAAGCTCTATTATAGCAATTTTGACCATTTCAAGGGCCATAATCCAGTCATGCATGGGCAGATCTGTGGCTGGTTTTCGAAAGAAACCAAGCTCTCATGTATATCTAACTACTGTATAAGTTTGGTTGAGATACAATCAAAAGTGAAGACTGTATCGTGTTAACAAGAAATTGTTTACGGACGGACGGACGCACGCACGGACGAATCGCCACGACATAAGCCCTTCTGGCCTTTGGCCAGTAGAGCTAAAAAATGAGCATATATATGCGATGTCTTTTTTTGAAGGACTAAATCAATAGTTGCCTATGAGATAATTGGTTGATGTATCATAAAGGCAAAACAATATCAAGATGAGTAATTTTATCGTAAATATAGTTAAGTCCAAAATGTCCGAGCAATATAAACACTGAAATGTAGGGACAAACAATATTGAAAAGAATCGCCAGCGTTAACCCCCGAAAAACTCCTGGTACGAATCTTAACATACCCTTTCATAAGTACGGTTCAATTCGTCTTCGTTTACCAGTGACGACGTATCAACTTCCGTACCGACGTACCCGGATGTCATGTTACGGCCGGTCCTTTCGCATTTTTATTGAAACATTACGAGTGAAAGGAGAAAAAGATCAGGAAATCAGATAGGCGTATTGTTTACTTGGAGTGATCACCCTTGGTTGATTTCCCGGGGATTCATAGGTCTCGGTGTATTAAGCCGGGAATATCCGGTATCAGCCCGAAATGAACTTGCTGCAGTTGTGTTTAAACACCGAAAACATTGTTGATTAAGGAGAACATATCATCTTGAAATCCTTTTTTTTTTTTTCTCTCTTTTATAGAATTATCCTGGCGTGGTCGAAATGAAAGAAAGGAAAATACATTTATCACATAAATACACTTATTTTCAAGTTGAGAACAAATCACGGAACAACGATATCCAACACGTGTGATAACAAAAACACATTGTTGATTAAGGAGAACATATCATCTTGAAATCCTTTTTTTTTTCTTCTCTCTTTTATAAAATTATCCTGGCGTGGTCGAAATGAAAGAAAGGAAAATACATTTATCACATAAATACACTTATTTTCAAGTTGAGAACAAATCACGGAACAACGATATCCAACATGTGTGATAACAAAAACACGTCATACACGCGACTACTGGTGACGTCATTTTGACCTTTATCTTTATTATGTTTATTGTTAAGTTGTTAAATTTTACACATTGAAAAATGCAATAATACGTTATTTTGAATAAATAACGAGTCTTAATTGTTTAAGACATTGTTTTTTTTTTTCTTCTTATTCAAAAATGATGAGGACTACTTTTTTATGCGGTGAATCACAAGTTCTTATGAAGAATATGTTATTCGGTCTTTGTTTTGATGTTGTCAATATTTTTCATTAAAACACACTGTTTAGGTGATAAAAAGAATCCATCACTCGTTTTTCTTTGGAGAAGATTTCTTAAATTCGTCTCCAAGAGGCTCGGTTAATAACCGTCTTTTTCTAGACTCATTTAAGAAATCTTGATCTCCAAAGAAAACTCATGATGGATCCTATATATATCGCATCAGAGACATATGTGTTTATATATCTCTGATCGAATTCAGTTACCACAAACAGGACTTTATATAGACCTTGCCTTAGTTCCTGGCATTATATTGTTATCATAATAAAGAAGGATTCTCAATATTTGGAAAAGAAAAACATTGTAAATGGCAAATCAAGCATGTCACCAGGATTTCCATAGACATCTGGCATTCTCCCTGAGTTCGCCGAGTTGTCGTTCCTTACACTTGACTTAGTCGGACATACATGGCCCAGAAACGCTGTGGCGATCAAGAAATGAGATGACGTTTGGCAATTCTGAATTGAATTAGTAATTCCCTTAACCCATTACTCAAACCAAGGCTCTGTCTCCACATCAGGGATGTATGTAATTCCACTTTTCCCACATACACAAATTCTGCAGGATACGACTTCGAAAACCTGTGGTTAAAATATGGTAATCCTCTAGAAATGAAAGTTTAATCATGAAAACGAGTTGAAAATATTAGGGCGAAAGAGAAATTGCTCCTCATGAGAAATTTCACCTTTGGCCACAATGTTTTCAAAAGTCGTCTGCTGCTATTGCGTCAAAATGCGTCTGCACGTGGGAAACATCGTATGTTATATGTCACATCAAAAACAGGAATAATTTCTTTCCATACCTTGCCCTTGACTTTGACGGTAGTATATATAACCCTAAGTATGATCAATCGATAGCTCTGTACCAGCCATTTGCGTTTGGTGTTGATTCGAATCCCAATGTGTTTATGTATGAGCCGTTCCACGAGAAAACCAACATTATGGACTTTGCGTAATGTATCGGCCCAGATCAGCCTGCGCAGTCCACGCAAGCTAATCCGGGCCGACATATTCCGTTTCAGGGAAATAGAGGTATAGAGTAATGATTCATGAAACAGAAAATCCTAAGGAGGCGAAAAGTGTCTATCCGGGTTAGCTTGCGCGGCATGCTTAGGCTGATCGGTCGATACTTTACGCAGGGTCCACACATGTTGGTTTTCTCGTGGGACGGCTCTTATTTATTATGATCGTTTTTAAGACATAACCTGGTAAAAAATACATGTTGATCCTTTGCAGTATATACGATTAGGGTTCCGTTCATCGTTTGAAATACATGTTTTTGATTCTCCATTAACCGTTTTGTGTTTGTTCTGACATACACAAGCAAGGACCCCGTGATGAGCGGGTTCTGCCTTAGGGATTTTTTTCACACAAACAGCGCGAGTACTAGTTAAGTCTCCAGTTAGCAGACACGGATGGTGGTTTATAGGCCCTATAAGCTAAAAGCTAATTGCGCAATCGATGAAACTTGAAATAAATACGTTAAACTAAACAAAATATAGAGTTTTAATATCAGAAGTTTGAAATCGATACATATGGGTTAAGATGGTTAACATGAATATCAATTCATCTCTTACACATTGCACAGATTTTGTTATATCTAGAACATTACCAGTAATATTTAATAAATCAGTAAGCTATAAGATGAATGATTAAATAACTATGTTAGCTTCTAGACGCATGCTTTAATCAGTGAGTTATCCATTACATTTACGATTAAATACCTATGATAGCTATTGGACGCATGCTTAATCAATAAGTAAGCTATTATATTTACGATTAAATACCTATGATAGCTATTGGACGCATGCTTTAATCAGTGAGTAAGCTTTTATAGAAAAGCATTTATATTAAGAAAAATGTAATTAGTTCTACTGTATTCTGATGATACTTTAAAAATAAGAAATAAATAAATTAACCAATCAATCAGTTTTCAGTCAGTCGCATATATTATGTTTTTTCGTCCTTCCACATTGCCGAGGTAAATAGTTTCTCTTCGTGCAGCCCTAGATAATAAAACATTTAAACCTGGCATTTTAAAGGTAAACACTGTATGACTGTCCTTCGATATGCCAGTGTCAGAACTTTACCACTACAGATAACACAAATGTGTAGTATGCAGTACACGTGTGTGTAGGTATAGATTGTATATAATAACGAGGTTCAGTCTGTTCAAAATAAAACAGGTAAGAATTTAACTCTATCATATATTATATTTGTTTAAACATAAACGGTCATCTGAAACTGTTTATAAAGTATAATAGACTGTTGAAACATATCCCCTTTCTATTTTGTCTCAAGAAATTGGATCATAGGCATTATGTGTTAATGTATGTATTATATTATAAACGACACAGATTATATGTTGTTTTTTAACCCTTTGCCTCATACAGACGCTTTCTTTCTGAGGCCTCTGCAGCAGACGACTTTTGAAAACATCGTAACAAAAGGAGAAATTGCTCAAAACAAGCAATTTTTCCTTTTGCCACAATGTTTTCATTTTTTTTTTAAATAATCTAACTTTCATTTAAAAGAGATTTTCCAAATGTTATGCCTAAATGATTTCAAAGTCGTCTGCTGCTGATTTGTTGTATGTGGGAAAGGGTTAAGCTAGTCCGACGCTCTCGTCTACGATGTTTACCATGTATGAGCTTCATCGATATGGCCAGCTGTTAATGAATCACGTCAGGCAAAAAACGCGTGAATTATGTAGACTACATCTCAAGCTCAAGACTGTGAATATGCCCAGACTTGTCCAAGTAACCACTACTCGCACTAACTTGCACCCGTTTTGTCTGAAACGCTACTTACGAGCAAACTAGCCACGTGGTATTTGTTCCCGCGCTGTATCTCGTTAACACCAATAATCCACATATTTCCCTAGTTTAGGTCTGGTTTTAAACCTTACCATCATACAATACATCTGCGGCAGATGACTTTGAAAACAGTTAGGCAAACACATGAAAACCTTTGTAATTGAAAGTATTATTATTAAATAGAGTTGAAAATATTATGGCAATAATGGGGAAATTGCTCTTATGAGCAATATTTCCTTTTGCCACAATGTTTTCACAAGTCGTCTGCTGCATGTGCGCCAGAGAGCGAGTGTTTATGGTTAAGGGTTAATACGTCAAAGAGCGAGTGTTTATGGGTAAGGGTCAATACGTAAAAGAGCGAGTGTTTATGGGTAAGGGTTAATACGTCAAAGAGCGAGTGTTTATGGGTAAGGGTCAATACGTAAAAGAGCGAGTGTTTATGGGTAAGGGTCAATACGTAAAAGAGCGAGTGTTTATGGGTAAGGGTTAATACGTCAAAGAGCGAGTGTTTATGGGTAAATGTCAATACGTGAAAGAGCGAGTGTTTATGGGTAAGGGTTAATACGTCAAAGAGCGAGTGTTTGTGGGTAAGGGTTAATACGTCAAAGAGCGAGTGTTTATGGGTAAGGATCATTACGTAAAAGAGCGAGTGTTTATGGGTAAGGGTTAATGCGACAAAAGAGCGAGTGTTTATGGGTAAGGGTTAATACGCCAAAGAGCGAGTGTTTATGGGTAAGGGTCAATACGTCGAAGAGCGAGTGTTTATGGGTAAGGGTTAATACGTCAAAGAGCGAGTGTTAATGGGTAAGGGCCAATACGTCAAAGAGCGAGTGTTTATGGGTAAGGGTTAATACGTAAAAGAGCGAGTGTTTATGGGTAAGGGTCAATACGTCAAAGAGCGAGTGTTTATGGGTAAGGGTTAATACGCCAAAGAGCGAGTGTTTAAAGGTAAGGGTTAATACGCCAAAGAGCGAGTGTTTATGGGTAAGGGTTAATACGTCAAAGAGCGAGTGTTTATGGGTAAGGGTTAATACGCCAAAGAGCGAGTGTTTATGGGTAAGGGTCAATACATAAAAGAGCGAGTGTTTATGGATAAGGGTTAATACGGCAAAGAGCGAGTGTTTATGGATAAGGGTTAATACGGCAAAGAGCGAGTGTTTGTGGGTAAGGGTTAATACGTCAAAGAGCGAGTGTTTATGGGTAAGGGTCATTACGTAAAAGAGCGAGTGTTTATGGGTAAGGGTTAATGCGACGAAAGAGCGAGTGTTTATGGGTAAGGGTTAATACGCCAAAGAGCGAGTGTTTATGGGTAAGAGTCAATACGACGAAGAGCGAGTGTTTATGGGTAAGGTTTAATACGTCAAAGAGCGAGTGTTTATGGGTAAGGGTTAATACGTCAAAGAGCGAGTGTTAATGGGTAAGGGCCAATACGTCAAAGAGCGAGTGTTTATGGGTAAGGGTTAATACGTAAAAGAGCGAGTGTTTATGGGTAAGGGTCAATACGCCAAAGAGCGAGTGGTTATGGGTAAGGGTTAATACGCCAAAGAGCGAGTGTTTGAAGGTAAGGGTTAATACGCCAAAGAGCGAGTGTTTATGGGTAAGGGTTAATACTTCAAAGAGCGAGTGTTTATGGGTAAGGGTTAATACGTCAAAGAGCGAGTGTTTATGGGTAAGGGTTAATACGTCAAAGAGCGAGTGTTTATGGGTGAGGGTTAATACGTCAAAGAGCGAGTGTTTATGGGTAAGGGTTAATACGTCAAAGAGCGAGTGTTTATGGGTAAGGGTCAATACGTCAAAGAGCGAGTGTTTATGGGTAAGGGTCAATACGTCAAAGAGCGAGTGTTTATGGGTAAGGGTCAATACGTCAAAGAGCGAGTGTTTATGGGTAAGGGTCAATACGTCAAAGAGCGAGTGTTTATGGGTAAGGGTCAATACGTCAAAGAGCGAGTGTTTATGGGTAAGGGTCAATACGTCAAAGAGCGAGTGTTTATGGGTAAGGGTCAATACGTCAAAGAGCGAGTGTTTATGGGTAAGGGTCAATACGTCAAAGAGCGAGTGTTTATGGGTAAGGGTTAATACGTCAAAGAGCGAGTGTTTATGGGTAAGGGTCAATACGTCAAAGAGCGAGTGTTTATGGGTAAGGGTCAATACGTCAAAGAGCGAGTGTTTATGGGTAAGGGTTAATACGTCAAAGAGCGAGTGTTTATGGGTAAATGTCAATACGTGAAAGAGCGAGTGTTTATGGGTAAGGGTTAATACGTCAAAGAGCGAGTGTTTGTGGGTAAGGGTTAATACGTCAAAGAGCGAGTGTTTATGGGTAAGGATCATTACGTAAAAGAGCGAGTGTTTATGGGTAAGGGTCAATGCGACAAAAGAGCGAGTGTTTATGGGTAAGGGTTAATACGCCAAAGAGCGAGTGTTTATGGGTAAGGGTCAATACATCGAAGAGCGAGTGTTTATGGGTAAGGGTTAATACGTCAAAGAGCGAGTGTTTATGGGTAAGGGTTAATACGTCAAAGAGGGTAAGGGTTAATACGTCAAAGAGCGAGTGTTTATGGGTGAGGGTTAATACGTCAAAGAGCGAGTGTTTATGGGTGAGGGCCAATACGTCAAAGAGCGAGTGTTTATGGGTAAGGGTCAATACGTAAAAGAGCGAGTGTTTATGGATAAGGGCTAATACGGCAAAGAGCGAGCGTTTATGGGTAAGGGTTAATACGTCAAGAAGCGAGTGTTTATGGGTAAGGGTTAATACGCCAAAGAGCGAGTGTTTATGGGTAAGGGTTAATACGTCAAAGAGCGAGTGTTTATGGGTAAGGGTTAATACGTCAAAGAGCGAGTGTTTATGGGTAAGGGTTAATACGTCAAAGAGCGAGTGTTTATGGGTGAGGGCCAATACGTCAAAGAGCGAGTGTTTATGGGTAAGGGTTAATACGTCAAAGAGCGAGTGTTTATGGGTAAGGGTTAATACGTCAAAGAGCGAGTGTTTATGGGTGAGGGCCAATACGTCAAAGAGCGAGTGTTTATGGGTAAGGGTTAATACGTCAAAGAGTGAGTGTTTATGGGTAAGGGTTAATACGTCAAAGAGCGAGTGTTTATGGGTAAGGGTCAATACGTAAAAGAGCGAGTGTTTATGGATAAGGGCTAATACGGCAAAGAGCGAGCGTTTATGGGTAAGGGTTAATACGTCAAAAAGCGAGTGTTTATGGGTAAGGGTTAATACGTCAAAGAGCGAGTGTTTATGGGTAAGGGTCAATACGTAAAAGAGCGAGTGTTTATGGGTAAGGGTCAATACGTCAAAGAGCGAGTGTTTATGGGTAAGGGTCAATACGTCAAAGAGCGAGTGTTTATGGGCAAGGGTTAATACGTAAAAGAGCGAGTGTTTATGGGCAAGGGTCAATACGTCAAAGAGCGAGTGTTTATGGGTAAGGGTTAATACGTCAAAGAGCGAGTGTTTATGGGTAAGGGTTAATACGTCAAAGAGCGAGTGTTTATGGGTGAGGGCCAATACGGAGAAGAGCGAGTGTTTATGGGTAAGGGTTAATACGTCAAAGAGTGAGTGTTTATGGGTAAGGGTTAATACGTCAAAGAGCGAGTGTTTATGGGTAAGGGCCAATACGTAAAAGAGCGAGTGTTTATGGATAAGGGCTAATACGACAAAGAGCGAGCGTTTATGGGTAAGGGTTAATACGTCAAAAAGCGAGTGTTTATGGGTAAGGGTTAATACGTCAAAGAGCGAGTGTTTATGGGTAAGGGTCAATACGTAAAAGAGCGAGTGTTTATGGGTAAGGGTCAATACGTCAAAGAGCGAGTGTTTATGGGTAAGGGTCAATACGTCAAAGAGCGAGTGTTTATGGGCAAGGGTTAATACGTAAAAGAGCGAGTGTTTATGGGTAAGGGCCAATACGTCAAAGAGCGAGTGTTTATTGGTAAGGGTTAATACGCAAAAGAGCGAGTGTTTATGGGTAAGGGTTAATACGCCAAAGAGCGAGTGTTTATGGGTAAGGGTTAATACGTAAAAGAGCGAGTGTTTATGGGTAAGGGCCAATACGTAAAAGAGCGAGTGTTTATGAGTAAGGGCCAATACGTAAAAGAGCGAGTGTTTATGGGTAAGGGTTAATACGTCAAAGAGCGAGTGTTTATGGGTAAGGGTTAATACGCCAAAGAGCGAGTGTTTATGGGTAAGGGTCAATACGTCAAAGAGCGAGTGTTTATGGGTAAGGGTTAATACGTCAAAGAAGCAATCGAGAAGTCTCTGGTATAGGGTAAAGATTTTGATTATATAAAATAGAAGTACAAACTTATCATTTCTACTCTTGTCAGAATAACTTTGTTTGCATGGGGATTTACGCCGCTTTAAACATTTTTTCTCCATTTATATCACGGCTTTTCTTGTGTAAGTTACGAGGACCCAGAACTACTGGTCCATTTATCCTGACAACAGCGAGTCACTCATAATCCGCATCGTCAATGAAGGAACATATTACGACTATTTTAAAGCGACTGAACTCCAGATACCCAATTGTCGAAAATAAATAAAATTTCCAATTTTAAGAAAATAAGTGTTATTTTTGTATTTGGGGCATTAAAATATGATAACTGACATATTATATACCTCTATAATCGCTGAGATTTTCTTGTTTTCGATACTTTTTCCATCGCAAATTCTACCCTGTCAGTAACGGGGTAAGTATTTTTAAATAGGAAACCCCTTCATCGGGACAATTGAAAACGACTCAAGTTCACTTTATTGATAAAAAACGATACATTTTCTACCCTGGTTTTACATGGATAACATAAAGAATAACATTTAGGGCGAATTCATTTTTTTTTTTTTTTTTCGTGCCATCTGGATTTCAGTCGCGCTTTTAAAGTATTATGCATGACCCGGCCACGGATCGTAGCGTTGTTGTTCGTAAAGCACTAAACTACGGTTTCTAGTTTTGAATGATACTCTGTGTATCCTGTGTTTTTAGGCCTGAAACTAGATCTACTATCGATTTCAATTTCAGAAGTAAAACTACAACAATGAGTGCCCTCGTGAGACAATCTTGTGTTGTGCTAAAACAAATAGGACGACACAGGTATTTCCAGAGATATGTGGGTCGACATTTGTCGTCTAAAACACAAGTAAGTAAACAGACGATACTGTTA
Organism: Serripes groenlandicus; assembly: GCA_031761405.1. Classification (NCBI taxonomy): domain Eukaryota; kingdom Metazoa; phylum Mollusca; class Bivalvia; order Cardiida; family Cardiidae; genus Serripes; species Serripes groenlandicus. Next base: position 35,862,144 of record JASEVX010000013.1, on the reverse strand, counting down.
TCTTCTTAACCCCCTCTCTCCCACATACACACGCTTTCTGACGCCTCTGCAGCAGACGACTTAAAAACATTGCGGCCAAAGGAGAACATGCTCATTATGAGCATTTTCTCCGCAATATTTTTAACTCTAGTCCATACATATGTAGTTATATTCTAATGGAAAAAAAAATCCTGTGCATTACAGAAAATGTCACAAGACAAAAGAAGTTTGAAAAGTTATTAACATAACGGTCAATAAACATTAAGCAAATCATTTTGCATGCAATTTGATGTCGCGTAGCGTAGTGTCAAGTGCACTTCTTGCACACAGAACTGACCCACTTTCTGCATGATGTTTAACACATGAAGTTTCCTCACCTGAATTCGACCATTGCAGAACGGTTGATTATTCACTAGCCTCTAAATGTTGTGAAAAACACGTTAACAGAAAAATTCTATATTTTTGTTTAGATGTTTGCAGAATCGTCTGCTGCAGATTTGTTGTATATGTGAAAGGGTTACATGTGTAATGTTCTTATAGAGAGAAATTGCTCTGATTGAGCATTACCTGTTTAGCTTTTTAGGCAGTGTACACGTTACATACAGGGGAGTCCGGGTGCGATGCGATTAGATTCCTTTAACGCGAGTCACGTTTTCCTAGAAAGGACCAGAACTTGACCAGAACTTGACCTGTATGCATAAACCATGTCGAGCGAAATAGGACCTTGATGTACATGCGGATTCGGTAGAGAATGTGCATACGTACAATCTGACCAGGGTCTTCATGGTTTTCATGGTCCACCTAGATTTTCAAACATCTCTATGTGTCACTGCTTGGTCAGGTGGTGTGTGTATTCAACATTATAACAGTTATATGACGGCGACAGTTCACTTATTCATTATCCCTGGGTAAACAAACTAGTAATAGACTAGGAAATGTGCCTTGCTCAAGGGCAGTCAACCATGACCGTCGTGCCGCGACTGGGGATTTGGTCAGAAGTAATTCTTTTTCCATAGGCCTCCGTTATAGCGTTTTGGGCTTTGGATAGAATCAAAGGTCACCCTTATCTCGCAGTGAATTTTACTTTCAATTTCAGAAAAAACATGTTGTTCTGAAAATGGCTCTTAGGCTGTCAATAAAGCTAAAAGCAAATAATGATTTGTTTATAAATCAATCAGATGGTATTCAACTTTATTTAAAAACACTTTCAACTTTCAACAAATTCATTAGTGTCCAATGGGAGACATCTTCAGTCTTAAGGATTCATCCAAAATTCTCTGCCCGGCACGTCGATCCGAAATGCTTCCTTTGACCTTTCAAAAAGACTGAACGTGTGTCTCTAGTAGCTCCATACTTGGAGTGATTCCACGGGAAATCCAAGCGAGTGCTAGTCAACATCTGGATTTTGATTGGCTATTATATGTCTATGCCGAATACGTCCCTAGCACAAGTCCGAGTGCTAGATGTGTTTGGTAAAGCGGAATGCACCGTCCGGCATCATTAGCCTTTGCCTATATATATATGTAATGTTTATTCGTTGTAAAACACATATTTGCGGAATCGGAAGAGCAAACGTACAATATTACCAGTCTTCATTGTCCGCTTATATTTTCAAACATCTCTTTGTTTCACTTCTTACGAAAAGACGTAACGGTGTACCCTTGTGGTTCTATACTTGGAGTGATCTCCCTTAGATAATTTCTAGCGAGTGCTAGTCAATATCCTGTAATGGTTTATTGGCTATCACATGTCCAAGCTGAATACGTCCATATTTCTTTTCACAGAAAAGCAACATTATTCTTATGGGTAGCCCAGGAAGCGGTAAGACCACCGTTGGACGAATCTTAGGCTCCAAGTTAAACCGTTCCGTAGTGGACATTGATGACCATCATCTAGAACCATTCTGGGGTATGACAGTGTCCGACAAGGTATTATGTGTTTAAAATATGTGTAATGCAATCCGTATTGTTTTGTATTATATGTCATATGAATCGCTGAATTTGGCTTTACATGTCCTGTGTAATGCTTTATATTATATTAACCGCTTTATTTGACTTTCTCTGCCATATGAACAGCTGTATTTGGCTTAATATGTCATATGTAACACTTTATATGGCTTTACATGTCACACGTGTAATGCTTTATTTGGCTTAACATATTATATGAACCGCTTTATCTGACGTTACATGTCATATGTAATGATTTATTTGACTTTACATGTCATATGAACCGCTTATTTTTGCTGTATATGTCATAAGTAACGCTTTATTGGACTTTATAAGTCATATGTAATGACTTAACATGTCATATGTAATGCTTTATTTGGCTTTTAATGTAATACGTAACGATTTATTTGACTTTACATGTCATATGTAATGCTTTATTTGACTGACTGCCACACGTCCAATCAGAAACAGGGATATATTAACGTCTACCCGTTGTCTTAAAGGTATATTCAACCAGGAACCAGTTTAGTAAACATGCAGGAAAAGCTTTGCTAAACTGTTATACTCTCTAAGCGGCATTAACGTTTACGACTTAGGGCAGATGCTGGTTGTGTTTGGACAACAAGCGAATCAAATTTAATTACAAATCATACAAAGAAACATGTTTGGTCATTGTTCTCAATTCACATCTGATCGAGGTAAAATGCTTGTTTGTTTATTGTTTGCGTTCACTTACGGTTACAGCCAAACAATTCATGTAGTAGTACTATTAATTTTTTTTTTTCAGTTAAACGAGATCGGTTCAGATGGGTTTGTAGAAGCAGAAGGGGAAGCCTTGGTTGAATTCAACGCTCAAAACAGTATCATATCCCTGACCGGATCGAATCCAATGCACGACAAAGGAATGGAAAAGATCTCTGAATCAGGTACGATATCTGGACTGTTTATTATATATGATCGTTTCTTCAATAATTGTTTGCCGCTTTTTTTCAATTTTATCAATTTATCCTGACACCAGCCAGTCAGTCGTAATGCAAACCCCGTAACACTGAACGTCAAGGAGGGCGGCCATTACTACCATTTTAAAAAAGTCTGGTATGACCCGGCCTGGGATCGAGCCCGCCACTTCCCGCACCCGAGACGGACGCTCTACTACTACTCCACCGAGGCGGTTGAATCTTCAATAAAGTCTAGTTGAAGTTTGTTTGTTTGTTGAATGGTATTGGAACGCCCCATTCAGCAGTATTGCTGAAGTAGTTTCATTGCGTTGTTTTAATGGTTAATTAACAATACGTGTGGGATGTTTATCCAAGTGTTAATGCATCAGTCATAATGTTATCTGCCAAATAAAGAAAGCATTACTTCAATGATGGTAAACCACATAGTTAAACCTTCCTACGCTTTAATCTTGAACGGAAATGCATATTTCTCAAGGTGCTGAACTGCAGATTACAGATAGTATAGTCAAAGTTTTAAAACTGCTCAAAATGTGTCTTGAAATATTAGAATCATAATTCTGGGATAAAATTAGAGTAATTAATTCACTTTCCAGTACAATTAACATCTAAATATTGATCGCTTATGCTCCCTTTTCACTGGGTAGACATACTTTTGTACATTTTCATTGACTTCCAGTTGACTGTTTTTCAACATTTCCTGCCAAAATAGTTTTGAACTATTTATTACTTACTTTTTTGTCACTATTAGCAGTATTTGCAGAAGTTTCAACGTTTCAAAATGTTGATCTCCACCTTTAAATTGTGAACATTCACAGTAGTCTGCGTAGATCTTCACTTTCCGTTGGTCAACAGATCGGCATTTTGCTTCAATATTTGTGAATATATCCACGATTTCCACTTAATGTAATCATAAATATGTGTTCATGTTTGGACTATTATTGTGTCATATATAACTGATTATTTCCATGACTTGATAGTTACGAGCGGTTATACACATGTAATGTATCATTTTATTGTGAATAAACAAACTAGTTTTATATATTTCACAACAAAACGTAGAAATAGTAATATATAACCATTATTCTATAGATGCATGTTTACCATGCATATGATCATAGTTATCAGGGGCGTAGCTCCCTTTAGGTACTGTAGGCACGGGCCTACACATATTTTCTAAAATTGCCCCAAAATGCAGCTGCGGCGATACACATTTGCTGTCCGCGCGGTCTGATCCGGCCGACACATTCCGTCTAAGGGGGGATAGATAGAGTAGTGATTCCTGAAACAGAAAATCCACAGGATGCGAAAAGTGTATAACCGGGTAGGCCTGTATGGCATGCTTAGGCTGATCCGGGTCGATACTTTACGCAGAGTCCACAATGTTGATTTTCTCACGAGAGGGCCTACACATTGATTATTGCCATGCTACGCCCAAACTTATGTACGAAATTGTTCATTCTCTTTGGAGTACTAGTATGATAAATAAAAAATAACATTCTTAGTAAATGTTTATGCTTTGATGTAACCTTGTTTGATTTGCTTTAAGGCACTATTTTTATGACGAGAAACATGTATGTATTAGTCAATATATATATGTTCTTTTCTTTTATCTATTACTAAAAGTCAATCAACCATAATGGGTACCTGTTGATATATATACCATTCTGGTGAAAAACTAATCTGTTCTGTTAACTCTTTCGCTGTCATAGGCAATTAAAGGCTTTTGCAAACAATGCAGATTCAGATGAGAATGATCGTAACGATTTTTCTCTCCTGAAATCTGCATTGTTTGACATTTAGACATTTTACAAATGTTACCTAATTTCCAATTGGATGGAAAATAAAGTGGTTAACTTTCAACATGGAAAAGTCGATTTTGTGAAACTCGGCAGTGAAAGAGTTAAGAACAGTATTGTCTCGTTGAAGGTGTTGTTGTGTTCCTGGATGTTCACCCACAAGACGTCCTTGAACGGTTAGAGCGAATGAAAGTCAACAGAATCGTGGGCCAAAACGAGGGAACGCCCATGTCGGACATCCTGCAATACAGACAACAATTCTACGAGAAAAGTTATGACGTCAGAGTTATTTGTGAAAGAAACGAAGATCCGAATAGTGTTGCCGATAAAGTTATTTCTAAACTTAATTTGACACAGGACAATACGGGATACGTATCAACAAGGGGATCGGAAACGTCAAGCAGCGCATGTCATAGTTTTAATGACGTCATGATTAATAGTTTGTGTCCAAACGGCGGTCTATTTGTTCCAAAATCGTTTCCCGACAAACTAAGTTTGGGCGAGTTAGGTCGACTTATAGACTTACCATACAGAGAACGAGCCCTTCGAATTATCGAACAGTTTATACCATGGCAAGATATTCATCCCAAAACAATTCGTAGTTTTGTACAAAAAGCTTATTCAAAGAAGATTTTCGGAAGTGACGAAGTCTTCCCATTCTATCCGTTAGCATCCAAAGGTAGCCATGGAAACCAATATCTACTTGAGTTGTTCCACGGACCGACTGCGTCATTTAAAGACGCGGCTTTACAGCTGTTGCCTCAGTTATTCAAACACGCAGTCTCGTCTACTCAGTCAAGCAATACCAGGTAAAACAAATAGTTTGTTAGAAATAGATTAAGTGTGTCCGAATAATGTTACCAAATGAATTATGGGTCAAATTTAACCAGCCTTACTTAGCGCTTAAAGTAAATATTTTAAGAATACTCAAAAGCATATTTCATCATTTTTGTTTCCCTTATTAAAGTGTCAAACAAATCATTTCTTGACGCACTGCACCAGACGACTATTGAAATAATTGTGGCAAAAGTAGAAATTGCTCATAATGAGCAATTTCTCCATTTGCTACAATGATTTCAACTCTATTCAATGATCATACTATCAATAATGGAGATTGTATATATGTTATACTTGAACATTTCATAGTCGTCTGCTGCAGATATATTAACCAGAATTGTAAGTCAGCTAGGTAACTATTTATATTAACTTAGTCACTTACTTAAAAACATTCCACCATTCATGTTTTACAAAATAATAGTGAAATAAAAATGATGAAGTATGCTTTTAAGTATTTAAGTATTACTTAGCGCTAAGTAGGGTTGGCGGAATTTGACCCACGTATTTAATGCAACTCGAGATTAATGGATGAAATATAGGAATTATTTTAGTTTAACATATATTTTACTTTCTATTTATTACTTTTATGTAAATAAACATCAGCGACTAGGTGTATAGATACATATCAAACTTGTTCAAGTCCATCTCTTAGAATACCAATAAGTCACCAACAATCTGACTGGTATGTTACTAAGCGGGTAAAATTTACTACCGTTTCACCTGACCTCGGCGACCAAGATAAACTATACTCGGAAAAATATAAATAAAATAGACCACATTCGAATAAAGTAGGCAATAGAAAATGGTATTTCATCCAAGTTTTTATAAAAATGTATTAATACCACGTGGATCTTGTTTACAGGTATTTAATTTTAGTAGCGACTTCCGGCGATACGGGTGGGGCTGTACTGGATGGCTTCAGCAGACACGCAGGTACGTTTACTCATGATATCACATCTTGCATGATCTTGAAATGGAATTGAAATAAAATGAGATGTTGGGACATACTCTTATACGAGGATATAAAGTGTAATTTTTGTTCAATTTATTTATTTACGTAATCAAAGGCCACCGGATCAAAATACATAATCAAATGTTACAAATAATAATACATCATGTGATATAAAGTGTAAGCTGTTAGGCGAACCCAGTGGAAATAGAATAATATCAGAAATAGTCTTGTTCTGCCATTGAACATTTGGTGTTATTTGATTTGATGTTGATATGATGTTGATATGATTCTAATTTCAGATATAATGTTGATGTTCTCTATTTGGGTTGTTTGCACAGTTTTTCACGACGCGTTCAACACTTTTTCAGGTATATTACGACGTTTGATTGGTAAATTACCAGTACTACTGGTCCATTTATCCTGACATCAGCGAGTCAGTCGTAATGATAACCCAAAAACACCTAGTACCAAAGATGGAAAGTCTTAATATCAATTTTGAAGTCTTTGGTATGACCCGGGCGGGTACCGAACCCGCGAGCTCCCGCTCCCGGGCGGACGCTCTACCACTACATCACCGAGGCAGTCTCACTATTTGGTATCATTGTATTTGTTATTGACGTGCAATTTGTTATTATTTCGGACAATGTAGGTGTTCAATATTTGGTATTATTTAATGTTTTACTTTCAGATAATGTTGGTGTTCTTGTCCTTTATCCCAATGATGGCGTCAGCTCAATACAGAAACAACAAATGGTTGCTCTCAGTAGCAAGAATACCAAGGCAATAGGTTCATATAACTTATCTAACCTCTAATCTCTTTTCGATTGAATGTTTGGTGTTGTACGCCACTTTCAACACATGTCCAGTTATATCACGGCGTTTCCTGGGTAAGTTTTCAGTTCTTCTGGTCCATTCATCCTGACAGCAGCCAGTCAGTCGTAATGGTAACCCCTGCAACCCTGAGCGCCAAGAATGGTAGCCATTACTACCATTGTGTGAGTCGTATGGATGACCCGGCCGGGTACCTGTGACCAGCGACCGACCGTACCCGAGGCGGACGCTCTAACACAACACCACCGAGGCCACCGCCATCTCTTTCGGATATAGTCATGATCATTATCGGCATAACACTATATTATATTGGTGAATTAATGACATCATTAAACATTTTAATTTTATATGACAAATGCACTTTGTTATGATACTTAATTCAAAAAGTTTCACTGCATACTTTGACAACATTGTTTTTAATAAACTTTAGAATGCCTGGTCCCATTAGATTATGTTTCGTACATTTGTTTTGGGACGGATCTATATTCGTCAGACGAAGGATCGACAGGTCTTGTGTCCAAATTCTGTCCGGAGCATCGGATTTTGTATCTAAGTAAAGCATTTATACCACGTAGCTTCTCTTCATCAAGTTTTAAAGATGAGTACCTGTGAGGGTAAGAAGCCAATTTGCCGAGGCTCCAAATTGCACCAGAAGGTTAGCCTTTTCCCACTTATAGACACGTTTTGAAACATCTGCAGCAGACGACTTTTGATTTGTTTTAGCAATTTCTCTTTTTGTCACACTGTTTTCAACTGTTTTCAACTCTTTTTAATAATTATACTCTCATTTGTGGACATTTCTCATATCTTTGCCAAGACGTTTCCAAGGTCGTCGTCTGCCGCAGATGTGTCCAATATAGGAAAGGGTTAAGGCCCCGACCTAATGATATGTTATAAAACGGAAAACTATCGATAGGATATACGTGCCGACCCGCGAGAAAACCAACATTATGGCCTGTGCGTAATGTATCGATCCAGATCAGCCTGCGCAGTCCGCGCAGACTGATCCAGGCCGACACATTCCGTCTCAGGGGGATAGATGTATAGAGTAGTGATTCCTGAAACAGAAAATCCACAAAGTGTCTATCAGGGTAAGCCTGCGCGGCATGCTTAAGCTGATCCGGGACGATACTTTACGCATAGAAAACATCTAAGCAAAATTATAGAAAACATCTAAGCAAAATTATAAAAAATATCTCAGCAAAATTATAGAAAATATCTAAGCAAAATTATAGAAAATATCTCAGCAAAATTATAGAAAGCATCTTAGCAAAATTATTGAAAATATCTAATAAAAAAATTGTCATTATTTGGTAGAGTTGAAAAGGAGGGATTTTATAGTGTTTAAGCAGTTTTCCCTTTTGCCATTTTTTACATCTGCTGCACAGGCGTCAGAAAGCGTCTACATGTGGGAAAGGATTATAGAGACTATGCACAGATGCATTTACCTTTATGTTTTAATTCAATTAAATAAATATTTCTATAAAGGTGTTAATGGCTGGGACTTCGATGCGTGTCAAAATGTAGTCAAAAAGTTACTAAATGACAAACAGTTTAAAGACAATCTGATGTTAGATAGCAACACTACATTGAGGTAAGTGCGTAGTAATATCCTAACTTCCACTTTAAATACATGTGCACACTTTCTTAATATTCGTCAGCGACGTCATTGGTATAACAAACGCATATATAATCGTGAGTGAAAAATGCCAAACACAAACTTGTCTTGTTCACACTCATTATCTGGACATATCGAGGGCTTGGTGTGAAACGGTTGTAACTAAAAACCTATTTTGAAAACCCTAGTTTAGGGGCAATTTTGACCCCTTTGAAACAATGCAAATTTAGGTGCCATTGCTCAGAACGAGCAATGGCACCTAAATTTCTATTGTTTACCAAGAAAAATTATTTAACGCTTATAAAGACTTTATGGCGAGGTGATTAACCTTGGTAAAAAAATACCGATTTTAGTTACAACCGTTTCACGCCAAGCCCTCGATATGCCCTAAACCATCGATCTCTTATATATATCTTAGTTATATCAGTAACCCAACTGGAAGTCCCTTTTTACGAGCCGTGAAAACACAAACGCATTGATTAAATGGCATTTTCATTTTATTTTTTTTAAATTCAGTTTTTAAACACCAATAGTTAGCACAGGGTAGACCTTCTTCCAATTAATTGCAGAGCTCTAGATGAGGGGCGTTTCGCATGTTCTAAAATCTTTATTAGACAATATAACCCAATGATGTGGGTACTCAAAAGAATCGTCTCAATGAGACGATTCTTTTGAGTACACACATCATAGGGCTTGGTTGGATAAAAAGATAGATATTGTGAGGAAAAGAGCTGTTTACCCCTTCTTATCTGAACCTCTGTAATTTTTACGATACACGAGTCCTGTCACTGAAAAAGGCACATTAAAAACTGCCACCTAGGTATAAATAAAGATCCAAATAAGCCGTCCCGCGAACAGATTAACATTGTGGACTCTGCGTAAAGTATCGATCCGGATCAGCATAATCACGCCGCTCAGGCTAATCCGGGCAGACACTTATCGCCTCCTGTGAATTTTCTGTTTCAGGAATCATTACTCTATACCTCTATCTCCCCGAGACGGAATGTGTCGGTCCGGATCAGTCTACGTGGAATGACCAGGCTGAAAAGGGTCGATACATTACGCAGAGGCCACAATGTTGGTTTTCTCGTTGAACGGTTTTTAAATGATCCCTTCTAAAGTCGTATATTGGGTTTTCTCAGTACTTCTTATATCATAGTCAATTCTCTCTCACTCAGCTCAATGTTTCCCGTCATATGTAATTCCTTATATCGCTGATATTTATCTCTTTCTCCTTATAGCGCCATCTATCTTCTCTAACTCTATATAGCGCTGTCAATTCTCTCTTAATTAACCCTTTCCCTCATATAGACGCTTTCTGCCGCCTCTGCAGCAGACGGCGTTTTGAAAACATAGTGACAAAAGAAGAAATTGCACAAAACGTGCAATTTCTCCTTTTGCCACAATGTTTTCCACTTTTTGTCATAGGTTATCCATTCAATTATGGAGATTTTCTATTTTTTGACAAAATACGTTCAAAGTTGTCTGCTGCAGAATTGTCGTATGAGGGAAAGGGTTAATACGTTAAGCTCTGTTATCTCTTTCCTCTGTTAGCGCTTGTCAATTCCCTCTTATTCTGTATAATAGCGTTGTCAATTTTCTCAAACTCCTTATAGTATTGTCAATTCTCTCAAACTCCTTATAGTATTGTCAATTCTCTCAAACTCCTTATAGTATTGTCACTCAAACTCCTTATAGTATTGTCAATTCTCTCAAACTCCTTATAGTATTGTCACTTCTCTCAAACTCCTTATAATATTGTCAATTCTCTCAAACTCCTTATAGTATTGTCAATTCTCTCAAACTCCTTATAGTAGTGTCAATTCTCTCAAACTCCTTATAGTAGTGTCAATTCTCTCAAACTCCTTATAGTATTGTCAATTCTCTCAATCTCCTTATAGTATTGTCAATTCTCTCAAACTCCTTATAGTATTGTCAATTCTCTCAATCTCCTTATAGTATTGTCAATTTTCTTTAACTCCTTAAAGCGCTGTCAAGTATCTCTAACTCAATACAGCGCTGTTAATTCTCTCTTATTCCTTATAGCGCTATAAATTATCTCTAACTTCGAATAGCGTTGTCAATTCTCTTTTACTCTGTAAAGCGTTGTCAATTCTCTCTTACTCCGTAGTCAATTATCTCCAACACAGTGAAACGCAGCCGATTCTCTGTTATTTGTTAAAGCACATCCAATTCTCCCTTACTTTTAACAGTGCCACCAATTCTTTCTTTCTCCTTATAGTACAATTAATTCTCTTTTACTCCTTGTAGTTCTGTCAAATCAGTCTTCCTCATTATAATGCTGCTTATTTTCTCTTATACCTTATTGGACAGTTAGTTCTATCTTACTACTTGTAGTGCTGCCAATTCCATCAGTTGGGGACGGTTACTACCACAGATTGTGTTTCACGTGACATCCTATTTAGAATTAGTTCGTAAACAGGAGATCAATCTTGGTGACGTCATAGATGTTTGCATACCGACTGGAAACTTTGGAAACATACTGGCGGCATTCTATGCTAAGGTTAGATTTTTATCATTTTAAATGATTCATAATAACTTAAACTTTCGGCATTATATTTTAATGTAATTTATGACATTAAATTGCACATTTATACATTTTATTGGAAGTCGGTACCATTCTCCAAAAACATAATTTATTACAGAAATCGAAAACTCCGAATAAGTTATTCACTTTTCACAATTTGCGGATAGTCGATTTCCTTTATTTTATTATGACGTCTTTTGTTTCTGATAAAAGACCGGTCATTGAAGTGGTGCTGGATCAATGTAACGTTTTTAACCTCACTGATACAATGAAATACAGAGCTTTATTGGTCGCTTATTATTCGTATTATACTGCTTTTTCAGACTAAGAACTCTTAACCCTTCATACGACAATTCTACAGCAGACGACTTTAAGCATATTTTGTCAAAACATAGAAAATCTCTATAATTGAATCGACGATTTGTTTTTACCTAAAGTAAGGTTTCCAAACACTGATCGATTGATTTGTATTGCAGAAATGTTAATTATTCCCTCATACAACCGACTCATCTGTTTGTCTTACAGAATTTGGAACTTCCTACAACCAAATTTTTTAAAAATGGTAGCAATGGCTGCTTTCCATGGCGCTCAGGGTTAGCAAAACGAGACTGACTGACTAGTGTCAGTACAAAAGGACCAGTTGTACTGGTAACTTACACAGGAAACGCCGTGATATAACTGAACAATTGTTGAAAGCGGCGTAAAACACCAAACAACTAAATCATACAACTAACTAACCTTTTCGCTTTAAAGTTTTTCTGATACAGCAGTCATGTCATAATCTGTATGTCTTACAGAAATTAGGAATCGCACACTATCGACGGATCCGTTTGCTTTACAGAACTTATGAATTCATTACGGATCTGATGTGTTTGTTTGACAGAACTTAGGACATAATTACGGCAAATTCATACTTTGTACGGATCTGTTGTTTACATTGTAACATGCAATAGGAACGAAATACATATGTTTTGGTTTTTACAGAAATTCGTAATTCCACACCACAAACTGATCTGCACGTTTACATGCTTAAAGAATTTCATGATAATTTGTCTATTTTGCCGAAATAAGGAATCACATACGACTTACTGAACTGTTTGTTTTACAGGAATAAGAAATTACATTGTACATACTACTTACTGAACTGTTTGTTTTACAGGAATAAGGAAATACATTGTACATACTACTTACCGATCTGTTTGTTTTACAGGAATAAGGAATTACATTGTACATACTACTTACTGATCTGTTTGTTTTACAGGAATAAGGAATTACATTGTACATACTACTTACTGAACTGTTTGTTTTACAGGAATAAGGAATTACATTGTACATACTACTTACTGAACTGTTTGTTTTACAGAAATTAGGAATTAAATTGTACATACTACTTACTGATCTGTTTGTTTTTACAGAAATTAGGAGTTCCATTGGGCCGACTGATTTGTGCCTCCAACACCAACAACGTGATAACAGACTTTATGAACACCGGTGTTTATGACTTAACTAACAGAAAACTAAAGCCAACATCATCTCCCGCCATTGATATTCTAGTCTCGTCAAATCTCGAGAGATTATTGTACCATACTTCCGGTAATGACGACGCGTTTATTAGACGGATATACAATGATCTGAAATCAAAGAGACAATTTACTGTCAGTGAAGAAGTAAGATACATTCATTATGTTTTAGCCAGTTTTGCAAACAGAATTTTTATTATTATTAATAACTCAAACAGTTATCCTATAACAATTATTTAAACACTTTAAGTTCAACAATGAAAATGAGTTTTGGAACATATGATTACTTAAGCCAAATATAATGCTTTAATTATATTTGGATAACAAAAACTGTCACTTGATGCTAAAAACAATGGAACACATCTAGTTTGCCGGTCCCCAAGAAATAGTTGTAAAGTAAGCGAAAGTGCCTGTGATTTTTTTTTCGACGGAGGCCAGAAAGAATGTTTTGGTTGACAAGATGGCGCGCGCTGCGCATGCGTACTAGTTTACGATGTTAATGTTCGGAAAAAGGAATAAATAAATCGAACTAAACAAAACTAAAATATCCAATGTTTCGAAGTGAAGATTTGTCATTTAAAGATTGAGGTGAGACAGAGTGAAAATGTAATATATAGGGGGCTCGGCACACAAACCCTCAAAAAACAAAGCTGAGTCGATCTTAACAGCGGAACAAATGTCGCAAGAGAAATACGTTTGCATAGCGACATGGGCGGAGCCAAATAATAATAAATGCGCATCCGCGAGAGTTGTTTACAAAATGTGAACATGCGCAGAAGTAACTTTGTTTCCCGGGGACCGGCAAACTAGATTATATTTATAGAGTGCACTTTATTTGAATAATTAATTAGTCAATAAACCGAAGTCAAAATCCATCTTAAGACAAAACATAAGGCCAACCAAATCGAATGGCTCTTGAATATGTTCAAATATGTTTTATTGTTGATATGTCTGAAATCGTTCAATGGGTGTGCCTACATTTTTTTTTATATGTCTGAAATAGTTCAATGGTGTGTCGACAATGTCTGAAATAGGTCAATCGATGTGTCTATATTTGTATTTATTATGACTGAAGGTGAGGGAGATCTTGAAGAGAGACTTCGTGGCTGACTGGTGTACCGAAGAGAACTGTGCGAAAACGATACGGGAAACTTTACAGAATCACGGTAATTGGTTCATTAATTGATTGATTTGAGTTTAATGCTATCTTTAATTTCAACAGTATGTAAGTTATATCACGTCGGCCAGCTCACTTAACGCGTGTGCCTGGACTCTCACAGATGTACTCCACACAACATACTTTTCGGGCAACTGGCTACCTTCCAACATAAAGAATCGTGAGAATGGAACACGACTTCGTCTTATTCTGTTTTACAATACACGAGAGTTGGACCATATGCAACGTCGGTTATACAATCGTGTCTAATTCTCAATTCGATCCAAACAATGGTTACTCATACATACAGCAATTGTTTTATCCATCTAAATCTTCTACGTCTGTCCAACTGTCCGTCGCACTTCGATCGAATATTTATTATTACACGACACATTGGAGCATTCTTGTATAAACTAGAGTGAGGTTATCACATTGGCGACGACTTTATTTATTCCGCTTCAATTAGTCTAGGGCCCGATCAGGAGAATATGGCCACTGGTCAAGATTGCCACAGTTCTAATGTCTTCCCAACGCGCTTTCCACAGAGTAAGCTTAGTCTAATGCTAGTCTTGGAATGACCTCATCAAATTTCTTGATTACTGTCATGTATCGTCTAGACTCACACTATTTTAATTGGCGGGGGGGGGGGGGGGGGGGGGGGGTGTCAACGCGCTTCCCGGAGCGGTATGTGAATGTTAATCTTGGGTTCTTGTTGATTAATACATTTTTTGTATCGATATTTATCATATACCTACACATTTTACGGTGCAGAAACATGTAGATTTGTCACGCGCATATACAACACGACGGATTCCAATTTGTAATGCGAATATGGTAATGGCAGGTCACTGAAATATTATGTGACATCATTGAAATATGATTTCAGATCATTCAAAATGCTGCATTTTGTTGATTCGTTATGGAAAATATAGAAATTTGTTTATTTGTTCTATCTAGTCTATCTTTGAACATAAACAACGTATAATTTTGTTGCAGAAGCGATACCTGGCTTTAGTTTTGTCTACTCGGAGCATGATGATAGTATTGCTTACTCATTGATATATTTGTATTTACCGGGGGCGAAGCTTGGCAATAATCAATGTGTAGGCCGTCTCGTGAGAAAATCAACATTGTGCACTCTGCGTAAAGTATCGACCCGGATCAGCCTAAGCATGTTACACAAGCTGGTGTATTGCCGCAGCTCATTTTGGGGCATTTTTAGAAAAAAATGTGTAGGCACGTGCCTACAGTGCCTAAAGGGAGCTACGCCCCCGTTTACTCATTTTGATATTTTCGTTTCAGGTTACCTTCTGGACACACACACAGCTGTCGCTAAAGCCATAACAGATAGACATGAAACTGATCGGCCCGTAGTTATAGCATCGACCGCACACCCTGCAAAGTTTGCCGAGGACATACTGAAATATCTACATATTCCAACAACAGGACAGACTTCATTCGATATTGTAAATGAAATTGACAAAGTTTCTGAATACCCAGCCAGGCATAAACAACTCAGTGAATGTGTGAAGACGAATAAACAGATGGAAATTGTAACGGATCCATCGTATGACAATATCGGGCAAGAAATCAGATTATTATCCAAAGTTTTGTAAATGGATTGATTTAAACCATAACAACACATGATGCTAGTACTTATGTAGTGTATAAGTATGTATAAGGACCGGTGACCTTGAAATACAATAAAATTATGTATGTGAATAATTGTGATATTAAAATGGCATACTGTATAATCATGTGAGTTTGTTGGTCAACGAGAAGGGAGACAGATATAGAGTGAGATATATGGAGAGACAATGAGCGAAGTGAACGGGGGACACGGATAGAGAGCTAGATATATATATATATAGGGCTGGATCTGGCCAAGACAAAATAATAGCCATCATTTGTTTATATAAAAAAAAAAATAGCCAAAGTTGACACGCGAAGCGCGTAAATGTGGTAAATTGAAATTAAACATATAATAATGCATTGTCAACAATCCATTTTTTTTTATTTATACAATTTTTTATATGCCATTATTAGTTGGTCAGAAAAGCAATAAGGTACATACATTTGTTTAATTATTTAATTAATTTGACTGGCACACACCTTCCAAATTGTTTAATCATTAGTGGCTCTTGTTTTATATTATTCCCCTTTACTTTATTGACCCATTTCTCGAATGCTGCATTGTATTCAAAATTATTGTAAACTATAACAGGGACGTTTATTCCTTATGAATAAGGCCAAGCTATTCCTTTTTGGAACAAAATTAATCAAATTCAGAAATCACAATAACTTTGTCTTTTAAACCAGTAATTGGAAGCCGCCAGAAGAGATTTTTAGACCTGCCAGTGTGACCACATATCGGGATTTCTCTTTGTCCTTACTAAGTATATGCAATTAAGGTAAATGACTTTTCAAACATCCCCTTTACACTCTATAAACATGTGTGAGTTTTACAAAATAAAAAAAGACAAAGGCCGGTATAATAATTTAATGTATGTACATTTTTAGTTAAGCGAAATTCATACTGTATCTAGTCTAAACATTACAATAGAGAACCATTCTACTAAATTGGTCACCTGCCTCATACGCTTTATTATTTCAATAGTTCTCAAACCGGGAACCAAACAAAGGCGCGCTAAATGTAGTCTGGTTCCGCAGTAATAAGAGGAAGAACTCCAGAAGACGCTATATCTCGCCGTTATTACGTCACTGTGTTATATAAACCCTTATGCTTATCCGTTATATTCAAACAAGCATAACATATACTATGGTTATTTGCTCTTTTCCTTATCTGCTTCCTTGGCTTTTCTATGTGATGTAATTGCTTGAACCAGAGACATATAAACATGTGTTTATATGTCTCTGCTTGAACCGGGAACGAAAAAAGGACGTTTGCTCGATCGACATTTTGATGAAACAATATAAGAAAGTGGTGTTTTTGCAGTATACTCGTGTTGTAAATTTCTAACACCTTTACCTTTCATATTTTTATACCCATTCAATGTTTTGGGTCTTAATATCTCGCAGGAAACTCTCTCCAATAACAATTTAAATTGATACGGAATCAGATTATGACCAAATGTATTGCCTTAATTTTCGCCATTTACGGTTTTAACCCTTTCCCACAAATATACCCTTACCGAGCATCAGCAACAGACGTCTTTTGAAATCATTGTGGCAAAAGTTGAAATTTTTCATAATGAGCTAAATGTTCTCCATTAACGGTTTTAACCCTTTCCCACAATCAAGTATATACCCTTATGAGCATCTGCAACACACGACTTTTGAAATCAGTGTGGCAAAAAGTTAAATTGCTCATAATGAGCTTCATTTTCTCCATTTACGGTTTAAACCATTTCCCACATACGAGTATATACCATTTCTGAGCCTCTGCAGCAAACGACTCTTGAAATCATTGTTGCAAAAGGTGAAATTGCTCATAATGAGCAATTGCTCCAATTGCCACAAACATGTCAGCTCTTTTCAATTATCTTACATTCATTTATAGAGATTATCTATGTTTTGTACTTGATGAATTCAAGGTCTGTCAGGTTAAACATCATTGAAATCATTGTAGCAAAAGGAGAAAGTGCTCATAATGAGCAATCATGATTTGCATTTACCACAATATATTTGAATACTTTTCAGTTATCATACTATCATTTCATAGATGTTTTATATTTTGTACTTGATAATTTCAAATTTGTCTGCTACAGATTTGTTTTATGTGGGAAGTGGTTAAACCCTTATCCACTATCATGACTTACCGATACAAAACAAAAACAGATTTTCTGTGTGTCTGCATTATTCGACAAAAAAGTATCATAACCGGGCTTGTGTTCAATACAAATAGTTGATTGTTTTTGGAACAAATTAAAATTTATCATAACCTCTTGTCCATTTATCTTGATTTTTAGTCTTATATGTCACTTTACATGATCAGTTTAACTCTAAATCATCTCATTCACTTAAAACACAGAACCTGCCAGGTTAAATATTCTACATTATACTTAAATCTTCAAATACCGATATCTGCATTACTAACTACAGATTCAATTTGTCTAATGTTTGTGAATTTAAAATGTTATGATTTGCGTCAAAAATTCGTCTAGTTATTTTAAATACAAAGAAATTCCAGTTGTTCAATGTATCTCTAACTTTAGATGAAATCGTAAGTTGTTAGAATATGTATGATCTTTTTATGTGCCAAATGTGACTTCAAAGTTTTATTTGTTACAAAATGTGAACATTTGGACAATTTTGCTTCTCCGGGTGATATTTTAACCTGATAACAGGTGTACAGGGTGAGTTGATTATCCCTCATATCTATGTCCCTACATCCCTGACTATTGTACACTAAGTTACAGATACAGGCTACAATGGCGACATACAGCGCGATATATATATATATATATATATATATATATATATATATAGAGAGAGAGAGAGATAGATAGCTAGATAGATAGAGAGATAGAGGGGGAGAGAGAGATAGAGAGAAAGAGCGATAGAGAGTGAGAGAAGAGAGAGGGGAGAGATAGGAGAGAGAGGAAGAGATAGAGAGACGGGAGAGAGAGAGATAGAGAGGATAGAGAGATAGAGAGAGATAGAGACATACATAAATACTAAAGAGAAAGAGAGAGTGTAGAGTTTAGTGCGTATTTAAATTGTGGTTATAGTATGAAAACCTTACGACGCATTTTAAGGCAAAATGGGCTGCTAATTAATGTACTAAGAACGTGCGTATTTGAAACTCTTAGTGGGACGATTCTTTTGAGTACCAATAACATAGGATTTAGTTGAGTTACAGGAGAAATATTGTGGTGAAAATGCCAGTTTCCCTCAACAATACTCCTCAGTAACATGGACGTAGATAAGATATCTTATCTACGTCCCTCGCATTACCCTTAACGTGCATGGATATGTTTGTGAGCCGCGTCTGGCGATATGGGGTCTCAATGACTCTCCGCTTTAACAGCAATTTAATGCATAGACACTGCGAGAAAACCAACAGTATGGCATCTGCGTAATGTATCGAGGTAGACCAGCCTGCGCAGGCCGCGCAGACTGATCCGGGCCAACACTTTCCGTCTCAGGTGGAAAAGGGTATAGAGTTATGATTCCTGAAACAGGAAATCCACAGGAGGCGAAGACTTTCTGTCCGGGTAAGCCTGCGCGGCATGCTTCTGGGTCGATACTTTACGCAGAGACCATAATGTTGGTTTTCTCGCGAGACGGCTCATATATTATCTACGTCCCTGTCATCACCATTAACCAGTCCACAGTACGTGCATGCATATGTTTGTGAGCCGCGTTTGGCGATGTGGGGTCTCATTGACTTTCCACAGCAACTTAAGGAATATTAGTTTGTAAAGAAGTGGGTCTACAAGTCTAGGTTTTCGTTAGAATATGCACTCAAGTATGTATAACATTTACGCGGACGGGGAAGGCTCTGATAAGACTGTGTGGATGCCCAGACTCGCCCGAGTCTTCACTGTACGCAGATACATATAAAAGACGCCAATGCGATAGACGCGACTCATGTACTATCACTACCTGGTGATATGTTGCTCCTCAGTGACACAACATTCGCATTAAAACAAAAAGTAATGAATAAATAATGAACCAATTATAAAACGAATTTATTGCAGCGGTGTCTGCGGTAGTTTTTAAATTGACAAACTCTTATCCTGCTACTATATGAGACTTTGATATCTATTGGTGCTACCTATTTACGAAAAAACGTAAATTGATTGTAAACAAAGATTTAAGAGTATAATTTGGCCATAAAATGATTTTAATAGTATTGGCAAGAAGATAATGTTTGGAATTAGTATTGTTGTCGTTTATTATTACAAACAGAAAATAATAAAGTAAAGACAATTAAGGAATACATTTATAAAGAACGAGGTTTGAACATGAGGGCTAGGGTGATCCTTAATCAAATTACCTGCAATATGGTTAAGAAGCAAATGTGTAACTGATAATATTTTGTTCATTTCAGCCCTCTTCTATTGCCACCTGGCGACTACCCTTTTCAACCAGTCAATACGGCTGGAACAAATTATGTCAGGGTCACATTTCTGCTTTACCCTTTCTCTAATAGAGACGGTTTCTGACGCCTTTGCAATAGACGACTTAGGAAAACATTGTCGCCAAAGGAACAATTGTTCATTATGAGAAATGTATCCTTTTGCCACAATGTCTGATAAATAAATATAGTTTTATGTATAGATATTTTATCTCCTTGCCAAGTTGTTTTACAATTTTTAATTTTTATGTATTTTTGTTTGTTTATTAATGGGACTTATTAAGCCTGTATGGATATGAGTAGGCCTTTATGTATTTGTTGCGTTATAAGGTCAAGATTGACCTGTACATACACAGTATGATCTGATCTAAAACTGCACAACGTACACAGTTGATTACAATTTTGTGTGAGTGAATTAATTAATTCCTCTAGAAGTATTTTTTGCTTTGTAATTACTTTTCATCCAATCAAAACTTAGGAATATCGTGTCTGCGCCTGAAACCGGAAATATACCGGTTACGAAATTATTAGGTTACGAAGTGAAAAAAGTAAGATTGTTAACACTCTGAAGGATACATTTTGCATCCGATATTCATGAAAGTTTAGCAGGACATTCATGTACATCAAATCTTGGACAAGTTGGAAACTGGGCAATATGAAGTCAAAAACTAGGTCACTAGGTCAAATTGAAGTAAATTCTTGTTAACACTCTGGATTTTTAACTTGAGCATGTTGTACTTCATCATAATGTATGTATTGATGATATTACGATAAAAAAAACAAGGCCACATTTAAGGAAGATCTTGTTAACACTCTAGAGGCCGCAACCTTTTCTTCAGTAGCTTGAAGTTTTGTCAGAATGTTTGTCTTAATGATATCTAGGTGAAGTTTGAATATCGGTCATATTGATTTAAAAACTAGGTCGCTAGGCCAAATTGAAGGGAAATCTTTTCAACACTCTAGAGGCCGCAGTTTGTGCTACAGCAGCTTGTAATTTGTTAGGATGTTTGTCTTTATGATATTTAGGTCAAGTTGGAATATGAGTCATATTGATTGTAAAACTAGGTCACTTGGCCAACTTGAAGGAAAATGTCTTCAACATTCTGGAGTCGGCATTTTTAATTTCAGCAGTTTCAGACCTTTTCATGTGTTTTGCATTAGAAATCTCATTGCATAACTCAGGTCAGCGATCTAGTGCCATCATGGCCCTCCTGTTATTTATATGATGCAATAACACATTAATTGATTCATTTCAATATAAAAGTACAAAAACACAGTGATATTATAATGTTATTAATTAGGTGATTTCATATTGGCCGAGTTATTTGTCCGAGGTATGCAGTATTGACCTGAGCCCGAAGGGCGAAGGACAATACTGCTGACAGAGGACAAATAACTCGGCCAATATGAAATCACCTAATTAATAAGTATTTTATTAATCAACTTTTTTATAAATACATGAGTCTTTAGTTATAATCTTAAATAAACAATTAATGGTTAATATGGCGGAAAATATAAGTTAAAATCGGTTACTTTGTCAATTCAATGCGTTGATCTTTAAAAAAGACGGCTACCTAATTCATTTTTGTGTTCCACCATTCTTGTATAAGGCGAGTTTCGACAGCCAATGAAAATGGTCCATTCCTCAGATTTCGTATTTGGCGAGTTTTGTAGCCAATGAAAACGGCAGAAATTCATATTGGCCGACTTGGTCCATATTAGGCGAGTTTTAGCAAATATTGTCTTCTTTTGTTCTGTATTAGCTCTACGGTTGTTCTAGTATCGCGTCAAATACGCAATAGTTAATTAATAAAATGGGATATTTGACCTCCGGACTCCTCCAGACTCTACATGTACCAGACTCTGTTTAGTGATACCCCTCTCTACCAGCCATTTACGTTTATCGTATTTAGTCGACCGCTGATTGGAATGCCAATGTGTTTATATCTATTATGATCGTTTTCAGAAACATAACGAAATATTAGCTTCGTAAAAAAATACATGTTGATCCTTTGCAGTATATACGATTAGGGTTCCTTTCATCGTTTGAAAACCGCCTTTGTGGTATAGTGGTAGAGTGTTCGCTTCGGTGTGGGAGGTCGCGGGTTCGATCCCCGGTCGGGTCATACCGAATTCTTTAAAACAAGTAGTAATGGCTACCACTTATAATTTACCCAGCAAACGCCGTTATATAGCTGAAAATGTGTTGAAAGTGGCCCAAAACACCAAACAAACAATCACCGTTTGAAATACATGTTTTTGGTTTTACAGAAACCGTTTAATTTGTGTTCTGACATTCAACAATTAGAATCTCGTTATGAGCGGGTTCTGCCTTGGGGAATTTTTCCACACAAATTGCGCGTAAACTTGTTAAAACTCCATGAATAAATATATGGTGATATGTTGCTCCTTAGTGACCAGAAATTGTCATTAAAACAAATAGTAATAAATAAATAATGATACAATTATGAAACGAATTAGCTTCAGCTGTTACGTTGTTGGGTTTTCAATTGACAAACTCTTATCCTGCTCCTTTATGAGACTTTATAACAAATTAAGATAGAAAACTCTTTAAGAAAGTAACGTCCGTTTGATTTATTGTACTACAGACTGTAGGACATTGATGTACGATGTTAAACAACCCTTTTATAACAATATAGTAAATCGACATTACTTAAACAAGTCGTGTCTCCTTTTTCCACATACTCTTGCATACAGTTATGTTACATCATTTTAACATATGTTGTAAGGATGCTAAGTATAATGGGTTATTATCATACTTTGCAGGTTTTAATATAACCGGGTTGCATCTTGTATTTTGTTTCGACAAGACACATTCTGTCTTCTATCGCATTGCTCGACATACTTACATTGTTGAAACTCGAATATGAACATAACTATGATTAAACCGCTAGATAACTGTGTGCATATTTATACTCATATGTCTGGTGCAACATTAATCATCATAATAATCACAATCATCATCATCATTTGCTCTTTCCGCTTTTCTGTTTTCTACATAATGTTTCTACTTTGATAATTGTTTGTTCTGTTTGTACATATCTTATATTTTGTAATCTCTGTAAAATAGCAAATAAAGAGTATATAAGTCATGATTGGACAATAAGCAGTAATCCTGTTTGCCAATTACACTGTATGTGGATAAACAATACATAGGCCCATTGAATCCTTTCCCACATACAGTTGCTTTATGACGTCCCTGCTGCAGGCGTCATTTGAAAACATTGTAGCAAAGGGAGAAATGTCTCATCATGAGCAATTTCTCCATTTGCCTAAATGGTTATAACTTTATTTTATCGGAAGAGTTGCGTAGCAGTAGCAACGAATACCATTGATACAGGTAGTATTTTGAAGTCACGTGATGTAAATGACAGAACACAAATTCTGCCAAAAATCATACGCCAATAATTTAGTGCAAAACAACTTGACTAATGTACGAAAGCAAACATAAGCAAACGTCAAATAAGTAAAATAAGTTCCACTTAATCTTGATTTTCAAAGAAAATTACAAGTTTTATAAAGTGCAAATATCATATTTGAATGTAATTAGTATTCCAAAATTCTTGCGCAAAATTGAACCTAAATTCTAATCAGATACTTTTCACGTGATCGGTCACGTGATCATGTGAGAAAGATAACAAACTTGACCGTTAGAAAACAGTCTGCTAGATTTAATAAGCATTTACATTGACCCTATGAACCGATTAATTCCAAAACTGACATATATCAAAAACTATTGTGATAGTTGGTTAAAACAAAGAAAAATACTTTCAGAACAAGAGTTTTTAATTAAAGACGTTTGCAGGGGTTGTTCACGTGCATCTTTTATGTGCATGCCTTTCCTCTCGATTGTAACTGTTTGCTCATTTTTCCGTTGCATTTATCCTTACTTGAATAGTTTTCGGACTAAACAACTTTGTGCAATTTCAATCGTACTTTATTAAACTAATAAAACGATTTTACACCATTTAATAATTAAAATCGAGATGTCAACGTATTTTAGACGTAAATCGGGACAGTTTGTGTCAGAGAAAACATCGAGAAAGTGAAGTTTTATGGATCGGTGGACGCTATTTCGGGGACAGTTCCTACTATATATTGACTGTGTGTTGGGGATAGTAAATTTCCATTTAAATGAAAAACGACACAGGAGAAGCATAGATCTAAACGGCCCTAATGTTGTTGAGGTCAATTCAAAGGCAGCTTCAGGTATGTTATATAAGATTTTCCCTGTAAAACGTTTTGATCAAGTATTTAGTTTGTCAACTGAATGGTTCACTGCAGTATGAATTGTTTCCACACAATATGATTAATCATTATATTACATAATCCTATGTCTCTCTCAAATAGCAGTTTCCGACAAATACTTTGCCCCGAGCCCGGGGGCTACCTGAATAATTGCTACCGTAATTTTCAAAATGAAAGCCCACCGGGCTACTTTCAATTCCTGTGTCATGTTGCCTGGCTTAATTACTTACACACATGCCGTGTATACAAGTACTATTTGACTGTATTATTTTATAATTATTTTATTTTTATTTAAGTCTCATCCATGAAAAATCATATATACTTACATGTATTGTTAAAATAATATTACAAATAAAGAGCACATGGCCTTTCATGAAATGAAATACATGAGACTGTCATACGTAAAGTATGTAAAACATCAATATCTGATCTATATCACAAGCATGTATCTATATGGTACAATAAAGATTCGGATGCTAATTTCGTCTTAAATACAATAAAAAGTGAAGAAAGAAGGATAAAATGTGACTGTATGTTACATGCGAAATACCATTCGCTGTGACCATAAAAGTCAATAACAGTAGGCGGAGTTACCCACCTGTCAGATCGAGTGGTTTCAGCCAACCGAATCGCGTCAGTAATAGTCAATGAGCGTGATATATATACCCGATAAGTCGGTTCAATCAGGGACACAATATTACAATATGTTGTAATATAGTGTCCCTGGTCCAACCAACAGTGACAATTGGTCCCTGGGGCTATGTGTTAATTCATGAATGCATCATAATATGCATCATAATATAATATATCTCTTAACCCTTTCTCACATACAGAACATTTGCAGCAGAAAACTTTGAAAACATCTTTGCTATTATTTGGAAGGTATCAATGAAAGAAAATATAATTATTGAACAGTTTCGAAAACATTGTGGCCAATGGAGAAATTGCTCATCATGAGCATTGTTTTCGTCACAATATTTAAAAAAAAAATCAAAATTCGTCATAAAGCAGCTGTATGCGAAAAAGGGTTAAACACGATAATTTCCTATTACACAAACTGTACTGTAATGTTTTCTGTTAATTTCAGTCATGAAAACCAGTGTTGAACACCATCTGCTGAATTCAAATATGATACGGGTTTGCAGAAAAGAGGATGTGGTTGCTGCTTAGACAGTCAATCAGGTGTTTAGCCTTTATTTGGAAACAAGATTGGAACATTGTTGCTGTTATTTCAGGATGCCTACTAATTCCACTCGCTGTTAGAGAACAACAGATATCAAACATGGTTAGAAAAAAATGGAAATCGGTCAAATGACGCAATTTCTCCTTTTTAAGCTTGTTCTTTCCAAGACTAGGGGTGCTTATGGTGTCACATAACTGAACAATTGTTAAAAAGGGTGTTTTATTAGCCATATTCCACATACAATATAAACTGCTGCAGATGACTTTGGTAAGATTAAGACCAAACTCTTCACAATCTGAAAAAGAAGTAAAATAATGGAAACATTTGTGAAATTATTTACATGTATTTCTAATTGCGAACAATTTTGATTTTGTCACAATGTTTTCAAAAGTCATTTGCTACAGATGCATGTGGGAAATATTTAAAATCTAATCAATCGATATTTGTCACGTTTGCTAAAACTTAGGACATAATAGAGTTGGTTTAAAGATTTTCTACTTATTGCAGATCAAAAATATACATATTTCGTACTTTGTCAGCATTCATATATAAAAAAAAAATCTGGATATATTTATTTCTACAAAATAAGAATACATACAAGATGTAAGTCTTTAAAATGCTTTCTAATAACACCATTTACTCTATCAATACCATGATTGAGCCCATCAATTGGAAATGGTAATGATAGGTAGGTGATGGTATGATGGTAAGCAACTACTTGTCCATATCCATACTTTGGAACATTGGGGGTAGAAAACATTCAGAAAAAGCATGGCAAGGTACATCTTTTTATTAGTCCTCTACCGGTCGAAGACCGGTTTGGGGACTATAGGTTTGGTCGATTCCGTCTGTCCGTCTGTCTGTCTGTCTGTCCGTCTGTCAGTCCCACATGACCTTGTCCGACCCGCATCTTAACCATGCATCATATGATTTGAAAGAAAATTGGCACAAACGTTCACCATGATAAGGCAGCGTGTTGCGCATAAGATCCAGGCCTGTACCTGTCAAGGTCACACTTAAAGGTCAAAGTTCAAAATGAGAACTGTTTGATAGGATTACCTTGTCCGGCCCGCATCTCAACCATGCATCATAGGATTTCCAAGAAACTTGGCACAAACGTTCACCATTATGAGTCGACGTGTCATGCGTGTCGCACACAAGACCCAGGACTGTACCTCAAATATCAAGGTCACAGTTAGATGTCAAAGGTTAAAATGAGTACTATTTGATAGGACTGTACCCTGTCCGGCCCACATTTCAACCATGCATCATAGGATTTCAAAGAAACTTGGCACACATGTTAACCATGATAAGGCGGCGTGTCACGCACATGCCCCAGGCCTGTACCTCAAATTTCAAGGTCACAATTAGAGGTCAAAGATCAAAATGAGTATTGTTTGATAGTTACCCTCGTCCGGCCCGCATTTCCACCATGCATCATAGGATTTCCAAGAAACTTGGCACAAACGTTCACCATGATGAGGCGGCTTGTCATGTTTAAGAACTAGGCTTGTACCTCAAATATCAAGGTCACACTTAGAGGTCAAAGGTCAAAATGAGTGTTATTTGATAAGACTGTACCTTGTCCGGCACAAATTTCAGCCATGCATCATAAGATTTCAAAGAAACTTGGCACAAACATTCACCATGATGAGTCAGCGTGTCGCGCACAAGACCCAGGCCTGTACCTCAAATGTGAAGGTCGCACTTATAGGTCAAATGTCAAAATGAGTACCTTGTCCGTTCACATCTCAACCATGCATCATAGGATTCCCAAGTTACTTGACACACTTGTTCACCTCAAATGTCAAGGTCACACTTAGAGGTCAAAGGTCAAAATGATCACTGTTTGATAGGAATGTACCTTGTCCGGCCCGCATCTCAACCATGCATCATAGGATTCCTAAGTTACTAGGCACACATGTTCACCATCATAAGGTGGCGTGTCGCACACAAGACCCAGGCCTGTACCTCAAATGTCAAGGTCACTCTTAGAGGTCAAACGTCAAAATGAGAACTGTTTAATAGGACTGTACCTTGTCCGGCCCGCATCTCAACCATGCATCATATGATTCCCAAGTTACTAGGCACACATGTGCACCATGATAAGGTTGTGTGTCGCGCACAATACACAGGCATGTACCTCAAATCCAAGGTCACACTTAGAGGTCAAAAGATACAATGTGCTGTCCTCGTCCTGTAGGAGACTTTTGTATTGCTTGCAATACGTCATTAACTTGTTTATACTAATAGAAAGTATATATCAAAAATCCACATTTCGAGCTAAAAACGAGAAAAATCTCTAAATCTCTGCGTTATACAAAATGTGTATGTTGTATAAAATATGTTCTCTTTTCAACTGTGAGTACATGACAATTATTAATTACTGTAAACACTTATAAAGAAGACAGTTAAATAAAACAATGTTTGAACAGGATGAATATTTAGAAATTAATCTATACCTCACTGTCATTATAGCTTTCTTTGTGTTTTCTAGCCATTTTTTACGGACTTTGATATGTTTTGTTTGTATGTTTAGCTCAATGTGAGCTATTGTGATTGCATTTTGTCCGCCGTCCATCCGTCGTCAACAATTGCCTTGTTAAAACTCTACAGGCTACATTTTGCGTTCGATCTTCATGAAAGTTTATCAGCACATTAATCTCCATCAAATCTTGAACAAGTTCGAAACTGGTCCATATGAGTTCAAATTGAAGGAATATCTTGTTAACGCTCTGAAGGCCGCTCTTTAATTTGAGCATGTTGAAACTTCATCATAATATTTGTCTTGATGATGTGTAGGCCTAGTTCTAATATAGGTCATGTTGGGTAAGCATCTAGGTCACTAAGTCAAATTGAAGGAACATTTTGTTGTAAACACTTTGAAGGCTGCATTTTTCACTTTAAATTATTGAAACTTGAGTAAAATATGTGTCTTGATGATAGTTAAGTTTGAACATGGGTCATGTCCAGTCAAAAACAAGGTCACTAGGCCAAATTGATGGAAAATCTTGTTAACGCTCCAGAGGCCACATGTTTTGCTTCAGCAGCTTGAAATTTGTCAGATTTCTTTTTTTTTATGACATTTAGGTCAAGTTGGAATATGGATCATATTGACTGTAAAACTAGGACACTTGGCCAACTTGAAAGACAATCTTTCCAACATTCTGGAGTCGGCATTTTTTTTATTTCAGCAGTTTGAGACTTTTTCATGTGTTTTGCATTAAGAATTTAATGTGTAACTTAGGTCAGCAATCTAGGGCCATCATTGGCCTCTTGTTTAAAATCTTTCAGTTGCTGTCAGTTGTTGTCATTTTGCTGATGACCCAAAATCAGCATGTATTCAACCTTTGTGCATATCAAAATATATATAATTTAACATTTCTCTCGTCCGTCTGTCATTAACGTTTTGCTTCAAACTATATTTCCTCCGAATCCATGTAACAGTCAAATTCTTCAGCTTGTCTGATTACAAGATAATTTAGTATAATTGTTCATTGGGAAACCCCCTTCAAAATTGAGAAAATTGTGAAAAGTTACAAACTGAAAAAGTGTTGCCTGATTTCAAGATAAATTCGTAGAAAATTCATTCAGTGACTTTTCACATAATTCATTCAAGCCGTATTGATTGTTTGAAATAACAAATGCACCAGAAAAGGGTGAAACATAGATTAAAGCCTCAAAACATATTTCCTCATTAATCACAGGACCAATATCATCCAGTCTTCAATGAAATGTCCCTTCGATGGCCCTCTTACAAAAATGTTCAACATTATAAAAAAATCTAGATAGAACGTTTGTTGCTGCGACATCAGAAAGGGGATGCTAATACTTTAAAGACTTAATGCCTTATTACAAATGACTTTTACTTATCAGCTTTTAAGCTAATAAGCTTTTTTTCATTTAAAGTGTCTGCTCATTGCAGTTTCATTCCCATAATTGTTTACATTTCCCCCCGATATTAGCAGTAACACATTGGCTACTATGCCATCACACAGCTGTATGGCTACTGCTCTCTTGTTTGATTAACATTAATTCCCCAATAAATAGTGTTTAAGTTTGTACATATCCTAAACAAGTTTTTGCATCAAATAGGTAAGATAAAAACATGCCTTTGTCGAATTTGTTGATGGTCCAGATAATCAACATATATGGAATATGAGAGCACTTTGGTACATTATTATAGTGTTGTTGCAATAGGCCATAATACATTAATCTGTATATGTTCATCTAAATTTCATTTCAAAATACAAGCTTGCAATTTCATTTTCTGATAATAGAAGTTAAGTATGATACTGGATATGAGCAACCAGAAAATCAATTTAAATCATTCTAAACACAGCGAAACTCGGAAGATTAAACTTCTGGTGTCAAAACACTTCTTTATTGACTGTTATTACTGTTAACATTTATTTATCGCAGACTCTGAATGCATCATTCGGTCCACTGCACTCAATATATTGGAAGACAATGAACTGACATGAATGTTTATGGGTGGGACTTACATATAACTATTGGGTAATATGAACATAAACAAATTCACCCTGTGGACCAAGACCAAGAAGTATTTAATATTAAGGAAATAGTTAATTGTGATTAATTGACTATGTTTCATTATTACTAGACTGTCATATAGATGTGTTTTTTACATCTCATTTTATACAGTAGCATTTTGATATTTACACTTTCTAAAGTAGAGATTTTCCATAATTTTACCATGATGCTTTCAAAGTCGTCTGCTGTTGAAGTGTTGTATGTGGGAAAGGGTTTAACGTTTATCTTTGGTAACAGGTGCAATACCATATCAAAATGAGAGTAAATCATCATTAATGTCCGATTGGTTTCTTGTATACCATTGTCAGGCGACATACATACATGTACATGTTTTCTGATTAATGTCTTTATTGACAATTTCTCGTTCTTTTATGTGGTATGAAGAAAATAAAAAGATTGCAGTGACCTGCCAAATAGTCCCTAAAAAAATATTGTTTTGCGTAGAAAAGAGTGTATACCTTCACCAGAATGCATTTAATTCATGAGATTGAGTTTAAATTCATTGTAGGTATAGGATGCATTGGAAATGTTTGATTTTATAAATGGTAGTTGTTTGACCTTGTTTGAAAGTGAAAGAACCAGTTTCGTCCGAGCCGGATTTCGTTCAAAATGAACCATCTTCGCGGGGTGAATTATTTCTTGTATAATACATGACAACCCCCCCCCCCCCCCCCCCCTCTTTAAAGCTTAGAATTAACTTTTTTCAATTATATAAGGTGATCTACCTATACAACGCTTAGATAGTTTTTGAATTGAGGGTTGAAACTGGTTTGATTACCATATAAACATGGAAACAAAGAAGAGATGTAACTGGTGTAACGTAACGTGACCTATATGTAAATTCGAAATATATTTCTCTTGCGCTTTCCTACTTACAGAAAACCAGTACTTAGCAAAATATGTTAACCTCCAACACATTTTCTACAGACTTTTGAAAACATTTTCTATGTACGGTTTTATTTTGATTTACCTTTTATTTGAGTTATTCGCCGTTTTCAACATAATGTCAGTTACATCACGGCCACCGAACTCTCATTCACGATCCCTGCGTAAACAAACAAGTACTAATCCCCATCTTGACCATCGTACCCGGGACGTCCGGTTCCAATTCCACGACGCCAACCACTAGGTCACGGCGGTTTTATTTTAAACGTACACAAAGGGAAACAATTAAATAGAACATCAGCTAAAAGACTGGGCGTAACTTTGAAGGTTCTACTGACGTCAAACCAATACATTTGCATGGAGTTAATCCTTCCACATACAACAACTCTGCAGCAGACGACTTTGAAATCATCTAGAAAAAAATATGGAAACTCCATGAATGAAACAAGAATTATTGAATACAGTTGAAAACATTGTGGCAAATGGGAAATTGCTCATTATGAATTCGTCTGCGTCTATATGTGGGAAAGTGTTGATATTTGTCAACTTGGACCCAGTCAGCACAACAGTCTCTTTGAATGTCAATCAATAGGTTGTTGTTGTGATTGGAATGTTAACAGAAACATTGTCGCACAGTCCATTGCGCATGTCGTCATTCACTATCACAGTCTTGTTAACCCCTTTCCAGCATGCTGACGTACTATGACACATCTGCAGCAGAAGTTATTTTACAAATATTTACACAAATAAAACAATTAGTCAACATGATTTTATATATTAACCCTTTCACATATACAACACACCTGCAGCGGGTGGCTTTGAAGACTTCAGGGAAATCATTTTAAAAAATCTTTGTAAATGTTAGTATGATAATTGATAGAACACATTGTGGCAAAAAGACGACTTTTGAAACCTTGCCACAATGGTTATACCTTTATGTTTTAGAGAGTTCTACATTTTTACCGAGACAATTTCGAAGTCGTCATCTGCAGCTTTTTTGTATACGGAAAAGGACTAACCTGTTTACCATGTTGCTACTAGTTCCATCACCTCTTAAGAGAAACTATTGTTTGCATATACAGGTACATCCACGTAGAAGTATAATACATACAAGTGTATCGAACATTTTAGACCAAACACAAATAAACTCATGTTTGTTTATATGTTCCTGTCGTGTATATTGTATGTTTATGTATGTGTTTAGGCGACGTACCTTCACGGTACACGTCAACAATGAAATAGTATGTTTGTCTGTCTGTCTTTAACACGTTCTTACACATACAGGCACATACACGTACTTACAAATAAATGCATGCGAATCATATATTGTAGACCAAGCATAAATATGCAGACTGGTCTTGCATTACTTTGTTCGCAAATGATTAAATTGGTTCGCACATTTTGCCGTTGTCTCCCCGCGACAAAGTAGCAAAATGGAGTTAAATAATGTTTTTTCTTTTCTGGCGGCGGCTTCAAACATGTGCCTTTAAGGGTTAACATTTCGTTTTTTAATTTCCTCTCAAAGTATATACAAGCGCTAGGTCTCTTTCAACATTAGGCCATGGAAACATCTTATACCCTCCATCACAGTGAACACGTATGTATGTAGTTATTCTGAGTGGCACCTATTTATAAAATCGTCAATTGCAGAATGAGCAAATTAAATGCTGTTAATAAGTCTCTTGTAACCAGGTAAGGTATAAAACCCCGGAATTCAATCACATGTGACAGCTCACGCGGACGGCCGGGATACCAGTGACGTTTGGGAATATAATTATAAATCAACACAATACATAAACTGGTTCATTTAATTTTCACATACTTATTTAATCGGTAAATAACTTGAATTCGGAAGAAAAAGAAGAAGAAGAAGACGACGAAGAAGAAGAAGAAGAAGAAGAATGTATATTATACCATAAGTAGTGGGATTGTTTACATTGCTGTTTAACTAATTGATTAATTAAAAACGATTATTTGGTCCACAGTTTATATTCAAAAGCATGATTGCAGTTTCAATTAATATTCATTATAGAGCGGACAACGTGTGGACGCCGCATGGCGTAGGAGTTCCCATAATACAGCCCGTTTATTGACGGGCATGCACTTAACAAAACTTATAACTGTGCACATTTTGATTGTCAATAAGTCTTTTATTCGTCAACATTTTAACACGAAATTTTTGAATATTGGATATTGAGGCGGTTTCAATTATGATCATTTATTCAGGTTTACCGATTTATGGAGAACAGTGCGTTAACCCAAAAAATGCACGGGGAAATGGTGGGTTGACCCACAATAATTTTAGCACATTGTATAATTGGAATGTCGAACAATACCCACATCCAAAAAACACAAAATGGGGTGATTGTCAATTGTGCAATTTGGAATAGCCGTTGTCTAGTTCCAAAATTCCTTTCTTTTTAATAATCTAAACGACAATTTTTTAAATAAATATAGGCTACCATAAGATATTATTGAAATAATCGTTGAAAATAAATTAAATGTTTGCCATAGCATTTGCAGGTTGCGCGACGAATAGGAGTTCACATTTACAAGTTACGAAACTTCGTGCAAAATACAGCACATCTTGCAACATAACATACCCAAGAATTATGCTCAGGGTTACGTCACGTAAATGTGGAGGCGTTTCCAAACAGTTATAAACAGTCAGGGTGGACACACGCGCCAATCGACTCTTCTCTCCAATCCACGAGATAATCTGTTTCGACGAATTGTAGTTTTGGCTTTTTCAACATCTTCCCCTCTATCAATTTTTTTATATTCGACTTTTAAGTTTGATACTTGGAATAAATACGATAAAATGACATATACCTTTTCAATATATCATGACTTTTCCAGCACGATCAGACAAATATTGAGCAAAATGCTGCCAAATGTATACCTACACAGTTATAAGTTGTGTTAAGTTTATAAAAAGCTATAGCTTAATTGGCAGATTTGGCTTACAAAATCGCAACAACGTTAACGGTAGGTAAAACAGGAAATATATATTCTATGTTGCAGAAGCGATACTGGGTATGGTCTACGCGGGGCGTGGGCAAATCTATATCTCGCGACACATTAACAAAGCCATGTCTCGCTAGTGCAACATAATTTTCCTTTTATTATATATTTAGTATAACAGTAAAGACAGTTTGATAACAAAATATACAAATTTCGATATTTTGAATAACGCAATAACAGAATTTACACACAACATAATAATAAATGATTGGCGTGTGAACCACATTTTAAATGACGTGAATTCATATTTCAAAGAAGTCACACCATATTTCAGTGACGTACCATTACCATATTCGGTACCGTATTTTTACCAAGTCAAATACGGAAAGTTTAATCCGTCATGTTTGAATTGCGCATGACCAACTGCATGTATTTTTGCCGGAGAATGTGCAGTTATATCATGAATCGGGAATAATGTTGCAGTAGCGAAACAGATTTAAGTAGTGTTCTACGAGGAGCGTGGACAATTGAAATCTCGCGAGACCGATATAATAAATCTGAACACCACAGGTTAAGTAAGCATCCAGGTAGCTGACCAAGAAAGTGGTTAATAAAATGTAAACATTTTTTTCGAAATTTCATGAAATAAATAAGTTCAAACCTTTCCTATTTTGACGCATCTACCTCAGATGTCTTTATAACGAATCGTGGCAAAAGGAGATATTGCTCATGAGCAGGACAGGTAAAAGATGTTTAAAGTCATGTGTTGTAACCCTTAACGACATACTCTTCAAAAAAATCTGCAGCAGACGACTTTGAAAGTATCTAGGCACACATTTGGAAAATATCTGTAAATGAAAAATATTATTAGCGTATAGAGTTGAAAACACTGTGGCAAATGGAGAAAATGCTCATTATGAGCAATTGTTCCTTATGCAACAACGTTTTCAAAAATCGTCTGCTGCGAGAGGCGTCAGCAATTGTCTATGTGTGGGAGAGGTTTTAAAGTAATGGAGAAACATAAGCAGAGGAAGAATAGTCACGTGGTCTCCCAATGAAGGGACGTATGAATTACTTCGAGTTGTCTACGTGTTTGAGAGATCGCTGGATTCATGCTTAATTCATTTTGTTATTGTTAGGCTGTGTAATTAATGTATAAGTATGTGTTTATTAAGAAAAGCAAGACAGTAATATAATAATAACAGGATCTTATAAGCTAACAGCATGATAGGCAGGTTTTAACGACATAATCGCTCAAGAAAATGGTCTGAGTTAAACGATATACAGTCAAACCTCTGCTAAAGACCAACTTGATAAAGCTATTCCCTGTCTAAAGCAACCACACTTTTAAATTAGGATGTTTTACTTTATAAATGTTCCTGCAAATAAAGACCACATGTGGACAAATACCATACTGTTGTGCTCCCCCATGTGTGGTCTTTATACACACGTTCCACTGTATTCAAATAACCGAGTTAAATGATATATTTAAATGTTCACAATCTGTTCACAAATGTAAGGAAGGTGTTCGGAGCATTTCATATCTGTCCAAATAATTCCTAAAGGCTGCCACATTAGCACAAACGATATATTCAAATGTTTACATGTTCTAGGTATCGCGTGTCCACTCATTGCATATTTAGAACTGTTCACACATGTAATAACGCCTGAAATAGCACCTCGTGTTGGTAACACCACCCCGAAACATGTGCACGCAGTGGCTTGATTGTGGATTGTCCAGAAAGAATGAGGTCAAGAATTCCGTGGCCACACCGGTTGAGGTCACCCATTGTGTGATGTCATTGAAATCTGTGGCTCCGGCATTCGTCCCGTCTATCCATATCATTGTATCTGAAATAACCACGAAAGGAAAACGGTTCACGCTAACCCTTTCCCACATGCAACAATTCTGCAGCAGACGACTTTGAAAACATCTATTAAAGATATGGAAAATCTCTTAAAAAGGAAGGTACAATTACTGACAAAAAGATTGTGGCAAAAGGAAATATTTCTCGTTTCAAAAGTCGTCTGCTGCAGATGCGTCAAAATGTGCTATAGGTGGGAAAGGGTTAATTTAAGCGACAACGTTTTTTTGTGGGTTTTCTTTTGCAAATCGCATACACTGCTACAGAAACTGTGCCGGGTTCTTTTCGTAGTAACATTATTAGAAATATATGACTTAAAAACCAAGTTAACATTACATAGCAGGTGTAAGTTTCACACGCATTTTGGCGCATCTGCAGCGGACGACATTTAAAACATTGAGACAAAAGAAGAAAATCTTCATAATGTGCAATTTCTCCTCTATCAAAATATGTTCATCTCTATTCGGTAATAATTTTGAAAGGTTCCTTTTTTTTAGTTGCCTGCTGCATGATGTCAGAATAGAAACTACATTTGTAAATAAATGGAACTTCTTCAATATCTGTTGTACACACTCTTTCACATCTTTCTTTCCTCTCTTTTCCATAACGCAATGTTTCAATACATAACTTATGAGAAGAAATACGAATACTTGTATTTTGTTTCTAAGACAAAATGAACTTATTTGAGAAAGACATCGAACATAAATGAGCCGATCCACGAGAAAACCAACATAATGGACTCTGCGTAATGTATCTACCCAGATCAGCCTTTGCAGTCATCTCAGGCTAATCCGGACCGACACATTCCGTCTCAGGGGAAAATAGGTATAGATTCCTGAAACAGAAAAGTGTCTGTCCGATTTAGCCTGCGCGGTATGCTTAGGTCGATACTTTACGCAGAGTCCATAATGTTGGTTTTCTCGTAACTTGGCTAAAATATAAAGGATTTTATACCTGTGCAGTTAAGGAGGAGAAAACGTAAGAACTGCATTTTAGCCACGGTTAACACTTGCACCAATCGGGTGTCGCCATTCTCATTGGCACAGTTACTCAACGCCGTTGTTTGGTTGACTGTCTGTCTGTTTATCCTGAAATGTATGGTGAACATGTTCAACCTTTTCCCACATACAACAATTCTACAGCAACATCCTGGCAACAACGGGGAAAATTCCATAAATGAGAGACCAATTATTAAATAGAGTTGAAAACATTGTTCCCATCCTCTCTCAAACATATATCAATTAAAAACAAATATACACATTTCGTTCTTTTCGATACTTTAAGTATGGCGTGTGATTCACGTCCCACTGCCGCATTTTTAATGACTTGGTATCATATTTCAATGATGTCACACCATATTTCAGTGACGTGTCACACCGTATTTGGTACCGTATTTGAAATACCGAATTTTAATCCGTCGTGTTTGATTGGCGTATGCCAATCTGCGTGTATTCGCACTTGGAAATGAGCAGGTATATAATAAACTTCAATCTACTTTGTTATTAGTAAATCTTTGTTATTATATCGACATGATAAAAGGTTTTAGAAATTCAAAAGATGCTTAATGAAAATACAATTTCTAAGGTTATTCCTTATGAGAAGTCATCTGAAAGAGAAATGACACTGTTATAAATGGGAATTGCACTTTTCTTTTCTTTCTGTTTTTATGTTTTATCTTACGATGTTTCCAATTGTTGTATATATGAACCTTTGCTAATATATTCAGAAGCTGATATCCTTTATAAAGTCTAAAATATATGTATCTTTATAATGGTTGTCAACGGGTGTTTATAAAGTTATACATTTTTATGTGAGAAAATAGGCCAACAACAACAAGATAGACTTGCATGCACATGACCTTGTCGAGTACGGGTACGTCATCAAAGGATACTGAAGAGATCGTGATATAACTAAAATACTATTGAAACTACTAGTATATAAACATCTAATATGTTAAGTGTCTTTGTTTGAATGGTGCTTTATGTCCCTCTCGAGGTTTCCTGGTATATTACGAGGACCACCGGTATTATTCACCCTGACACTGGTGCATCAGTCAAAACGATATTCTCGCAAACCTGAGCGCCAAGACGAGAAGCCATTACTAGTATATTTAGTATGATCCGACCGGGAATCAAGCCCTTGTATCCAGTTCCTAGACGGCAATTTATAACCACTTCACCACGAATGCGGTACCAATAAATCGTTAGTTCCTTCTCGAATACGCAAATGGTTTGCAATTTAAGTCATACTCAAAACTACTTTTCGTAATGAAAGAAATAAAGAAATTCGTCAGAAGTATTTTTATGTTAGGCGAACTGCCTATGCTAGCAATACACGACTTGATTTTTTTTTAATAGGGTTTTGCGCCGTTTTCAATATCATTTCAGTAATATCATGGCGACAGTTCACTTATTCATGATCCCTTGGTAAACAAACCAGTACTAGGCCTGGAAATGTGCATTGTTCAAGGGTCATGTCCGCCCTGCTGTGACTGGGGATGGAACACGGGACGCTCGCTTTCAAGTCCCCGATGCTAACCACTCGGCCATGGCGTATTCCTACTTGAAGCTAAAAAATCCGCACTACAGTGTAATGTCTTGTAAATACTACGTGACGGCTGCAGTGAAATGCAGCTGTTGTAGAGAGCAGCTGTTTCATAGATGTATACATTTGCATATCTATTTACGATCTTATACAAATAGAAATTGATCGTCACGATAAGTTTCTCTTTCTAGTAGTATAGGGGTCGGTTGGGCCCCAAACAGAGATGACGTAATCGGCGGCCATTTTGTTGACCTAGTTACTATTTATAGTATCTCATTTGCATATAAGGATTGACACGAGTAAGGACGCCATTTTGTAGTTATACAATGACTGAGCATGCGTGGCGGCCATTTTGAATGTTCTATATTTAGAATGACATCATGGGTCTATATTTAGAAAGCTTTAACAATGGAGCAAGTGTTTCAGTAGCACCCTTCGGGCGAGACCACCAACGATTTGTCTCTAGCCTTCTACCAATAGATTCTAGCGGGTATGTTGTTGGAACCCTCGAAAATAATGGCGGGGAAATTCGACCTAACCTTTGCTACATTGTTTCGGGAAACCTGACACGAGACATCCATACAACACGATATATCCCTTTAATATGTCGTATAGTCGAGCCGAAGCACGCAGTCAAACATGTATGGTAAAGCAATAAATGTAACGTCTTACCTCGAGAACGTCCAGAGTTCAAATGACAGAGATCCCGATCTATTTTTAGACTCGGTATTTCACCATATTTTTATAAATAGATTATGTGTCATGTTCTATAAATAGATTATACGTCATTTACTATAAATAGATATTTCTAATAGTTCTATATTTAGAATGACATCATGGGTCTATATTTAGAAAGTGTTGGAGCTGGCGGAGAAATTCGACCTACCCTTTGCTACATTGTTTTGTAGGAATCCATACGACACGATATATCCCTTTAGTATAGTCGGCACATAGTCAAACATGTATGGCAATAAATGTAACGTCTTACCTCTAGAGCGTCCAGAGTTCAAATGACAGAGGTCCCGATCTATTTTTAGTTTCGATATTTCACAACCACTATCGAATATTTCATCAGACCAGGTGTACCAACAATAGAGCATTGAAATGACAAAGTTAATCTCATTTAAAGGCGCCAAACTGTCTGCGTCGGAACACCTGCAACGAACGTGTTAACACTTGTCTGAGAATAACACTTTACAGTGCGGTTTCAAAAGATTACCCCATATGATGAAAGTTATTATTATGCCTATACAAGAACTTGAGTGAAGTTATACACGACTTTACCAATTTGATCATATTTCAAATATATTGAGAAAAGAAGCCAATTAAAGTTGTCAAATCGGTTTTTGCTAATTTGTATCACTATTTACGCTTTTTTCTCTTTATGCTACTAAATAATAGAAGAACCAAAAAGCTTTCATTTAAACCAAAGTTTGTCGCAATAATTGTTTACCGTTTTCGAGTTATGTAATATGAGAGATTTTTAAATCCCCAAAATGAACTTGCCCCGATCCTCAAGTTTGATATACCGTTGAAAAGATCTCGTTGAGCCCTTTTCATATATGAAAAAATTATGATCCTAAGACCAATAGTTCTCTCTTTAAATTATTTCTTAAAAGTGCGTCAAAAGGCTTCTTAATGCGTAAATGCCGATATCTCCTTTATTTCTTGTCCGAATGTAGTCGTGTTTGCACTCGTTGAAAAGGATTTCGGATTTTCTAACGATTGAGATGATCCAACCGGAAGTGACGTAATTTTTTCTTAAAATGATCATATTTTCAATATTAATTATTTTTTTTTTTTTTTTGGAATTCGTAACGTGTAGCCTGCACTTATATATTGATAGCTGTTGTCATTTTCAAAACCTGAATATTGATAAAAATTTCAGCCGTTTTCGAGTTATGTAATATGAACAAAATTTAAACAAACAAAATAAAAATATATCATTCAAAAGATGTCGTCGCGCTCTTTTCAAATCTGAAAAAATGATGGTCCTAGGACTATTCATTCTCTAGTTATCTCAGTTTATTTTATTTTTAAGTTTTTTAGATATATCGTAACGTATAGAAGTCACTCATATATTGATAGCTGTTGGCAAAACCTGAATATTGACAGAGTTTCGAACTCATAACCCTCATCGTATTGCTCTCAGGTGTGTTAGCATTGACCCATTATCAGAGTCATCAGATTATGTTCATTTGGTGACGGAAGTACGGACAAAGACCTTTTGAAATGCTAAACACGATATATCCCTTTTGTATGTCATATAGTCGAGTCGAAGCACGCAGTCAAACATATATGGTAAAGCAATAAATTTAACGTCTTACCTCTAGAACGTCCAGATCTCAAATGACCGATGCGCATGTCCCAATCTTTTTTTAGATTCGATATTTCACCATCGCTATCGGATATTTCATCAGACCAGGTGTGAGAACAATATAGCATTGAAATGCCAAAGAAAACGTGGACAATGGATGAATAGACTACTTTAAACCAAACGGCGCCACAGTGTCTGAAGAACACCTGCACGTTAACACTTGTCTGAGAATAACCCTTTACACTGCTGTTCAAAAGTTTATCCTTCATGATGAAAACTATTATTATGACTATACAAGCACTTGGAAAATGTCAGTGAAGTTATATGTAACTGTACCAATTTGATTATATTTCAAATATATTGGGAAAAGAAGCCAATTAAAGTTGTCAAATCGGTTTTTACTAATTCATTTCACTATTTACGCTTTAACTTTTTTGTTTTAAGTTATCAAATGATAGAGGACACCAAAACCTTTCATTTAAACCCGGGGTTGTAGAGAAAATATTCAGCCGTTTTCGAGTTATGTAATATGAGAGATTTTTAAACCCCCAAAATGAACTTGCCCCGATCCTCAAGTTTGATATACCGTTGGAAAGATTTCGTTGAGTTCTTTTCATATATGAAAAAAATATGATCCTACGACTATTAGTTCTCTAGTTATCGTCGTTTTAAATTATTGCTTAAAAGTGCGTCAAAAGGCTTCTTAATGCGTAAATGCCGATATCTCCTTTATTTCTTGTCCGAATGTAGTCGTGTTTGGACTCGTTGAAAATGATTTCTGATTTTCTATCGATTGAAATGATCAAACCGAAAGTGACGTCATTTGTTCTTAAAATGGTCAGTTTTCTGATTTTTTTTTATTTTTTTATTTTTTTTATTTAGAAATATTGTTATTGATAGTTGTTGACCCGAATATTGACAGAGTTTTAAACGTCATTGTAATGCTCGCTTACCCCGAGCTATTTTTAGACTCGTGATTTCACCATCACTATAGGGTATTTCATCAGACCAGGTGTACGAACAATAGGGCATTGAAATGTCAAAGTAAACGTGGACAATGGATGAATAGACTGATTTAAACCAAATGGCGCCACAGTGTCTGGGGAACACCTGTGTCAACCAAGCCTACCGAAAAATGATCTTGACCAATCAGATTTGAGAAAAGTGACGTGAGTTACTAAATATATCGACCAATGAAATACCAGCCTCGTTTTGAAATCGAGTGTATAAAAAGGTGTGTTTGGACATACTACGGCATTCTATCACTAGAACTCGAGCCGTCAACATGGACAATATCGTATCTACGTTCGAAATTATGGTCAACTCGTATACTAATGCTGATGAATTGATGAATTTTGCGGCGAC
This sequence comes from Serripes groenlandicus, assembly GCA_031761405.1. NCBI lineage: Eukaryota > Metazoa > Mollusca > Bivalvia > Cardiida > Cardiidae > Serripes > Serripes groenlandicus. The sequence goes on along the minus strand of JASEVX010000013.1, from coordinate 35,820,013 downwards.
GCTAGGAATACAGGAATCGCCTTCAGTGAGGTTTCGTTTGTTTCAGTTACGACATCGTGAATATGACAATGACTTTGTCAATGGAGAACTAGATTCCATTTTACAAAATTTAGGAGGAGAGCTTAACACCACCAATGATTTCAACGAGGAAGATTTGGAATTAGCTGTCGACTACATAAGAGATCAAGACGAAATAGACGAAAGTATGAAAGCGATCCTCTTCGATGATCAAATGGACGAGCTAGCCACTGCGTGTTTAGACGATAGGGACTGGGACACTCCTATGCCTGTCATTCAGTCAGGAAGTGGTCAGCCTGGCCCCTCACATAAATTACGCTACACCATGCGAAAGAAGTTAGAGCGTACATATGCGAAAAACGCTGCCGTGGACCGAACATACCAGGTCAAGGTTGACGAACAGTACCACGGCCAACAGTTACGAGATGTGAGGGAGGGGCTCCATGACATGTTTCAAGATGTCCTAAACGAGGCCAGGGGTGATTTGGCGGGAAACGATCTGGGTCGCGTCGTTATACACCACCAGGGACTTCATGATCCTATCGTCGTTCCTCTCCGAGACTGGGACCATCTGAACGCCGACGGTGTCATGGCGATGATCGAAAAAGTGCTCAACAGTAATAAAGATCTCTCAATTGACGAGAGTTTCTACATTACTGTTGGTACAATTGATTTACCGAAAGGAGCCGGGGGTCCAAGGCGTAGAATAACAAAAATAAAAGGGGATAAGAATTCTCTCCAACTGAAAACGTCCATCGTGACCATTAACAATGATGATCAACTATGTATGGCCAGAGCGATCGGGGTCAGCTGGGCCAAATTAAACAGATGTTCCCCCGAAGAATGGAAAGAGGTGACCAAAACCAGAGCCAAGAAAAGTAATTTGGAATTGGTCATGGAACATAAAAAAGTTCCAGAGAGTTATTTCAAGAAGCTTAGGGAGAAAGGACGGGCCGAGCAGAAACAGCTAGCGGTCGCCATCAGTCAGATGGCTGGTATACCCCTGGATCGCCCAGCCAGTCTTAATGATATAGAGGCGTTTGAAGAGCTTCTGGGTGTACGCGTTATGGTAGTTAGTGCTAAACTGGGTAATAAGTTTTTAACCAGTCCCAGTACAGACCAACAACCATGTATATATCTGTACTTGGTGGATGACGACCACTTTCACGCCATAACGAGTATAACGGGGTTCTTCAGCGCCATGTATTTTTGCCACAAATGCCTCAAACATTACAACAACAAAGAACGTCATCAATGTGAGATCAGATGTATAGTGTGTAAAAGGGATCACTGCCCAACAACGGACCATCCTATCGATTGTGTCATTTGTAATATGACCTGTCGATCGGAAGACTGTTTCACAAATCATAAACAAGTCCCTGTACATCAGAAAGGAAAGGGAAAAGGAAAACAAAGCGGACCTTCCCAGTGCGAAAAATGGTGGAAGTGTCCACAATGTTACAAAGTACTGAGGACGGACAAGCGGAAGAAAGAGGAGCACGAGTGCGGAGAGTACCAGTGCTCTAGCTGCCATAAATATGTGCAGGATGATCATTTATGCTTCCTGAGAGCCACTCAAGCCAAAGAACATTACATACCCAAGTTTATCTTTTTTGATTTTGAGTGCTCTCAGGATGAGAAAATGTTTTGTAATGAAGGATATTTACCCTTGAAAAAACCAAATTGTCAAGACTGTCAATCACAGGTATGTACATCTTGCTCTAAATGCCAACATTGTAAATCATCATGGTGCGGAAAAGCTACACATCGTCCAAATTTTGTTGTAGCTCATACCGTTTGTCCGAAATGTATTGATCAAACGTTAACACCAGAGTCAGTATGTCCCAGCTGCGGTACCCGGTGCGACGAATGTGACAACACTGATTCACACGAGAATGAGGACGAAGGTCCTTGTCCAGGTAAATGTGGATTCAGGGAAGTCACTTTCGAAGGAACGGATACCGCGGAAAAGTTTGGTCAGTGGTTATTTACGGACCAACATAAATATTTCAAAGCCATTGCGCACAACATGAAAGGATACGACGGTTATTTTCTTTTGGAATATTTGATTGATCAATCCATGAGGCCAGACAAAATAATCTACAACGGTTCGAAAATAATGTATATGGCTGTTGAGCGCGATTTACATATCAAAGTGATTGACAGTCTTAATTTTTTGCCAATGAAATTGTCACAATTACCGAAAGCCTTTGGTTTAAACGAATTGAAAAAAGGGTGGTTTCCCCATTTTTTTAATACGAGAGAACATCAAAATTATATAGGATGTTTTCCCGAACCCCACTATTTTGGACAAGATTTCATGAGTGAGAAAGAGAGGGGTGATTTATTAGTGTGGTTGAATGAGAAAAAGGAGTGTGTGTTTAATTTTAGGAATGAAATGTTAGAGTATTGTAGGAGTGACGTCGATATTTTAAGACAATCATGTTTAAAATTTAGAGATTTGTTAATGAGAGCGACGGGGGAAGAAAGAGAGGTTGTAAATAAGAAAGGTAAGAAAGAAAAACGATGGTTTGGTGCCGTAGATCCATTTGATTCCGTCACGATAGCGTCTGTATGTATGAATGTGTTTAGAACAAAATTTTTGGAAGAGAAATGGAGAGTCAAATTGACCGGAAACGATGAATGGGTACAGTCAAAAGTCGTTGACGAGAAGTTATATGTACAGAAAGGAAATGAATGGATCTACGAATCTAAACTCGTTGGTGAAACAGTGTGTGAGAGAGAATTTGTGAGTACTGCTATCGCGAAGATTCCACCCAGTGGTTACAACGACCAGTATAGTAAAGTGTCAATTCAGTGGTTAGAGTGGAGAGCGCGTCTCGATAATGTCCACATTCAGCATGCTCTGAATGGAGGTGAGAACAAATTACCCGGAAGTCGTTACAAATTGGACGGTTATTGTAGAGAGACAAATACGGCTTATGAATTTCACGGTTGTATTTTTCATGGTTGCCCCGTTTGTTTCTCTGACAATCGCGAAGAGACGTACCATCCACTCACCCGTCAGTCTTTAGACGAGTTGTACGCTTTAACTCTAAAAAAGAAAGCCTACGTTAAAAAATTAGGGATGAAATATGTTTGTATTTGGGACCATGACTTCAAAAATGAAATGCTTACAAACGCTGAAATGAAACACTTCGCTCAACATTTAGATATATCGGATAGATTAGATCCTAGAGAAAGTTTCTTCGGAGGTCGTACCAATGCTAGTCAACTCTACTATAAAGTTCGGGCTAACGAAGAAGTCAAGTACGTGGATTTCACGAGCTTGTATCCGTGGGTTAATAAGTATTGTCGATATCCCGTAGGTCACCCCACGATCATAACTCAAGATTTCGGTGACATGAAGGACTATTTTGGTATTGCCAAGGTCAAGATCTTACCCCCTCGGGGTCTGTATCATCCAGTTCTTCCGTATAGGTCGAACGGTAAACTGAAATTTCCTTTGTGTCAGACCTGCGCGGATAATGAGAATCCCAACCCATGTGATTGTACTGATGAACAAAGAGAGTTGACAGGTACGTGGTGCACTCCCGAAATAGAAACGGCTCTAAGACTAGGTTATCGTATTCAAAAAATATATGAAGTATACCACTGGGAAGAATCAACCCAATATAATTCTAACACTAGAGAAGGAGGACTGTTCGCCAATTATATAAACACATTTTTAAAGTTTAAACAAGAGGCGAGCGGTTCTCCGGACTGGATTAAAACTAAAACGGATGCCAATAATTATATTAAACATTATCTTGAGAAAGAGGGAGTTTCATTGGATCAGGAAAACATTTCAAAGAACCCTGGTTTAAGAGCTTTGGCCAAATTATGCCTCAATAGTTATTGGGGTAAGTTTGGTCAGAGACTTAATATGAGACAGACCGAGTTTTTTCACGAAAGTCAAGCCAATCTGTTCTTTCAATTGTTTTCGGATCCAATGAAACAACCTACCGATTTTCATATATTAAATAATGATATGGTACAAATAGAGTGGACCTACAAAAAGGACTGTCAACCGGAAGATAATAAAACGAACATCTATTTAGCTACTTTTACCACGTGTTGGGCTAGACTCAAAATCTACAGTGTCCTGGAAAAAGTTGACACACGGGTTCTGTACTATGATACAGACAGTGTTATTTATGTGAGTAGACCCGGACAGTATGACCCACCATTGGGCGACTATCTGGGTGAACTCACAGATGAACTTGGAACGGGAGAACACATTGTAGAGTATGTGTCTGGTGGTCCAAAAAATTATGCGTATAAAACCAATACACACAAAGAAACTTGTAAAGTGAGGGGGTTTACCCTTAACTATAAACACAGCCAAATGATAAATTTTGAATCTGTTAAAGCTATTGTGACTGATCCAAAAGTTCAGTCAACAATAACAATAACCAATCCAAATAAAATATGTAGGGATAAACGAAAAAGAAAACTCTATAATAGAGAGGAACAGAAAACATATCAAATGGTTTATACAAAACGAAGAAGATTAGACAACTTTGATACTGAACCTTACGGTTTTTGACAGAATTCTTTTTTTTTTGGGTTTACTTTGTTGTAAATAATATGTAAATAAAATCTTTTGATCTTGCTTTGTATCATATAACCATTGTATTACCTTTTGTTATATCATTTTTGTAAATATCATTTTTGTAAATATCATTTTTGTTGTATCATACACATACATAATTGTTTTCTCGTTTATTTCGCAAAAGTTTATAAGAGTGCACACGACGAAATATAAGTAATCATGAATCAATGTCCAGTGTGTCAACGTCATTTTTCTCGGAGAGACGCCATGTTTCGTCATAGAAGAAATATACATGAACAAATTAACGACACATACATCCCACCACCACCACCACCACCACCACCATCACCACCACCACCACCACCACCACCACCACCACCACCACCACCACCACCACCACCACCACCACCACCACCACCACCACCACCACCGAGTGTGTTTACTGATGCGTATCCACCACCACCACCACCACCACCACCAACGCTGTCGTCACACCCGAATGAGAATCCTTTACTTCCGTTCGAACCATGTTCGAGTATGACGGTAGTTGGACCCACTGGCTCCGGTAAAACCTGGTGGGTGTATCGTTTATTACGTAACCTCGATACGATGTATGCCAGAGAACCACCAACGAAAATTGTGTGGTGTTATGGAGTATATCAACCTCTCTACGACATGATTGAACAGACCATTCCTCGTTTTGAACTACATAGTGGCTTACCATCAACGACTAAACTGGAAGAGATTGCGAATGGAGAACACAGTTTGATTATAATAGACGATCTCATGCACCAAGTCGTAGAAAGTAAAGAGACCCAGTTACTGTTTACACAGGGATGCCACCATCGTCGTTTAAGCGTCATCTATCTATCTCAAAATCTTTTTCAACAAGGTAAATCGGCCAGAAGTATCGCCTTAAATAGTTGGTACACGGTTTTGTTCAAAAATGTACGCGGAACATCTCAGATAATGACGCTGGGACAACAACTTTTTCCTGGTAAATCGAATACCCTAGTAGAAGCTTACGAAAATGCTACAACGGAAAGATATGGGTATTTAGTTTTAGACTTAACGCCTATGGGAGAAGACAAGTATAGAATGAGAACAAATGTGTTTCCTGGAGAAGATCCTGTCATTTACACGAGATTATAAGGGGAAGTACCGTTCCTATACAATAACGATGAGTCGACTTATTAAAAAACATTGGAGTTATTTACAACTGTTGATGAATACCACGTCTAAACAACAAAGGAAACAACTTTTGGATACCATTACCAACGATCAACTAAGAGCGTTGACAGAAGTGATAGTCAACTTACTCCAAAGTATACTACCCATTACACCCTCTCATAAACCAAAGCTCAAAAGACATAGAAATATTATCAGACGTTTGGGCGACACGACGATTAGTAGTAAAAAGAAAAAAGAATTGTTGTGTAAACAAGGCGCAGTAATTGCCAACCTGTTGAAATCTGTGGAACCCGCTCTCAAAGACTATATACAATGAAAAGTGTTCAGAAATCGATACTTTTATCTTACGATACATATCAACGTTTACTGGATCGTTCCGTCACGACACCGCACGATGGTGGAGGAAGAGAAACCCCTGAACAGACGACTAACTTGACTAATAGTGACATTTTGGAAGTGCTTCCTAAGAAATATCGATCTAGGGTTGAAGCTATCCTGACCTATATATCGCGTGACCCCAAGAGTACGTTGGCTTGGAACGAGCGAGGAGAACTCATTTATAAGGGGACAACAATTCAACGATCCCATATCGTGGATTTATTGAAAGACACACAATATCATCATAAGAACTACACTCCTCTTGGAACTGATACATTTTACAAAGGTCTAGAGGAGATATATCTACCGACTACGCTTATTGTTAAACGAGACGTTACATTACGACCACCGGGACTTCCCATTGAAAAGAAAAGAAAACAACAAAGAAAAAAGTGGATCCACTTATAATGAACTGGAAGGAGTACTTGGTGTCCATCTATTTCAATCCGAAACATCCTGCTAGTTTTGCGGGACCAGACAAACTTTACGATGTAGTGAAATCGGAGGACAAATTCAAAATTGGTCGATATAGAATTCGGAAATGGCTCCAAGACCAGGATGCTTATTCTCTCACTCGGGGAGCCAGGAGACATTTTAAAAGATCACGGGTGATTGTCAATGGCGTAGACAGTATGTGGGACATAGACTTAATGGATATGATGTCACTGGCCAAAGATAATGATGGTTTCAAGTACATACTAGTGGTCATTGACGTATTTTCCAGATATACATGGTGTCAACCGCTCAAGTCCAAAACGGGGGTCGAGGTGGTGAACGCCCTTAGCTCGATTTTAGGTCAGAGAACCCCAAAGACCATACGATCCGATAAAGGAAGAGAGTTTAAAAACAAAGACGTATCCAAGTTTTTGAAAGGTCATGGTATTCATCATAGGTTGGCACAAAACGAAACAAAAGCCAACTACGCTGAACGTGTCATTAAAACCATCAAACACAAGATATTTAGACGTATGCTGAAAACGAGAACAAAGAAATATATAGACAAGTTACAGGACATGGTCAACAGCTACAATCATACCGTTCATCGAAGCCTAGGCGATACACCAATATCTGTGAATAAGTCTAACGAAAGTGAAAGTAGGCTACAACAATATTTATTGAGACAGAAAGGTCAGAAGAAGCCGACAATAAAGAGAGAGTCGAAGAACGAGTTAAAAAAGAAGAAAAGATATAAGTTTAAAATTGGCCAGACCGTGCGTATATCACACATCAGAAGCGTGTTCGATCGAGAATATTCCCAAAAATGGACGGGTGAACTCTTCAAAGTCAAATCCCGCTACAGAAGAGAAGATGTGAACGTGTATACTCTGGAAGGCTGGGATGGTGAGACCATAGAGGGGACCTTTTATGAACCCGAGTTACAAGCGGTAAATGTAGATGAAACAACCGAGTATCACATTGAAAAGGTACTGAGGAAAAGAACACGTCAAAGACAAAAGGAAGTGCTTGTCCGTTGGCTACATTGGCCTAAGAAATACGATACCTGGATCCCAGAAAAAGACGTCTCGCGTTATAGTTTATAAGGGGGGATGTTCTTCACCGTGATCAACTAACTATGACGAGTCACGCTCTCATTCAGGAATGTTTGGAGGGAGAAGATCAGTTGAAGGGTCATTTCAGGGTCGTAAAGTTGATAGGCGTTGTCTTCATAGCCTTGTTTTGTGCCTTACCAGGTATTGTCATGATCAGCGTGTCCGTCACACATCGTCGTCCGGTAGACTACGAAATCCAACCCATCGATCTTAATCATACGGCTTGCCTATACGTCAAACAATACCATCTTCAGGGGAATGTTTACGGGACACTGTGTAACCAAAATGGCCTAATATTTCTGGATATTCGGCGTTTTCTCAACGGAACGGCGACCCCTATAGGAATACAATTGGAACTTCATCAATGGCTCACTTTAAAACAGTTAACGCCACTCATAGACGAGGCCATTTCGGAAGCTCGAAACTACTGGAGAACTCTCAAAACTTATAAGAGAGAATCGGACATCGACATTCATCAACAAGATGAACAACCACTATCTGTTCCTGTCCAGTAACGACTCTAAAGATGAATACCCTGATAATATGTCTACAGAATTTACGATAGAATTACCTCGAGTGTACACGTTAGAAGGTCAATGGGAATGCGCCTTGGCCGAAATCGAACCTAATGTAAATACGGACACACTTTATGTGTGCGCTGACCTATGTCAAGAGTCTTACGCTGAAAACACGATGATTCCCGTATTACGACGATTACGTAATATTAAGAAAGGAAAGAAACCATTTGAATTTCCTGTTCTCTATTACGTTCCGGTAAAGAAGACTCATATCGATCGAATCCGAATCTTTATAAGGGGAGGAAAGTTACAGCTAATAGCCAAAGATAAAACTATTACCCGCTGTGTACTTCACTTACGTCGACGATGGATAGAGTAGAAATGTGGACACGTCATTTTCAACGGATGGCCGAAGGGAAGTTGAAACCTAATCATAAAGGACAATACGTCGTGGAAAAAATTCAGATGGGTGGGACGATGAAAGAACCCACCATTAACTTTGTGACACCCGTGGCTCAAGCTGTTGAACTAGCCAAATCAGAGTTGAAGGAAGTTTATAAGGGTAATGACGTAGCAAGAAAACAACAGAAATCTACAGTCAAAAGAAAAACCAACCAATCCAAAAAGGATACCAAGAGAAAAAAGCCTTCTAACATAGATCAACTGTCGTAATGGAAGAAATACACGGTGACAGTTTGTCCTTATTTCAAGCTCCAAAAGTTCACACCGGTTCACAGAAAACGGAATGGCTTACATTTCGACCAATCAATCAACTGACTGAAGGCGCCGCCATTGAGTTTAATATACCGGGGACATCCAGCGCTTATATCGATTTGACCAACACGTTACTTCACGTTAATTTCAACATTGTTAAAACTGATGGGACCAGTTTGGAAAAGACAGACCACGTGGGTGTGACCAACAACATCTTACACTCGATGTTCTCACAGATTGATTTAAATATCCAACAACACCCGACTAGCGAAGTGGGAAATAATTATGCCTATAAGGCGTACTTGGATTTGCTGTTGGGTAATCCAACCCAACACGATCTAAACGGTATAGGATTTTATAAAGACGATAGTGATCATCCGGAAGACACGGACCCTGCGGGAAGAAACAATGGGCTTTACATAAGATCTTATTGGACAGCTGAAAGTAAAACGTACGATGTTATAGGACGTCTTCAAGTCGACCTGTGTCAACAAGACAGATTACTACTGAATGGAGTACCTGTCAACATCAAACTGTGGCAGAGTAAAGATCCGTTCCGGTTAGCCACTGCTACTGACGATAATGCCTACAAATTAGTCATTAAAGAAGCTGCCTTAAAAGTGGCTATGGTGAAAGTTGACCCCGAACTGTTTATCGGACAGTCAAAAACACTTAAAAACTCAGAGGCTCTCTATCCCTATACAAGATCCGTCGTTAAGTCTTACGCCGTGCCTAGTGGACAGTACTCGTTCATCACGGATGACCTATTTCAAGGCGATGTTCCCAGACAATTGATTGTGGGATTGGTATCGTCTTCGGGCGTTCACGGAAAATTTACGAAGAACCCTTTGAACTTTCAACATTTCGACTGTAATTACGCGGGATTTTTCGTGGATAGTCAGTCTACACCCTCGTCACCTTTACAACCCAGCTATAAGAGTGACAACTACGTCGAAGCCTACCAGAGACTGTATACGTCTAGAGTTGAAAGCGCTATTCATTTGACACGACAAGATTTTAAAAGGGGATGCTGCTTGTACGTGTTCAATCCGGAAGGAGACTTAAATGATCGATTTGCTCGGAGAGCTCATACCCGTTTGGAACTCAAATTCTCAGAAGCCTTACCCGAAACGTGTACAGTCATTGTGTATGCCAAATTTCCATCGCTTATGAAGATTGACGCGAGTCGAAACGTTGTATTAGAGTCATGAATTCATCCCAGTTGACATACAGAATGAGGCGTGTAAAACAATTTGGAGGTGTTGTGCCTGCTGACAAGTTACCGCGTAGTATCAAATGGAGACCTAAAGTGTACATCGTCAATACGGACAAGAGTCATCAACCGGGTCAACACTGGGTCGCCTTTTACTTTCCATTGAGAGGACCAGCCGAGTTTTTCGATTCCGCGGGACACCCACCGGACTATTACCACATACACTTTAAACGAGCGTTGCTGACCAATGGACAACCTTATATGTATAACGAAAAACGACTCCAACAATATGGAACACAAACCTGCGGACAGTTTTGCTTGTTTTACGCTATTCATAGATGTCGTGGATGGAGTATGAGACGTATTATCAAACAGTTTAATCCTGTGAACTTGGACTATAATGAACGACTCTTGAGTCGCGTAATTACTGTGTAAACTAAATTATGATGTGAATTGATTCTTAAGACATGTGTATAATAAAATTGTAAAAAGTGTAACCCTTCGTTTCTTTTTTTTCTTATATCCCACGCAATGAACAACAACACATGAAGTACAGTTTACATATTTCTTTATTGACCCCGCTCAATACAGTACGCCTGGGGATTAGGGCGGTCCCCCAGGGCACATATTACAATAATGGTAATTCGATCAATACTGGCATACATATAGTGAGTAATTGATTTTCATCCTTGATGCCCGTCATGAGCACTGTACCGGAATGAAAACAAGTGAAATGGATACAGTCTTTATAAAACATGGCGGCTGGAAATCGCTCTGGTTCGTAACTTCCTCGATAGTATCTGACGATGTGTGACACGTCTACAGGTCCTTCGACTTTGTAAGAGGCGGATATCGTCCTGACGTTGATTCGTCTTAACTGAACATTCCATCCTAATGTTTGTAATAGACGCGCGTACTGTCTCAGGCGTCTCTTAGCTTCCTTGACAGACTTGGCCTTTCCGTTGACAATCATTTTCCCATTACGAAATACCATACAATGGCCACCAATCTTTGAGTGTTTCCATTGAACGCTTGGAAATGTTTTAGGGTTATAAATGATACTGGAGCATTGTATTGTTAGTTGTCTTAAATTTATATCACACTGTAGATCCGTACACACGACGATATTATTAATCATTATCCACCTCGGAGTAGTCCCAAATGTAGATCCAATATCCGCGATAATTGATCTGTCGCTTCCCTGGCTTCTCTTCTTAGTTTTCGTATTAACAGCCACCAGCCAAACTTATCAGTTAACCAACATACCACGACCACGACACCTATCATAATGAACGTATGCACGTTTAGATCAGTCTTTATATATATATATCTTCTGATGGGTCATGTTCAGCTTTTAGCCAATCACATCTATACCACTATTTGAAAAGATACCTCTCCTACCATCTTTATATACTCGCAGTGAGGCGACCATTTTTGATGTTCGTCCATGGCATTATCGCCCCTTTTCCAGTCTTTCAAGTTAACGCCGCATCGGAAACAAATTACTTTATCTGATTGTCCAGTATAATACAAACCGGCTTGGGCTAATTCATATTTGGATGGAACCAACTGTTTTGGATAGGTGTTAAAGGTCTCGAGTCTTCTATCATAATATTCCATTCCTCTGTCGCCCCCGAAGTCTGTACGGTTCATGTTTTCGATGGTTGATACCAGAATGTCACAATAATATTTCTTATATACAGTTTTATGTCCCGTGAATTCTATTTATAAAATGACGGGTTCATACAAGTTACCAGTTGTGACAATCATTTGGATTACATTCGGTACAGCTTAACATCCCCAATTGGTTCATATGGTCACCTTGTAGGTAACAAGGTACAACCGTGTCCAATTCAGGTAATGTCTGTCCCACTTCCGTTATCAGTTCCTTTAAGCGTTTGTACTCGAGTGGTCTTAGACAGAGTCCTTTCTTGGTAGGCACCACTTCTTCCTCAGGCTTCCAATATTGTCTAATGTCTACGCATGACCCTTTAACTGTACAGTACACGTTTCCACCAAGATGTCTTTCGTAGGACTCTTTGTCTAGGAGAGCTTTGTCGACGGTCTCTGTCACTTCTACGAAATTTTTATATCGCATCAATGTCAAGCTAATTCCTTTTTTCGTAGGAACATTACCGTTCCATTCTCTTAAGTCAACCCGTAACTCTTCTTTCCATTCACTCACTTGAACGTAACGATCATTCCCCAAATCCAGTTTACATCTAACGTTCGTCATGTTGTCAGGTTGAGTTTTAAGGCTCTTGTGACTGCTATAGATGTTTCGCAGTCTTTTTATACCTTTGAGTTGTTCTCTCTGTAAACTCTGATTGGTTAGTTAGAAATATCTATTTATAGTAAATGACATATAATCTATTTATAGAAAATGACACATAATCTATTTATAGAAATTCAAGTTCGAACGTGCGCGATATTTTTTCTATCTAGAGTGCACTGAGATATATTAATGTCCCTAAAAAGGAACGGTTTCCCTGAAAAGGGAAGTGTCTGACTGCTTACTTAATGGGATAGGCCGAAATCACAAAGTCTTTGCTTGGATTGCAAATGACTCTCAATTTCTGTGTATAAGTTTGGGCAAAACCTAACATACCAATGTCTTCACTCATCTCCTTTTCAAGAATAAGTTTATTTGGTTTAGCGCAGGCTTTGTCTGGAGCCGCCAAACATTGCTTTATGCAACTCATCATACTATCTTTGCTAAAAAACAAAGAAGCGTCCGAGTTACGGTTACTTAAATGTTTTTCTATCACGTGGCTAGACAGTCTGAACATGTTAAAAGTAAAGCGCAGAATAAACGGACATTGAAAATGACCAGCTTTAAATATCAGTCCTTTGTAAACGTTTCCTGTCTTAAATAAATAGACGCAGACAGTACGGCGCCTTTAAAGGAGATTAACTTTGACATGTCAATGGGGCATTGTTCATGTTTCCGACCTTAAATAAATAGACGCAGACAGTATGGCGCCTTTAAAGGAGATTAACTTTGACATTTCAATTTGGCATTGTTCATGTTTCCGGCCTTAAATAAATAGACGCAGACAGTATGGCGCCTTTAAAGGAGATTAACATTTCAATGGTCTATTGTTCGGACACCTGGTGTGTTTCTGATTGTGAAATAACGCGTCTAAAAATAGATCGTGGTGTCAGGACATGCGCATCTGTCATTTGAACTCTGGACGTTCTCGAGGTAAGACGTTACATTTATTGCTTTACCATACATGTTTGACTGCGTGCTTCGGCTCGACTATACGACATATTAAAGGGATATATCGTGTTGTATGGATGTCTCGTGTCAGGTTTCCCGAAACAATATAGCAAAGGTTAGGTCGAATTTCCCCGCCATTATTTTCGAGGGTTCCAACAACATACCCGCTAGAATCTATTGGTAGAAGGCTAGAGACAAATCGTTGGTGGTCTCGCCCGAAGGGTGCTACTGAAACACTTGCTCCATTGTTAAAGCTTTCTAAATATAGACCCATGATGTCATTCTAAATATAGAACATTCAAAATGGCCGCCACGCATGCGCAGTCATTGTATAACTACAAAATGGCGTCCTTACTCGTGTCAATCCTTATATGCAAATGAGATACTATAAATAGTAACTAGGTCAACAAAATGGCCGCCGATTACGTCATCTCTGTTTGGGGCCCAACCGACCCCTATACTACTCTTTCTTTTTCCAACAGTGGTTTCCGCTCCATCAAAAAACGAATATTTCTTTAGTCCAGATTGTCAATTTACTTTTGTCAGACAAGGAGAAACGTTACAATGAGCATTGTTATCGCAGCGCGATAAGAGTATTATTCGAAGTTAGTATATACTTATTAGGCTAAAATCAATCCGGTGCAAAAACATGCAAATACAAAACGATCAATTGTAACTCTGAATTTAACTATGCGAAATTCCGTACCAAATATGGTCATGTGACGTCATTTAAACAGTCGGTAGCGACGCGGGCTGCTTGTCTAGGGGTTGTGAATTCGAACCCCAGCTCGGCCAACATTCTTTCCGACGTTTGACAAATCAATATTTTACTATAATATATTATATGCACCAACCAACGAACAAACATGACGGTACCGCGTAATGTATACATATTTTTCGGACAATGTACACCGAGTGATGTCTTTTCCAAGTCTACCGTTAATTATACATTTTAATTACAGTATTCGTGTAAAGGATTTAAAATGGCGCTTGATTTAAACATATTTATTCAGATAAAGTAATATTCAAGTTAGTGTAGGCAGGGTTTATATATATAAACGTTGAAAACTTGGTATGTTATTTTATTTCGTTTTGGAGCTTGATCTCACCTGTATGTAAACGCTGTTCTGTCAGATAAGATGACGGTCCTATATTCGACGTCATCATTGGTACCGCAAGTTGGAACTGGGACCCCTGAAATCAGTCGCATATACTGAATCGTGATTTCGGGTTGGTTTCACAAGTTGCACACAAGGAGAACTATTTCAGCTATCATTTAGGCAATAAACTTATACAGATGTCCAGTCCATTTTAGATTTAATTTCATTTTGCCGACGACGTAATTGATTGATTGATTGAAAGATTGATTGATTGATTGATTGATTATTTGGTGTTTTACGCGGCTTTCAGAAAAGTTTCATTTATATCACGGCGTTTCCTGTGTTATCAAGTTACCAGTACTACTGGTCCATTTATCCTGAAACCAGCCAATCAGTCGTAATTCTAACGTCGCAACCCTGAGCTCCAAGTAGGGCAGCCATTACTACCATCTTTAAAGTCTGTTGTATGACCCAGCCGAAAAAGCTTACTGAGTACGACTTCCAGGTAGCATATAACTATCAAATACGTGATTTGTCATAAATGTATCATGTAGACTGTATACATAGCTAGTTCAACTTTATTCATTCGGCATACAAATTGAAATTACAGTGCCATGCACGTCTTCCATCCGGGAATTTACAGTCTATGTGAAAAAGCAGCCAGTTGTTTGGAAAGATTTGTGATGAGTGCCCAGCCCGATCGTGTGCAAAATGACGGGAATCATCATGACGGGGTGATTTCTTTCTTGCATGACCTCCTATTCTTCTGGATTATTTTATAAACACCAATTGCTCTGATTGAGATTAAGCGTTTTAGCTTCTATATGCCCATTTCCTAGTGTACATTGTATCATGCACAAGCATCTGACAGGTGCAAATACATTCAAGAGACAGGAGTTAGATACAAGGGAGTCCGGGTGCGATACACTAGCTCTTTCCAAAAATAACTCGTGGTTTATTAATGTGCTCAGTGTATATCACTGAAACACGCGAAGCACGTTTTCCTGAAAAGGACCAGGACTTGACCTCTAGTTGAGTGGAAAACACTTAAAAGCATCTCAGAGAAATCCTCCAGAACCCGGACCGGGATTTGTACCCCAGACCACTAGATCACAGGACCACTGAATGATGTTTGAATATAACTTACGGTTGTAATAGTGAGCTCCCAGAGAAGAAACAGCTCCAGTTGTTGACGCCAAAATGGAATCATACAGTTTACATTCTTGTTGGCTCTCTACGTAAAAGAATGACTTGCATCCCTCCACGCCCGCACAGATGACGACGCATTCTATCTGGCTTCTAGCGGTTTTTATCATTTGTTCTCCACTGGTTAGGATTAAGTTATCCCAGGATCCGTCTCTTTCAAACTGATTTTCTGAACAGTTCGCCCCTTCAATGAAATTAACATAAAAAATCCGTAAATGCTTTTCAGTATCGTTCGACAAAGACGGTATGGATCGTAGCGGAGTTTACAACCGTGGGTGTCCGACGATTGCGTTTCAGCGGCTTATTTAGAAATAAAAGTGGGTTGCATTCCTCCACGCCCGCACAGATGAAGGCGCATTTGATCGGGCTTCTAGCGGTTGTTATCATTTGTTCTTCACTGGTTAGGATTAAGTTATCCCAGGATCCGTCTCGTTCAAACTGATTTTTTGTTATAGTTAAACAGTTTGCCCCTTCAATGAAATTAACAAAAATAATCAGTAAATGCTTTTCAGTATCGTCCGATACCCACGGTATGGAGCGTAGTGGAGGAGTCAACAAACGTCGGTGTCCGACGATTGCTTTTCAGCGGCTTATTTAGAAATGAAAGTGGGTTATATTCCGATTAGCTCACTGTTTCAAACAGGGAATTAATCAATTAGTATTGTACAGTGTTTACTCTGTCTTAGGCTCATCTCTTTGCATATAAACGTGATATAAAAATCGAGAAATAAAAGAGATAAAGTGTGATCATTATATCACACAAAATAATGTAGCATCTACCCAATTTAACATGTACAATTATTGAATACATTATATTGTATTTTCGGCCGGTTGTCTTATATTGCATTTAAAGATTTATTGTATTGTATACGTAATAATACGAAAAAAAAACATGAATGGGTTTTTTCGCTTATAGTTAACGGGCGTGAGATTATATATATTTTTTTTTTTTTTTTTTTTCAATAACCCATGAAGCTTTCTGAAATGAAACTGAAAAAAAAATCCATGGGGGGCCGCCATTTTGGATATGTATAAAAAGCAGACGTAAAACACAGATTGAAAATTATTGTCGGCTTTTTAATCATTTTTTTTAAAATCGGTATTTTGGGTATGTATAAAATGAGCAGAAAAACATGGATTGAAAATTATTGTCGTCTTTTTAATCAATTTTTTTTAAATCGATATTTAAGATCATAAAAGTGCTGGAATTAACATTTGTACGAAAAGTTAAAAATAAATGGAAATCTATAAGAAATATGTCAAAAAACGACAGCATTAGCCTTCTACGCCCGAAACTAAATTTTGACTGTATCGTAGCCAAAGACGGACGTGACGTCATTTCCGTTACACTTCATCTTGGCGTAACGTCAATGGAGCGACGTCTTTTTCCGCAAAAAAGTGGTACATGAAGACCCCAAATTCCTATACATGAGCTATTGACTCAATCATTCAAAGTATAATTATTTATCAAACATTGTGGCAAAAGGATAACTTTCTCATAAGGAGCAATTGTTCTTGTTGCGACAATCTTTTCCTAAATCATAGGCCTCAGAAACCGTCTCTAATAGGGAAAGGGTTTAGCAAAAATGTGACCCCTTACATAATTTGTTCCAGTCATATTGACTGCTTGAAAAAGGCAGTCGCCAGGTGGCATCAGAAAAGGGCTGATGTATTTGCTTCTTTAATGTAGGTGATCGATTAAGGATCATCTTGGCCCTCATGTTTTAACCTCGTTCATTATAAATGTATTCCTTGATGTTCTGAAAGTCTTTACTTTATTATGTTCTGTTCGTAATAATAGACGACAGCAATAAGAATTGCAAATATGTTTTGATAATGCAAGACACATGCCATTAACATTATTATTGTCTAGTCAATTACTTATAAATCCTTATTTATGGCCAAAATATGCTCTTAAATTTTTGTTTATAATTATCTTGCGTTTTTTTCGTAAATAGGTAGCACCTATAGATATATTAATAATAACAAGAGAAAGTTGATGCAACGCATCAATGTCGTCGGAAATCCATACTGCAGTTATGCATAACACTTACATTATAGTAGTTGAAAAAACAGTTATCACCTGAGGGGCATATTGGAACATCAGGGGTGGAGTCAAGTGAAAATGTAACATAACTTGCATTTTTTTGTCAACGAAGTGAATGTCCTTCATTGAAATATTATTGAAGCCTTTCATTGTTTAAAATCAATCTCCATTCTAAGGCAGGTTTACCATACACACAGCCAACTAATTATTGATCATAAACAGTAATGGAAATGAGTAATCTTGCCAATCATTAGTCTTAGTATGTATACAGTGCTTTCATTAAGGAATAATTATAACATTTATGAATTCCACATACACTTTTCAAGATGTTTGTCAAAATATTTGAATTTCATTATTTATCAATAAAATCACAACACAGACAATTAAGGAGTTGCATGCAATAGCACGTCATTTTATTTTACCTTTCCCCTATTAAAGTCAACATTGGACACCTTTGCAGTAATCTACTTTTAAAACAACGAGAAAAGGGTTAAATCGCTTAAGACATGAGTTTTTTTCTTTTTCTCAAAATGATATTAGCTTGGCCTCCTAATTATATCATACTTCGACAAATGTTGAAATGTAGTCCAATATTTATAAATTAGACCACCTTCGAAATATAATATCAGCTAAACAGTTAAATTTCATTGTAATTCTTTCCTTCCTTTTTTATAATGAAAATAACAAACTACTCATGTTTTAAAATTATATTATGATGAGCGCCCTTGTGTCAATGATGCATAACAATATATACAGTTCGCAAGCAAAATGGCTGTAGAGAATCTAATGACACATCTAAAATTGTCAAGGACGAAATAATTGTCATGTTTCTATTAAAACCAGTTTTATCTCAGTTTGTTATTTTCGTCATTTGTTTCGAACCAGATACACATCTTAAATCACCTATAATTAACTATTTGTAAGCGAGTGTAAAGAACGGCTCTCTGCAAAGGAGATTGATCTACGCAGTCGGTATTCGCTAGTCACGTTATCAACAGTTTTAGCTTAGAAACAGTTCATATTTTAGATAAACATGGATAAACATTATTAAATGCATTCTTTACAGATCAAGACATCTCTTTGAATAAGAAAATAAAATTCAGGAAATTAAAAGGAGAATTCGACGTGATTTTTATCTCGCTATTGACACATAACAAGTCTGCTGCAAGTCTAATAAGGACTGTTTTGTCTTTGTAAATAAAACATAAAAACATTAATGCGAGTCAAAATAAAGAAACTGCAAATACTTAAAATATTGGAATATTTATTTAATTTCAGATGCATCATAACTTGATGTTTTAAAACAAACATAATTGTTATATGTTCAAGACATTTAATTTGTTTTTTCTAATAATAACTCGTCCTCCCATGTCATTTCCGGAAACCGATGAAAAATATAAGTCGCAAGCTTCTGCCCGGCGACTAATAATAATAATAATAATAATAATAATAAAAATAAAGATAATAATAATAATAATAATAATAATAACAAGAACAATTCTACTACTACTACTAATAAATAGTTATAATAATGTTACTTACGACTTTATTTTAAGAGATTACACATTTTGTACAAAGTTGTTTTGTATTTTCAAAAAGAATATCAAGATCTCTTTATTCGTTTATACCAACAATTAGCTTTTTTCATTCGTGGCAGATCCGGAAAATCTCGACCACAACAAATCAAACACTTTAGAACTTAAGAACAGCGTGAAACCGTATATATCTAATTGTAGTTTATTTTTTATTGAATTAAATACCGCATATATCTAACTGTAGTTTATATTTAATTCAATTGAATACCACATATATCTTATTGAAGTTTATTTATATTTCAATTGAATGTGGATATAATTTAAAAGATACATTACCAAAATAAACTCCGAGGAAAGAAACAAATGCAATAACCAAGATGTGATCAATGTTCAACATTAATTTTAGGCTAAAGTTTGTTTTCTATACGATGGTGCAGCTGTTGTCTTAATTAGATACGCGTTGTATACGACAATGAGATATAGTCGATTCACTATACCCTCGTCAGACCGGGATGGCGTCCTAACTGCGCTGCTACGGCTACAGAAAATGGGCCAAGAGCACGTCGAGGTCGCCATAAGCGTGGTAACGCCAGACATCGTGCTGTGGTCGCCATGTTCGCTAATGATCGCCGAGTCACGGCGTTTGTTTAGAGCATGTTCAAAACAAACGCCAATGTTCGGCGATCTGACCTGAGACGCGGTGGGGTGTTAAGGTCGTGAGGCAAGCGGCGTAACATCACCATGCACGTAGTACACGCGCAGTACACGCGTGGCAAAGACGCTGCAAAAAATAGTTTGCAACGGCGACTTCAAGGCGTCATCACCACGACGCTCGCGTGTCTGTCACGACCCCACCACGAGTTCGGAGTCTTCATGGCGTTGTCAGGGCGATGTTACGATGATTTTACCCCTATTGCTCATGTCCTCATGGGGCTCCCAGTGCTTCTTATGGTATTTCTTCCCACTGCGTTTATGGAGTTCGTAAAACGTCCATGGCGTGTTTACCAAGCTTTCACCACGCTTCATGGCGACCATGCTTTTCATGTGCGACCTGCTATAAAAACTGTAGTCTCAAAGTTCATACATCAGAAATTACCGAAAATCTGACCTGCTTTATAGTCGCCGTGATCACGTGGTAGAAACACCTTGAGGTCGTCGTGCTGTCGCGATACACCTAGAAGACGCGTGGTAAGAACCCGACGAGCGTGGTTTGAGCGTCGCGGAGTCGCCGGTGATCGCCGATGCCAATCCCATAGATCTCAATAGAACCGACATAAGTGCGGAGATGTCGTGGTGGGCGCTCCGTGAGTACGCGGTATGATCGCTCAGGTAAAAGTGCGGCTTTTTTCAAGTTTTTAATTGTTTGGGACTTTTTCTCAGATTGTGTTCACGTTTGTCGGCGACCTTGTACAATTTCTGGTCGCCGTCCATTACCGTCACAGGGTGACTTTAAAAATCTTTAGCTGACGCTTTTAATGACATTATTGGAAAAGGATCAATAGCTTATTTGAAACATTTCTTTTCTATTTTAATTTTTCAGTCTGCATTATATCTATATTTTCACAGTAACTGTGCCTTATTTTTATTTATTTGTATTTTGACTGTTTACAATTGCTTGAGGATTGGGGTTGTTTTCAATTACAAAGCGTCAAAAGTGAAAAGTAATTAAGAAGTCATGCGTGAATAGTCCAAATAATATAAAATTTAATTGTAGTGACATTTGTTAATTTTTGATGTGGCTATAATTATATTGTCGAAGTGAGTGATACTAATAGAACTTACAGTCCCGAGGGAGTAGAGAGAGAAGGCGTATGAGAAGGAAAATCTCCAAGGCTTGGCTGATACTTGTACAGACAGAGGCTAACACATGGATCTTCCCAATAGAGTTTGACCATCACAGCCGGTGTGGAGAAATATGTGAGCAGTTGGCATCGATAAAGATGTAAAGAAGACCGCAGTCAACGCTTTTGGGAGAGAGATAGAAAGAGAGAGAAAGAGAGAGAGAGAGAGAGAGAGAGAGAGAGAGAGAGAGAGAGAGAGATAGAGAGAGAGAGAGAGAGAGAGAGAGAGAGAGAGAGAGAGAGAGAGAGAGAGAGTCCAATTGGCTCTGGCTACGACTCAGTGAACCAACTTGGAAGCCAACGTAGACGAGATAATGACTGATCAACACTATCTGTCCCGCCATCTAGAAGGTCTCACAACGCTGTTTTTACAATCAAAGAACTGAAAGTACTGCTGGAAGGTGGATTTAGAGTGATGTCAGCTAGGTGCAGACGGGATAATGAATTGCATGCAAGGTATGAACAGATCTCTTTGCATAAAAAGCATAATTAAGTATAAGTATGCCCTCAATTCAAATCAATTCTCACATTACAAGCACATTAAGAAAGTGTTCTAAAATTTGAATAATATCATGATATCTAACGATGATCAGATCTTCATTGATATAATTTTATTTTGATGTGTATTACTAGTAAGTGAGGATTCAAACACTTCCTAATAATAGATAATTTATAACAGTTAGTTATTCGGATAAAATCTGATTGATTGAAACGTAATGTTAAAAAAGAGCAAATGCATATTAAAACCAAAGGCTTCTTTTCCCACAACAGTTTTCTTTTATGAGCTACAATATCTAAAGATGCAACGTGTTAGGGTGTTTATCCAGTATGCATGAATGCGATTTTACCATACCAATTCATGAAAAGTGATTTCCACATCTTTCTCCTTTCCCCCGGTAGATCAGTCGGTAGTGACGCGGGCTGTCCATCCAGCGGTTGTGAGTTCGAATCAAAGCCCGGCCATAACTTTTTCCGTCGTTTGACAAAAGTCAATGTGACACACGTCATTCATCTTTCACCAATGACTAGCAGTATATGCGGAAAAGCAGCCAGTTGCTTGGAAATAATGTTGTGTGGATTCTGTATGTGAGAAAGCCAGGGAACACATGAATATTTGAATTGGCCGCGCTGATATGACTGAACAATTGTTGAACACGTCGTTAAAACACCAATCAATCAATCCTTTTTATATAATCATTTTGTAATTTTGTAATTTACCCTTTACAATGCCCCCTAATCCCCTAATGCATATTAAATCGAGTAGGCGGCGTTCGGGAAACACACAATTCGTGCATTACCAGATAACTAACACTTCTCCCTAGCACAAAATATATGACAACATTGTGGCAAAACATGAGAAATCTATCCCAGGTCCCCAAATATTGCGTCTGCAAGTAGTAAATGCATTTAACTTCTTTTAAGGAAAATATGTATTTAACAAATTATGAGGTAAATATTAGAAACCTGCAGCAGACGATTTTGAAAATATCTGAGAGGGAATTTTTCCTTTCCCCACAAAGTTTTAATTAGTAAATATATATATACATATATAATATATATAAATGATGTAAATACTTGTAAATGAATATACTAGAGCAAATGTAAGGAATATAATTGAAAGTCGTAATTAAGGATAGATTAGCACATTTTTATCCAACAATGTTTCATGAAATTTGCAGCTTTGAAAACATTTCGCATCGATTACTGAAAGTATTAATTCAGGAAAAGCTATTGATTTGAAATAAAATATAACTAATCATTCAATGGTGTGTTGGTGTTCGTTCCTTTATTATCATTTTATAAAGTCAAAACATAACTTGAAAATTACCCTTTGATTTGTCCCCACTCTTCCCCCACTGAACTATTACTGGCAATAACCGCAACTTAAATTAACCCTTTCCCCCAAATACAAGTCTGCAGCGGATGAGTTTGAAAACATATGGACAAAATTATGGAAAATCGTTTATCAAATAGTTGGTTTATACAAAAATGTATATGTCCGACATTGTCAAATTGCGTATAGGCAGTGGTACGAAACCAACATTGTCGAATTGCGTAAAGGCAGTTTTGCTTTCTCTATGAAATGTCGAATTGACCTAGTTCGTGTATATATCTCTGATCCGGTGTATCAGTGTTGCTCACAAAAGCGTGGCGCGTAGGAATATATATAATAATATTTACTGCTGAAATACTTGTATTTCTTAAAATAAAATTAATTTCAAAAGACGCAAATACATTTTCAGTTTGAAAATAAAGTGTACAAACTATATTCTTCATTCAACTGATTGTACATGAAAAGACTATATTAGGTAGATTTTACTTTGAATTCATCGCACTATATTGATTAGCGTATGTAAAAAAAGGTTCCTGTAGAATTAAATGTTATATTCCATTAGGGTCAGCAGGCAATCGCATAGGAAGGAGATTATTACATAATAATCCCCTTCCAAAAACTGAACCGAGTCAAGAAATAAGGTTCTTTTTATAGTGTACAGTGGACTCGCGATAACTCGAGCGTCATGTGTAAATTAAAATGTGGA
The DNA here is from genome assembly GCA_031761405.1 of Serripes groenlandicus. Classification (NCBI taxonomy): domain Eukaryota; kingdom Metazoa; phylum Mollusca; class Bivalvia; order Cardiida; family Cardiidae; genus Serripes; species Serripes groenlandicus. Next base: position 35,796,384 of record JASEVX010000013.1, on the reverse strand, counting down.
ATGTAACTCGAACCATTTCCTATAACAGCTCTGTATTTTGAACACAGTGAAGCAGCAGTTCATATTTCTCCTACGAGCAATCAAAACAGCCTCTGTGCTGTTTTAATATTAATTAATCACTGACTGGCTTTTCATAATAAACGCTGTGCCGTATTCACATACAAGTCTCGTGTGAAAAGTCCAATTGACGTAATACCTTATTGTTGTAGAGATGTTTGTAGAGAAGAGAGAGTAGGCGTATGAGAAGGGTTCTTTCCTAGGCTTGGCTTATACAATTAATTTATAATTTGATTACAGAGATATTTGTATAATTGCCTCTGTTCTGTTTTAATATTAATGTATCACTGATGTGCTTTTAATGATAAACGCTGTACCGGATTCACATACGAGTCTCGTGAGAAAAGTTCAATTTATATAATACTTTATTGCAGAGATGCTTGTAAATGATTGATGTTCTAACATAACTGAACCGTTTCCAAAAAATATTTTGTGTTATATGCACAGTAGACATGCGATAACTCGGAAATGTAAAAATTCAAATATAGAATTTAACTCGAAACATTTCCTGAAACATATCTGTATAACGTCGTAGCAGCAGTTGTGCTGTTTAAATATTATTTGTATCACTAGCTCGCATTTCATAATAAACATTTAGGTATTTATTATAAAGGCATTAATACACTGACAATATATAAATACATTTAGCATAATATTGTCGATAGCTAGAAGTAATTAACTACGAGTTAAGACTTTTAAAACAATTGGTAATAATGGCTTTCCGTCTCTTGCGCTCATAATTGCGGGGTTAGCAATACGACTTACTCGCTAGTTTTACGATAAACTGGACAAGTAGTGCTGGTAACTTACTCAGAAAACGCCGTGATATAACTGAACAATTGTATAAAGTGGCGTTAAACACCGTACAAACAAATAACCAAACCAACGTCGAGTTATCTCGAGTCCACTACAGCCCTGTGCCGGATTCACATACAAGAGATAAGACTGGAACCAGGTCCTAATGTGAAAATATCATTACAAGACCAGCATTGAACATAGAAAAACAGCCTTTATGATTGAATAAATTGTATTAACTGATTTAAGAAACAACAAGATACACAATATTTACATCGTTTACCGTTGTTACAAAACTTTAGACACATTTAAATTGTTTTTAATAACTGTTCCCCAACTTTTTATGAGTTGGTTTACGGAGTTCACGAGGCTACGCTTTTTTAATTGTTTGGTTTACTGCTCTGACGACTTGATTCATCAAAGCTCAGAAAAAAGATTTGGATGATGTTTATTCCTGTTTATTTCTGTTGTATACTAAACTTAAAACGTTCCTCCCCATACCATTGTTCATTCAGACCATTGTATTCTTGCTATATGTTGACTATACATGAGAACTTTTTCTTTTAATTACATAAATGCTTAATTTTGATATTAAATATCTTTAAACTTGTTAGAATTATTTTTTGTTTATATACTCTCGTTTTTTGTTATAACTAGAGGCATTAACACTTTAGTTAATATCTGTTAATATTTCAGTATCTATGTTTTTTGTTTATCTAATTGATCTAGTTAGAGCAGATTTAAAATTAAGAAACTTCAGCTTGTATGACACTTTAGTGTTGCAGTCAATGTTAAGCAAACGGTAAACCAAATGGTTTGAAGACTAAACTTTACATGCTGAATATCACATAAATCGTAACATATAAAGTGTATAATCCGTACGTCAAAATTGACCCTTTTTGCTCTTGATAACATTTTATTATAGACTATGGTGTCCAGGTGAGCAATAAAGGAACATATTGGCCTTCTTGTTTAAGATAAAGGTACATTCGGCCTTCTTGTTCAAAATATTTACATCCTGTCCGTTTGCACAGGTTATTTAAATGTATTGAACTGCATCTGCTTCCCTTTAAGTCATGCTTTAAAATCATGCGCGGCGTCTTTGATGCTTTAGCATCAAAATTCGTCTTGTTGTTACTGTCATGCAGTTTTAATACATGTATAGTGTGAAATAATGGACATTATTTCTGATGACGGGGCTTGTATTATTTCTTATGACGTGGCAATGTCCACATATATGCAATATTTCTGTCTGACACCTGTCACATTATATGAGTGCAGACTGTGATGTAATTTGCCACTTGTTCGCCCAGTTACAGGTGTTCAAGATATTATTCTGCACATATTCAGGGGTATAGTTCGATGTCGTCTGCAAAGAGTTTTGGGTACTCCACGTGTTACCTTTTTATGTGGAACATTATAAAATGCCGCTTTAAAATCTAAATAGACAATGTCAATTTCGTGACCATTTTCTAGTAATTTGGTCCAGTCATCCATACACTCAAGCAATTGTGTTTAGCATGATCTTCCCTTTCTGAATCCATGTTGATTGGTTGACAGTATATTGTTCTTTTCTAAGTATTCACCAATGTTGTTTCTTACTATTTTCTCCATTATTCTACAACATATTGTTGTTACGCTTATGGGGCGCTAATTTTCTACACTAGTTTTGTTCCCGCTTTTGAAAATAGCTGTAACATTAGCGCACTTTCATTGTTGTGGTTTTTGTTTGTTTGGTGTTTAACGCCGCTTTCAACAATTGTTCAGTTATATCAAAGCGTATCCTGGGTAAGTTAACAGTACTACTGTTCCATTTATCCTGACACCAGCCAGTCAGTCGTAATGCTAACCCCGCAAACTCTGAGCGCCAAGGAAGGCAGCCACTACTACCATTTTTAAAGTCTTTTGTATGACCCGCATTGTTGTGTAGTGGTAATCTATCTTCATTTAATAATGATTGGAAAATAACAGTTAACTGAAGCGTTTCACTAATTGCTGATTTGCATACTGATATAACTGTGGGATGGATGTTATGTGGTCCCTGGGATTTAGATAGGTTTACTTCATTTATGGCGTTTTTGTTTGTTCTGTTCTATGTTTATTTCTATGTCTATTATATACGAGTCTGTCTGTGTGTCACATAAAGGTTCTTTCTCTTGAGTAAATATCCATACACATTGATTATTTAGTGCCTACGCAATACCATACGTGTGAAAGCTAAGCACGCCTATATGTTACAAGTACGAAGACATCGGAAGAGAAAAAAAAAAGAAGAGAATTCAGTACAATCTTACTGTTTTTCACATCTCAAATTTCAAACCCCATAAGACTTTTGTTCGGCCATTTTGTTTCAAGCAGCTGTATACTGTGTACTGTAAAACCACCAGACTTCCGGTTCCAGGAAAGATTTATGGCGCAGGCACGATATTCCTAAGTTTTTATTGTGCATAACAAAAAATTCTTCTAGAGGCAATCATTAAATAAGACAATTTCTACTCGATTAAGGAATGATAACAAGGAATTTATATGTGATCATTTGCATGTAATTACACTCGTTTTCTAATTTTAAAATGAGTACAAATATTTTTCAACTAACATGAGGTAAACGAATCCAAATTTCTATACTGTTTTTCACGGTTTCCAAGTTGTCTTACCAACACACTTATCTCATTATTATCTAGTGAACACAGTTTATGAAAAAAGTCATTTACTCCCACTTACCTTTTCAAAAGCTTTTATAATTGAGCAATGACTATTTTAAAAAGGCAATTGATCAACATTGATGACTCTGGAAGTTCACAGCCTGATCAGATCCTTCACTATCCGTATTGTCAAACGACATATTTCATATGTATGCATAATCAGTTGTTGACACTTGTACTCATTAACCAATAACCTGATGCTGTTTCATGTTTTACAAATTAAAAACCAGCAAAGGAGATAGTTGTTCAAAGTGAAAATATTGTTGGATAGGTAAATATTGGTCATTTTGGAGCCATTAGACCATTCTGACGATGTATTCAGATTAGTCACAGACATCAAGTTATTTACATCAGGCAAGGCGCTAAACTTAACCATTTCCAACATACATCAAACCTGCAGCAGATGACTTTGGCAATGTTGAGGTAAACAAAGAAAATCTCCATAAGCCAAAGTTTAGTTATTGAATAGAATTGGAAACATTGTGGCAAAAACAGAAATTGCTCATCATGAGCAAGTGGTCCTTTTACAACAGTGTTTTTAGAAGTTGTCTGCTGAATATGCGTTAATAATTTTAACTGACAATGTAAGTGGGAAAAGGTTGATAGTCTATTGTAATGTTTCTGCTTTAAAAGTGATTAATGCTACTTCAATGATAAACAATGAGACGCAACAGGTGATTCAGAAACAACATTACTTTAAGTTACAGTTACACGTATTGCCTTTTTTGTAAGTTCAATGTAATCTGTTTCTTCAAATCCAATTGTCAGTTTGTAGACATGTTCACACATTGATAGTAGATTTCTTTCTCTAATGCAGGCAACGTTTCATAACTCTGAAGCGAACATAATTTAAAATCATTTTAAAGAAAGGAGAAACTGAACATTAACAATTTTTAAAAGATTTTTTTTTGTTATCCTTTGATCAAAATTGAACTTTAACCTTTCCTTAAAGTGAAACTCTTAATCTTAAATATTAAGTGATTTAAAGCAGGATATCAGACAGAGCTCTATATAAGAAGAGTATTTCACATCCCAAAATCCTTATTTGACCCTCAAACCCTATGTTGTGGGTACTCAAAAGAAAAGTGAGACGATTCTTTTAAGCACCCACAACATAGGATTTAGTGTAGTCATAAGGGAGATATGGATTGGAAAAGACCAGTTCACTCCTCCGTATCTAGTCCTCTGATCAGGGAAATGAATGATATGGGGAATTTTGTATTCATCCTACAGAACTGAACACATTTCTCTTTTTTTGCTGACGCCTCTGCAGCAGACGGCTTTTTGAAAACATAGTGACAAAAGAAGAAATTGCTCAAGACGAGCAATTTCTTCTTTTGCCACAATGTTTTCCATTTTTGTCATAGGTTATCCATTCATTTAAAGAGATTTTCTATTTTATGACAAAATATGTTGAAAGTCATCTGCTGCTAATTTGTTGTAGGAGGAAAAGGGTTATATAGACACATAATCTTGAAACATCTTTTACAAGGTACTTTTGAAAATATTTGTCAAAAAGTAGTTTTCTCAGTCTTTATGCACAGTGTTTACATCTTTGTCTCAAATGTATACATTGAGCCAGATCATTACCCGTCTTGGTGCTGGTCTGACGGTTCCGTTAAAGCTATTTTTTAATTTAATTGGCACTATTTGAATGTTCTCTGGATCATACCGGGTCCTTGAATAATCATCCATTGCTTTCATATTGCATTTTTTTAATAGAGGATTGTATAAGTTATCACAAATCCATCAGTCCATTCAATCTGTCCAATGATTGACAAACGTCATCGTTACTAGCGCCTGTCAACAATGGGCTAAATAGCCTTTGAGCAAATGAGCAGTCCCGCGATAAAAACAACATTATGGTCTCTGCGTAATGTATCGACCCAGATCAGCCTGCGCAGTCCGCGCCGACACATTCCGTCTCAGGGGGATAGAGGTATAGAGTAATGATTTCCTGAAACATAAAATCCACAGGAGGCGAAAAGTGTCTATCCGGGTAAGCCTGCGCGGCATGCTTTAGCTGATCCGGGTCGATACTTTACGCAAAGTACATACTGTTGGGTTTCTCGCGGAACGGCTCAAATTAAGGTAGCCAGTTGCCTGGGGGAAAATATTGTGTGGAGTATTTTTTCTAGAAAGTCAGGAGAAACATGTTTGGTGGACTGAAGTACCATTGAAAATAATTTAAAGCTCTAGTCAAACAATAAACTATGGTAAGAGTCAGTTTCCAATTATACTTGTTACAAGTTTACAAATAACTGGCATTTGCAAAAAGAAATCAGAACATTCTTCAAAGCCTTCTAGTGGTGTTTTCCATCATCCCTGGAAATCGTGCAGTCTGTAACACCCCTGACCTTATAAAAAGGAAAACATATATATGTACTAATTGAACTGAAATAAATGATAAGTTCGGGTTCTTTTCAATATGTTTTTCAAATTCCTTGTTGTAACTTTCTACAATTTGCCTATTAACTTGCATGTTTCTTTTTGGGGGACTGACACTGCTAAATGGTTTGCTCTTGCCTATTGACATATTAATCATCTGCAGTTACTTTCCCGTCAAGCTTAACACTGGTTATTCCTTTCATTGTTTTGTCTCTGAAATATTTCAAACAAGGCTGTAGAAGTGGTATTTGTACCTTTACCCAATTCCCGTTACATCGCCATGGGTGTTATTTAGGCGTACACTGTATATCACATTACGTCCTCATTGCCAGTCTTGTTGTGTACTTTTAAATTAATGGGTGCTGCTAATGCTGATTGGTTTTTATTACAATTTATTATTTTCAATCGAGGGTTTGTGAGTTCGAACCCCAGCAGACAAGTCAGTGCGACAAGCATCACTCGTCTTTGATCAATGGGTTTACAGTCTATGTGGGAAAGCAGTCCGTTGCTAGAACGTTGTGTTGAGTATAGGTGTGAGAAAGCCGGAACACAGCTGAGAGGGGCCTAGGTGAAAAATCCACCGTGATATGACTGATTTTTTTTTTAAAACGGCGATAAACCGCAATCAATCAATCAGGGGCGTAGCTTTGCAATAATCAATGTGTAGGCCGTCTTGTGAGAAAATCAACATTGTGGACTCTGCGTAAAGTATCGACCCGGACCAGCCTAAGCATGCCACACAGTCCTACACATTTCGCCTCCTGTGGATTTTCTGTTTCAGGAATCACTACTCTATACATCTATCCCCCTAAGACGGAATGTGTCGGCCGGATCAGTCTGCGCGGATAGCGCAGGCTGATATGGTCGATACATTACGAAGATGTCTATCGCCGCAGCTTCATTTTGGGGCATTTTGAGAAAAACGTGTCGGCACGTGCCTACAGTGCCTAAACGGAGCTACGCCCCTGTCAATCATTCACTTCTGTTACAGGATACATTTTGTTTTGTCTTCATGTCGATGTACTCATATCGTAACTCGTGTTATGTCCGTAAATGCACGTGATTATCCAGTCTTGTCATGAGCAATGTTCAGTCTGTAGGCATTACTTTATACGTGAACTCTTTTCTCGCTCCGGCTCTTTTCTATGTCTGATCATTTCCGTGTGCTAGTGTATTCTCTTTCGGCTTGCCTTGCAGCCAGTATACATCTTCTTGTAACGAACTTCATCTAGATTTCCTTTTATAAAAGTATTTTATAACTCTGGTTTATTCACTTTTATTCACGAATAGCCTATCGCGTTTGGACGAATATCGCGGTGCTACCAGATTTTTCAAATTCAATTAGGAAACCCATATATTACTACTTTCGGTTGTTACATCATATGAATTCACCTGTGTTGTTATTCTAAGTCCAAAGTTGTTTGGCGGCGAACGATTTTAAGGCGAATGAACCCGATAACGAAGTTGTTTTTTGACGAATCGTTCATAACGCCTTACCATTTCGATGTACGTCATCAATTTATGCGTAGTACAGATGGTAAACAGATTCATCATGAATGTGTTTTGTTTACGATTTTCTTAAAACAACGTGAAAAGTAATGACTTCAAATTGTTATAAAATGACGATTTGTATTGACTTTTATAAATGTGTGAACAGAGTCCCCATGATTGATGTAAATTTACTGAAAGTGGAATCGGATACGCATGTGCCTACTCTTTTCTGTTCGAACTTCAATTCGTGCAACATGTAAACAAACTTACAGTTATTACTTCATATGCGGTCCCCTTCATATGCCCCAACTATCGTATGACCAATAACATCTTGATATATCTATCAAGTTAAAGCGTCCGCCATTAGCGCGTGAGGTCATGGGTTTGATCAAATCTTACAACACCCGGTAGTGAGCATTCAACAAAGAAAATACTGGAATTCTGTTTACTGCAATAATCGTTAAGCTGTAATGTACCAAACTTTGATGATGCCCTTTGTTAACCCTTTCCCTCATAAGACAAATCACCTAAGAAAAAGAGTACAGACCATAAGTTAACCCTTTCCCACATGCAGATGCATTTTGAAGCAATAACAGCAGACGAATTTTGAAAACATTGTGGCCAAAGGTGAAATTGCTCATAATGAGCAATTTCTTCTTTTTCCACAATGTTTTCAACTCTATCTAACACTTCAGATATCTTTTATGGAGATTATTCAGGTTTCTTTCACTATGTTTTCAAAGTCAATCTGCTGCAGATTTGTTGTATGTGGGAAAGAGTTAATGATAATAGAAGATACAGAATTAACCTAGACCCATGAATTATAAAGCCTAGATGAGGAAGAGTAAACGGGTCTTGCTTCCATGATATCTCTGATAGCATTCGTAAAATCCTATGTTGTGGTGACTCAAAATAATTGTCTTCCAGACTTTCTGTCAGTGTTTGGTGTTTAATTTCGGTATTAATGTATTGCAAAACGCCCCTTATCTAGAGATCTGTTAACCCTTTCCCTCATATAGATGCTTTCTGACGCCTCTGCAGCAGATGGCTTTTTAAAACATAGTAACAAAAGAAGAAATTGCACAAAACGTGCAATCTCTCCTTTTGTCACAATGTTTTCCACTTTTAGTCATAGGTTATCCATTCAATTATAGAGATTTTCCATTATTTGACAAAATATGTTTAAAGTCGTCTGCTGCAGAATTGTCGTATGAGGGAAAGGGTTAACCGTTTACCACATAGAGAAGCTTTCCGACGCCTCTGCAGCAGACGTTATTTGAAATCGTTGTGGCAAAAGGAGCAACTACTTATAACAAGCAATTTCTCCATTTGCAACAACGATTTCAACTCTATTCAATAATCATGCTATTATTTCTAGAGATTTTCTATAATTTGGTTCTAACAATTTCAAAGTTGTCTGCTGCAGATTTATTGCATGTGGGAAAGGGTTATGCAATTTTTTTTACCATATCAGGATCAGCATATAATCTAGTCCAATGAGTAAGTCAGGTACACGTAAGAGACAGGTAGAGGAATCGGACGAGCCAGCTGTGTACAAGATAAGGAAATGTGGAATCCGCACTTGTCTGGGGGATGTTCCAATTTGCTGTGTTCGAGCTACAAATATGTAAGTTAACCCTTCCCACATGCAGACACAATTTGAAACTTTTGTGCAACAGACTTCATTTGAAAACATTTTGGCAATTTATTCTTTTGCCTCCATGTTTCAACTCTGTTTAATAATTACACTTGCATTTAAGATAGTGAATTTATGTATTTTTTATGCAGCTGTTTTCAAAGCCATCTGCTGCAGATGAGTCGTACATAAGTCCAGATAAGAAGGTGTATACATTCATTTCTTTTTTCGCAACAATATCTCTCTCACTATTAAACCAAACCCTATGATGTGGGTACTCAGAAAAAAATTGAGAGATAGTCCCATATTTTTGCAAAAATGTTTTCAAAGTTGTCTGCTTAAGATTTGTTTAATGTGAGAAAGGGTTAACACTAAATTAATCTCTTAGTCCTATTATGTTGTGGAACTCAAAAGCATCATCTCAGCCGGACTGGACAATACTATCATAACCCAAATTGTTGCCAAACTTGTGTACAGGTGTGAATTTTTTTTTCAGTACCCACAATATGGGTTCAAATAGGGATTGAAGAGCACCCACTCATCTAGGGCTCTGATGTAATTTATCTTTAAACAAACTAGGCCTAGCCCATGTAGCTCAGTTGTTAGCCACATCGGCTGTCAATCCAGGGATTGTGTGGTGGAACCCTAGTTTGTGCAACTTTCTTTCTGACTTTTAACAAAAGTCAATGCGATAAGCCTCATTGGCTTTCCACCAATGGGCTTGACAGTATATATGGAATACTGCTAGAAAACAAAGGTTGGTGAATTTACTAGCTGATATGACTGAAAAATTGTTGAAATGGCATTAAATTTAAATCAGTCAATCAGTCAACCATGCAATAGAGAGAAGCTTGTTTTATACTGAATTATTTATTTGCATATATATGTTTTATAGTTCAATTGACTGATGTTAAATGCCATTTTAATATAAAAAAATTTAATGCCATTTTTAACTGTATATTAGTTCTATCACAGCTGCCAGTTCACATATCTATGTAATTCCTGGCTTTATGATTTATCACACTAATTTGGCCCTTTTTTTGTCAGGTGTGCAGGAAACCGATATACTTCTAGATGGTATCATATGTCAGACGGGGAACATTATTGCAATGAATGTTTCGAATTCTACTACAGAAGGTATGTGAGATCTATTACTTGTGGACATTGATTGATTGGAACTTTAATACCATTTCAACAGTTTTTCAGTCCTATTGTGGCAGCCAGCTCACCTAACCATGTTTTTCCAAGTAAAAAAGTCTGGCTATTTTGATACCCTTGGCGTTGTCGTCTGCGTCTTCACAAAACTTGAACCTTACCTCGTAACTCGAAAAAACCTTTCAACATTTTCAAATGAAACCTGGTACACATGTTCCTAGAAACATAACTCATGTCCATACCAAGTAACATAATTCTGGCTTTAATGATTATTCAGTAATGCCCCTTTGTCGACAGGTGTTGGTGTTTGCACTGCAGCGCTATTGTTTATTCCTATTATGGCAGCCGGTAGGTACACATAACCATGTGTTTTCACCGGCGTACCTGCAACACTACTCCTCACAACATTATTTCTAAGGTAACTGGCTTCCTTCCCATATAGACCTTTTTCAGCCCTTTGTAGGAACACAAATTAGGCCATGCAGTTACAATGTCGGTTTGTCAGTTAAGCTTGTGAACATAACATAGCATCATTGGCTGAAACGATTCTTTAGAGTATTTACGCAGAGCTCTAGATAGGGTGCTCAAATTTCAAATTCTAAAACCCTTATTTGACTCCCAATCACTATGTTGTGGGTACTTAAAAGAATGGACTCATCGAGATGATTCTCTTGAGTATCACGACATTGGGTTTGGTTTAATATTTAACCCTTTCCCCCATACGACAATTCTGCAGCAGACAACTTTGAATATATTTTGTCAAAAAATAGAAAATCTCTATAATTGAATGGATAACCTATGACTAAAAGTGGAAAACATTGTGTCAAAAGGAGAAATTGCTCGTTCTGAGCAATTTCTTCTTTTGTCACTATGTTTTCAAATAGCCGTCTGCTGCAGAGGCGTCAGAAAGCGTCTATATGAGGGAAAGGGTTAAGAGAGATATGGTGGGTAAAAGACCAATTTACTCCTCCTAATCTGACTTTCTCAGTACTGGTCTACATCGAGGTTTGTTTGGGTAATCAGGAAGCTATATTGTGAGGAAAAGAGCTGAAAGCCCGTTTTTTTCAAGACATCTGGTGTCTCACACTTTCCCACATACAACAAAACTACAGCAAACGACTTTGAAAACCTCTAGGTAAAAATATTGAAAATCTCCATAAATGATAGATGCATTATTGAACGTGGTTAAAAACATTGTGGCAACGGGAATAATTGATAATTTTGAGCAATTTCTCCTTTTGTGTAAATGTTTTCAAAAGTCCTCTGCTGTATAATATTTATGGATTTGTAGGTTGGAGAGGATTACATTTCTTCCTAACTTAACCCTTTCCCTCATACAACAATTCTGCAGCAGATGGCTTTGAACATATTTTTTCAAAAAATAGAAAATCTCTATAATGGAATGGATGACTAAAAGTGGAAAACATTGTGGCACAAGGAGAATTTGCTTGTTTTGAGCAATTTCTTCTTTTGACACTATATTTTCTAAAAGCCGTCTGCTGCAGAGGCGTCACAAAGCGTCTATATGAGGGAAAGGGTTAAACAGTCTGCATGTGCTAAGCTATAGATCTATACTTTAGCTGATTATTCCAAAATGGGTTGACTATGTTGAAAGTGGGGTAAACAATAAACGATCAATCAAAAACGGATTCTCTATTATCTTTAACCCCTGTTCCAAATGCAGATGCATTATGATGCATTTACAGCAGACAGCAGGAATCCGCTGTGGTCGAGTGGTTACCATCGAGGATTTGAAACCGGTTGTCCCTGGTTCGATCCCCAGTCGTGGCACTACAGCCATGGTGGAGTGCCCTTGGGCAAGGCACATTTTCTAGCCTAGTACTGGTTTGTTTACCCAGGGATCATGAATACGTGAACTGTCGCCGTGATATAACTGAAATAATGTTAAAAGCGGCATAAAACCCCATTAAAACAAAACAGCAGAAAGCCTTATAACAAAATTAAAAGAGAAATTGTTTATTGGAGCACCAACAGCATTTATAAGAGAGTTACCTTAGAAGAATGCTGTGTGAGGTACTTCGCGAGAAAGCGAAAAAACTCTCCACTATGATATAACACATATATATGAGCCGTTCCACGAGATAACCAACATTGTGGACTCTGCGTAAAGTATCGACCCTGATCAGCCTAAGCATGCAGCGCAGCTAACTTTTGCCACCTGTGAATTTTCTGTTTCAGGAATCATGTCAGGTTAAATTGACCAGTATTACTTGTTAATTATCCAGGTAACATGGATATAGCTAAAACAAGAGGGCCCTGGGTTGCCCACCAGAGTAAAGTTAACATAACTCAGGCAACCAAACACAAAATTTTCCTTTGCTTTAGCTTAGTGACCGTGTTTTTGACCCGACAAAACCTATACTTACCTTGATACACCAACTGAGCGGACTGTGCAGGCTGATCTGGGTCGATACATATGTCCATAATGTTGGTTTTCCCATGGAACAGCCAAAAGTATTTTTGAACTCAGATCCATCAATCAATCGCTACACAACATAAGATTTGGATGTGTACATGTAATTTATTATAGATATTGTGGGGGAAAGACCCGTTGGCTCTTCCTTTTTTATCAAGTCCATGTTATTTTCAGTCACAAAAATGGTTATAAGGAATACGATTCTTGGAAAAGAATCTGGGCCAAGAATGGGAGAGCCGAGGTCAATGTGAAAAATTTCATTGCCGACAAAAAACTGCCTGTCTGGGCCCAGTGTCATAAGTGTGAGAAGTGGAGGCAACTGTACAGGGAAACGGATCTGACCCCGGATTTCCTGAAGAAATATGTGTGTTCGTCTGTGATGAAGGTATTTCTATTTAACCCTTTTCCACATACAACAAATCTGCAGCAGACGACTTTGAAAACACCTGGGCAAAAACATGGAAAAGGTCTTCATATGAAGTGAACAAAGTTGAAAATATTGTGGTCAAAGGAGAAATTGCTCATCATGAGCAATTTCTCCTTTTGTCACAATGTTTTCGAAAGGCAGCTGCTGCAGATGCGTCAAAGTGCATCTGCACCCTTTTCAACATATCAATCTGTAGCAGATAACTATTGAAAACATGGGAATAGGAAATATTGCAATTATAGGCCATTTATAAATAGCTCAACCTTTTCCCTCATACGACAATTCTGCAATTTGTCAAAAATAAAAAATCTCTGTAATTGAATAGATAACCTATGACTAAAAACTTTTAGTTATAGGTTGTCTATTCAATTACAGAGATTTTCTATTTTTGACAATTTTAGTAAAAGTGGAAAACATTGTGGCAAAAGGAGAACTTGCTTGTTTTGAGCAATTTCTTCTTTTGTCACTGTGTTCAAAAAGATGTCTGCTGCAGAGGCATCAGAAAGCATCTATATGAGGGAAAGGGTTAACTCATCTGTGATCATATGCTTATTGTGTAACCTGTGTGTTATTTTAGAAGAGATATACGTTTCGATCTGATTCATTGTTGATTTATATCAGTTTTCGTCGATTGATTTGAAGCAGAGAATTGAAAGGCAAGCGTCTATCAATTTTAAGCGCAGAGTCCCTGTAGCGACACGGGCTGTCAATCCAGGCTTGGCCAACATTCTTTTCAACGTTTGACAAAAAAAAGTCACTGTGACATGCATTTTAGGTGAACTGGCCGCCGTAATATAACTGAAATTTGTTGAAAACTGCGTTAAACCCCAATCAATCAATTTTAAGCTGACTTGTCCCTCAGTTTTATCCTTAACGACCAACTGAATTTGTGTTTAATTTGTTGTGCCACATGATGGATGCAGATTTGCAATTACTATGCGTCAATGCCAATTTTATTGCGTTAACCACACAGAAAACGTGCTCTGAAGAAAACGGTGCTTTGAAAACTTCTTGACTCAAATATGAATAAATACCTATAAATGAAAGAATAAGTACTGCAAAAAGTTGAAAACCTTTATACAAATGGAGAAATTGCTCTGACATCATGAACAATTTTTCATAATGTGCTTCAAATGTGTCAAAATGCGCCTGTAAGTGGGAAAGGATTTAAAAAAATCCCTAAGTTGTTTATTTTTTGTAGAGCAATGGTTGTTCAATTACATTTGAATAATGTGTATTTAATAATTCTCTTTTGTTTTCAAAATTTATAGAATCAAACTCAAGAGGAGGCATGCAATGCTCCAGAAGACTTTGTGAGTATTATCGTACATATGAGCCATTCCACGAGATAACTTATTTTATCGACTCTGCGTAATGTATCGACTCAGATCAGCCTGCACATTCCGCACAAATCCAGGCTGACAAATTCCGTCTCGGGGGGGATTGAGATATAGAGTAATGATTCCTGAAACAGAAAATCCACAGAAGGCGTAAAGTGTCTGTCCGGGTTAGCCAGTGCGTCATGCTTAGGCTGATCCGGCTCGATACGCAGAGTCCACATTGTTGGTTTTCTTGTGGAACGGCTCATATATATATGCCTCTGTAGAGGTCGAGCTAAGCTAGGTTATACACATAATATACCTCTCATTATCCAACCAATTCCTATGATTTGGGTACTCATTGAAAAGATTCTTTTGAGTACCCATAATTCTTGGTCTTTCCCCAATGGGCTCTCAGTCTATGTGAAAAAACAGCCAGTTGGTTGGAAAGCTGGCTGTGTTGAGCTCTGGTGTGGGAGATCCAAGAAACACATGAGTAGGTGAACTGGCAACCATGATAGGACTGACATTTTGTCGAATAAGGCAATAAACGTCAATCAATCAAACAATCAATTGAGTATCCACAACAGAAGGTTAAGAGTGTCAAATAAGGATTTTAGAATATGCAAAATGCCCCTCTTCTTCGCTTGGCATTTCACCATTTCTAACGTACATCATTTCTGCAGGAGACTACTTTGAGGAGCTCATTATATTATTTAGTCTTTATAAATGAAATAATTATTATACCCCCGATAAACGAAGTTTAGAGGGGGTATATTGGAGTCACCCTGTGGTTGGTCGGTCGGTTCGGTCGGTCGGTTGGTCCGTTGCGATTTTCCTTGTCCGGAGCATAACTTTAAAACTAATTGTTGGAATTTAATAAAACTTCATAGGATGATAAAACACATTGAGAGGAAGTGCGGTGTACAGGAACCATAACTCTATTTTACCTAAATACAGAGTTATTGCCCTTTGTTACTTTTTCTTGTCCGGAGAATTACTTAATAACTAACAGATGGAATCTAATAAAACTACATACAATGGTAGAGCATAATCAGAGGAAGTGCAGTATACAAGAACCATAACTCTAATTTACATAATTACAGAGTTATTGCCCTTTGTTACTTTTTCTTACTTGTAGAGTCTTGTCCGGAGCATAACTTTAAAACAAATTGTTGGAATTAAATAAAACTTCATAGGATGATACAACACATTGAGAGGAAGTGCGGTGTACAGGAACCATAACTCTATTTTATCTAAATACAGAGTTATTGCCCTTTGTTACTTTTTCTTGTCCGGAGAATTACTTAATAACTAACCGATGAAATCTAATAAAACTACATACAATGGTAGAGCATAATCAGAGAAAGTGCAGTGTACAAGAACGATAACTCTAATTTACATAATTACATAGTTATTGCCCTTTGTTTCTTTTTCTTGTTCGTAGAGTCTTGTCCGGAGCATAACTTTAAAACTTATTGTTGGAATTTAATAAAACATCTTAAGATGATACAACACATTGAGAGGAAGTGCGGTGTACAAGAACCATAACTCTATTTTACCTAAATACAGAGTTATTGCCCTTTGTTACTTTTTCTTGTCCGGAAAATTACTTAATAACTAACAGATGGAATCTAATAAAACTACATACAATGGTAGAGCATAATCAGAGGAAGTGCAGTGTACAAGAACCATAACTCTACTTTACATAATTATAGAGTTATTGCCCTTTGTTACTTTTTCTTGTTCGTAGAGTCTTGTCCGGAGCATAACTTTAAAACTAATTGTTGGAATTTAATAAAACTTCATAGGATGATACAACACATTGAGAGAAAGTGCGGTGTACAGGAACCATAACTCTATTTTATCTAAATACAGAGTTATTGCCCTTTGTTACTTTTTCTTGTCCGGAGAATTACTTAATAACTAACAGATGGAATCTAATAAAACTACATACAATGGTAGAGCATAATCAGAGGAAGTGCAGTGTACAAGAACCATAACTATAATTTACATAATTACAGAGTTATTGCCCTTTGTTACTTTTTCTTGTTCGTAGAGTCTTGTCCGGAGCATAACTTTAAAACTAATTGTTGGAATTTAATAAAACATCTTAGGATGATACAACACATTGAGAGAAAGTGCGGTGTACAAGAACCATAACTCTATTTTACCTAAATACAGAGTTATTGCCCTTTGTTACTTTTTCTTGTCCGGAGAATTACTTAATAACTAACAGATGGAATCTAATAAAACTACATACAATGTTAGAGCATAATCAGAGGAAGTGCAGTGTACAAAAACCATAACTCTACTTTACATAATTACAGAGTTATTGCCCTTTGTTACTTTTTCTTGTTTGTAGAGTCTTGTCCGGAGCATAACTTTAAAACTAATTCTTGAAATTTATTAAAACTTCATAGGATGATACAACACATTAAGAGAAAGTGCGGTGTACAGGAACCATAACTCTATTTTACCTATATACAGAGTTATTGACCTTTGTTACTTTTTCTTGTCCGGAGAATTACTTAATAACTAACCGGTGAAATCTAATAAAACTGCATACAATGGTAGCATATTTATTGCCCTTTGTTACTTTTTCTTGCCCGGAGAATTATTTAATAACTAACAGATGGAATCTAATAAAACTACATACAACGGTAGAGCATAATCAGAGGAAGTGCAGTGTACAAGAACCATAACTCTAATTTACATAATTACAGAGTTATTGCCCTTTGTTATCCAAAAATGAACAAAACAAGAATAACCCGATCCATAACATTGTCCTTTTAAGGTGGGATTTCTAAATAGTTCACAACCTTTCCTATCAGGGTGGCGTTCGGGGGTATTAATCACATTCAGTGATAGTTCTAGTTAAAGAGTAGATTTGGAACAATTGTTGCTTAAAAGGAAATTTCCAGTTATGCACTTGCTGAGGTAAAATTTCCTTGCAGAATTTAATGTGAGATTGTTTGGCATTGGTTCTAAAAATCTGCAGGATCTGAGAAAAAACCAAGGGTGAATAGCACAATCGTGTGTCCTAGAAGAGACACTGAAATCAGCAAGAAAACACCTGAAATACTGTTTAACCCTTTCCCTCATATAGACGCTTTCTGACGCCTCTGCAGCAGACGGCTTTTTGAAAACATAGTGACAAAAGAAGAAATTGCACAAAACGTGCAATTTCTCCTTTTGCCACAATGTTTTCCACTTTTTGTCATAGGTTATCCATTCAACTATGGAGATTTTCTATATTTTGACAAAATAAGTACAAAGTCGTCTGCTGCAGAATTGTCGTATGAGGGAAAGGGTTAAATAGCATAAAGTACCATTATAACATTCTTATCAGATTGTTAATTATATCCTAACTGTAGATTAAAAATCACCTTTTAAATATTTCAGAGAGTAGCCTGGGCCAAAGACAAATACGAGTGGGCTAGAAAACTACAAATACAGATTTACTTAAGGAACTCGCTGTATGCTCCGTATGTGTGCAATTATTTCTACGACAGTGTGGGAATATCCCCTTCCGATACATCCGTCAACAAATTTACAGAAGGAATATCGGGTAATTTATTTTTAGCTCACCAGGAGCTGAGCTATTGTCCGTCGTTCATTCATCGTCAACAAATGGCTTGTTAGCCCACCTGAGCACAATGTGTTCAAGGTGAGTTATATTGTCCAGCGTCCATTTTTAATACGAACCAGTACAAAAATATTTCTTTAGTGACTGTCTATCAATTTTCTCAAATCATATTAATTTGACAAAAGACAAAATGGTTTGGTTGTTTCGTTGTGTAATAGTGGAGCTATTCTGGCCTCTAGGGCCTCTTGTATTAGCTATCCTTTCCACAAAATGAGTTATTGAGGTTGACTGGGTGGTTGGCATTACATTTAACATTGCATAAGTTAAGCGATCCTGGGCCCTCTTGTTTACATCTAAGAGGCCACTTTTTTCATCCAATCTTCATGAAACTTATTCAGTTTATTTATTGTGCTTATATCTAGGCCAAATGTATTGTCAAAAAAAAGACCAAATTGAAGGAACGGTTCTTTTGACGACTCTGCAGCAGACGTCTTAAGAAAACTATGTGACAAAAGGTGAAATTGCTTATGATGAACAATTTCTTCCAACTCTTATTGAAAATTTAATTTTCAACATTTTTTAACCCAAATGTTATCAAAGTCATCTGCTGTCAAAATACACGGGAATTGTTCCTGATTTTACTTCATACAGAAGTGAGACGTTACCTAGAGCCTTTCCAAGACACAGAAGACACAGAAGACACTTCTCTAGCGATGACGTTTCCACCGCATGTCATGACAGAAGAAGAACAGCTCCAGTTCCCAGACTTTGCACATGGTTACCAGATTCACTATGTTATTGTCCGAAACACAATCATTACTCTCTGGAACCTTGATGTGAAGGTTAGATGGCAGTTTATTATACACCCTACCCACCCACACATACAGCAATATTTAGTTTAGTTTTCCTTTTCCCTCATACAACATTTCTGCAGCAGCATCTTTGAACACATTTTGTCAAAATATCTATAATTGAATGGATAACCTATGACCAAAAGTGGAAAACATTGTGGCAAAAGGAGAAATTGCTTGTTTTGAGCTATTTCTTCATAGCATCAGATTTGTTCTAAGGGCTGTTCCAGGAAAAACTGAAAAAAAGTATTTGATGCTTAATTGGCAGGATTGCTCTAGCAATTCTGGTCTATAGATTGGCGATGTCCGTCTGTCTGTCCGTCAACATTTTGGTTAAAATCTCAGCACTGGAAAGGGTTACAAACTTGAAACTTTGCCTGAAGGTAACCAGTAACAAGTTCTATTGATTTTTAGCTCTGTCCGTGCGTCTGTCCGTCCGACCGTCCGTAAACAATTTCTTGTTAACACGATACAGTCTTTTGATTGTATCTCAACCAAACTTATACAGTAGTTAGATATCTATGAGAGCTCGGTTCCTTTCGAAAACCAGCCAGATCCGCCCATGCATGACTGGATTATGGCCCTGGAAATGGTCAAAATTGCTATAATAGAGCTTGTTAACACGATACAGTCTTTATATTTTATTGTATCTCAATCAAACTTATACAGTAGTTGGATATCCATGAGAGTTTGGTTCATTTCTAAAAAACAGCCAGATCTTGGCTGGATTATGGCCCTTGAAATTGTCAAAATTGCTATAATACAGCTTGTGAACACAATAGAGCTTCCATTTACTATCTGATCTTCACCAAACTTAGATGATATTTGAATATTGATGACATATTGGTTCCTTTTGAAACAAGCCAGATCAATGCCAGTAGAGCATAGGCCCTGATGGGCCTCTTGTTATGGTTACTTTGACCTTGACCTTGGTTTGTTGAATTTCAAGGTCAAATTGCCGACAATCCGGCCTTACCGTCTTCAGCGATTTCTTGTTAAATTAAAAAAATATAGCTTGTAATCCCCCCTTAATACACATTTTTGTCCTCCATCAGTCCTAATTTGTTGCTTATTATTTACAGAAATGGGTGACTTGGAATCGTTGCATGCGCTATCTAAACATTCGAGGACTTTCTAGAATATGGATATCGGAGTATATCGACAACATTTTACTCTATTTTACATTGAGGGGATATATCAACCATGGTGTAGCAGACATCCCGAAACACATTGACTTTCTACAACCGTTCGAAAATATTCAAAAGGTAATACGCATGGGCCTGTGAAAACCAACCGTAAGGCACTTGCCACCAGTGTAGATGCAGATCAGCCAGCGTGTCTTGGCAGACTGTTCTATTTCTTCACTGTGTGCCATTAAGTGATAGGGTTTCAAGCAACTTCTATAACCCTTTCCCACATTAAACAAATCTGCAGCGTGACGACTTTGAATCATCTGGGGGGAATATGGAAAATCTATAAATTATAAATAATGTGGTTTTTTTTAAAGAAAATTAAAAATATTGTGGCAAATGGAGAATGATCATAAAGATCTGGGATTCAAACTAACAACCCTTGGATTGACAGCCTGTGTTGCTACCGTGGCTCGGCAATGAAGGCACAGAACCAAAATCATTTTGAGAAAACGTGAAATTGCTTGTTAGCTCATCTGAGCACGACAGTGGAAGTACTCAAAGTGAGTTATTGCGACCATCCATTATCCAGCATGTGTCGTGCGTCATCTTTTGCTCCTCTGTAAATGAAACTTCCCAGAAAGCATCCTCTTAATGTCCTCACAATAATTCCTTCAAATTGTGTTGATCAATTCAGAATTCTGGTTTCCTTGGCAACAAAACAAACCAAAACAATCTTCCAAACCGGTTGGCAAATTTTCAAATTATTTTGTAGGAATGTTCCTTAGGTAACCCTCTCTCAGATTCCTTCAAGCCATATTGATTGGTCAAAAAAAGGTAGCCGCTAGGGGCCGGGCTGTTTTGCCTTATATGGCTATAATGAAAACTTAAAAAATCTTCTTCTCCAAAACTATGTGGCCAATTTCCAAATAATTTTGTTGAAATGTTCCTTGGGTGACTCTCTGTGAGATTACTTCAAGCCATGTTGATTGGTAATATTTTTTTTATTGTTGTTGGAATGACAAATCACATTGCATTACTCAGGTGAGTGTTTTTCTAAAGACGTCTTGCTCTCAAGTTCATATAATGTGTTTATCAGGTTAAGGTTTTACAGAACTAAGATCATTGTGGGAAAAAGAGAAATTTCCTTTTTTTGAGCAGTTTCTTTATTTATCATAAGGTTTTTTAACCCTTTCCCTCATAAAGATGCTTTCTGACACCTATGCAGCAGACGGCTTTTTAAAAACATAGTGACATAAGTAGAAATTGCTCAAAACAAGCAATTTCTCCTTTTGCCACAATGTTTTCCATTTTAAGTCATAGGTTATCCATTCAATTATAGAGATTTTCTATATTTTGACAAAATATGTTCAAAGTCGTCTGCTGCACAATTGTCGTATGAGGGAAAGGGTTAAAAGTCGTCTGCTGTCAAGGCATCATATATTGACTTTATAAGGGTACGGTTAAACTGATGTACACTCAAACCTGTGCTAAAGATTGTCTTGAAACAGTGATTCCCAGTCTATATCAACCACAGTTTCAGTTTCCCAGTTACTCATTTTCTGCATAAATTACCCTGCAATAAACCCTTTCCCACATACGGCAATTCTGCAGCAGACGACTTTGAATGTATTTTGTCAAAAAATAGAAAATCTCTATAATTGAATGGGTAACCGATGATTAAAAGTGGAAAACATTGTGACAAAAGGAGAAATTGCTCGTTCTGAGCAATTTCTTCTTTTGTCACTATGTTTTCAAAAAGCCGTCTGCTGCAGAGGCATCAGAAAGCGTCTATATGAGGAAAAGGGTGAAAGACTTCCTGTGAATGAAGACCATATTGTTGTGTTTCCATAGGTGGTCTTTATTCACAGGTTTCACTGTATATTGATAATGATGATGAATTTTTCAGGATCCTGTGATCATCATTGGTGCAGGAATATCCGGTATATCCGCAGCCAAACAGTTAATCAACCTTGGAGCCAAGGTAAGTGTATACATGTTTTTCAGATTTGACAAATCTGCAATAATCAGCTTTGAAAAACTATTAGATGAATGCTTATGATCGAAAGTAAAATTAATGATTTGTGTTAAAAACAATGAAGAAATGGGATATATTGCTCAATATGACTATGAGTTATTATTACACCTTTTACTTCCATGTTTTCAAAAACTTGTCTGTTGCTTTCTTGTTTTCAAATCAAATGAAACATTAGCTTTTATTTAACTGCTAAACTCCACACTTAAGAGTATCCAAGTGAACATAACCCAATAATAAACTAATAAGGCCACAGGGGTAATCTCCCTTAGACTAATAGAAATACAGTGATTATCAAAACGTACTTTAAATAGTAGTAATGGCTGCCCTTTTTGGTGCTTAGGGTTGCGGGTTATCATCACAACTTACTGGCTGTTGTCAGGATAATGGGACCAGAAGTAACTTACTCAGGAAGCATCATGATATAACTGAAAGATTGTTGAAAGCGGTGTAAAACATCAAACAATCAATTAAAACGCCATATTCTGACTACAGGTGCTCGTATTAGAGGCTGATAAGCATATTGGTGGAAGAATTACGGAGGAGGAGCTACCCAAAGTTGGAACTTCCTCTCAAATGATCTTCCGGTGCATCAACAACCCAATGATTGTGTTATGCAAGCAAGCGAATGTCACAGTAAAGGAGATCGGCGACAAGTGTTTGTTGTTGGATGATGTTGGGGAGACGGTGGAAGAGTATGCATACAAAAGGATGCAGTTTCACTTTGATGCCATATTGGATGTTAACAAACAGTTAAGGAAAGAATCTCAGGCTGATAAAAGTTTACAAGGTACTAAAGGGGTGTGCTTGTTTTCATGACTAAAAGTGGAAAACATTGTGGCAAATGGAGAAATTGCTTGTTTTGAGCAATTTCTTCTTTTGTCACTATGTTTTCAAAAAGCCGTCTGCTGCAGAGCTGTCAGAAAGCGTCTATATGAGGGAAAGGGTTAAAGGTGTATGTTTATGCAAAGCCTTGAAAGGTCCTTGTAATTTAATCCCTATACCTCATACCACAGGCGTCCGAATTTCTATTACAGCAAAAAATGCGGAAAATCGCACAATACCTCGTTAAAATACTCAAAAAGTCTCTCTATATTGTCTATATGCTTTGATAAAAATGATCGTAATGGTAATTTGGGGAATCCCGCACTTGTTACTATAAATAGCGCCTCTATACGTCCATATAGTGTAATAATAATGACAAGGTGTGCAACTGCATTTTTCCCCCTCGCTCAATTCGGGCTATAATTTCCGCAGGAAAACAACTAAAACGACCTGGTCCCAGGGAGAGACAGGTTCATAAATGATTTTTCTCGTGATCCACCACATCAATATTTTCCAACCGACAAATATGCCGGCCTTTTTATGCTTAATGTTCATTACATTTGGAAATTTGCAGTTGTCCTGACCGCCATGCAACATTCACAATTTGCAACATTCTACAGCGACGGATTAATCAAACAATTTAAAACACGGTCTAAAAATTATTTTCTATACTTCTTTCGAAAACATACAAATAAATACCGTATTTTTTATGAATAATATTATTTTTGGAAGAAAAATGATTAAATGCCAACCCCAACAAACATTGCTCGGGTACAATATTCTAAAAAAGCGCGTCATTTCGTGTTAAATATTCACTGCGGAACGTGATTATTGTGACGTCGGCGCATGACGGTCAGGACAACTGCAAATTTCCAAATATAATGAACATTAAGCTTAAAAACACTGGCGTATTTGTTGGTTGGAAAATATTGATGTGGTGGATCACAAGAAAAATCATTTATGAACCTGTCTTTACCTGGGACCAGGTTGTTTTAGACGTTTTTCTGCGGAAATTATAGCCCGAATTCGAGCAATTTCTCCTTTTGCCACAGTATTTTCAACTTTATTCAATAATTCTAATTTCATTTATAGCGATTTTCCATATTATTGTCTAGATATTTTTTCCAAAGTCGTCTACTTTAGATTTATTGTATGTCGGAAAGAGTAATGGATATATTCTATTGTGTTAAATCCTTGTGAAACAGATGATAAATTTAATTTCATATTTTTACTTTTAAATTTCTTTTCAACAGTTTTTCTCTCTCTCTCATTTTTTCAGAAAGTATTAAAGAGTTGCATGTCCAGTTTAAAGATGAATCTGGCATCAAATTCACAAAGGTATGTAAAGATAACAAGATATTTCATTCATTAATTCAATTTGTTTTATAATTCTTTAAGCATTTTTTCCAAGGTATCCATTTGTATTAACTCTTTCAGCGCTGAATTGTTTAAAGTAGACTCTTTCATGTTCAAATTCAGGCGACTCTATTTCATATGTTATAAGATTTTCGTAATATTTGGATAAATACAAGGCAAACAATGCTGATTTCAGGTGAGACAGCTCGTTACGAGCTGACTCACCTGAATCAGTATTGTTTGCAAAAAGTTCAATATTGCCTTTGGCGCTGAAAGAGTTAATGTAGTAAAGTAAAGTGTTTGTTTATCATAGTGTCATTCCTATTGAAAGGTTCAGCCATATGTGACCTTTAAGACTTCTTTGTCCTGAAAACATTTTCACCTTGTCTGTTTTTTTGAAGAAAAAATGTCGGCTTTTGTGATACCCTAGGCGTTGTCGTCGTCCTCTGCGTCATCACAAAACTTTAACCTTGTCTCATAAGGGTTCCGACATTTCACATTAAACTCTGTACACATGTTCCTAGGAACAATGCACATGTCTTTACCATGTCACAAAACTCGGGCTTTAATAGTTATTAAATAATGCACCTTTTTCGACTTTATAGTAAAAACAGACAAGCGCTGGTGTTCGCTTGTGGCGCTCTTGTTTACTTCCAGACTCCTTTCTTTTTGCGGAGTATACAAGCTTTTGGTACCATTTTATTTTGATAGCTTGCTGAATAAAAACTTATCTTTGAACATATTGTTTTGTATATCATGCATATCATGCAGGACTCTAGATTATAAGAAGAGTTTCACATCCCCATATCTTTATATTGGCCTCAAAACCTATGATGATGGTACTCAGAAGAATCGTCTCAGTGAGACGATTATTGTCCCCCGCTTTATGAAGTAAAACGTCGGGGACATTAAATCTCATTCGTCAGTCTGTCAGTCCCTCCGCCACGCTGTCACAAAAACTTTAACCTTGGTCATAACTTCTGAACCGTAATAGGTACTGCTTTCATATTTCACATGTGTCTTCCTTGTGACAACCCCTTTCCATCAATACCAATTTTGACCTTGTGACCTTGACCCTGACCAATAAGACCCCCAAAGCGGGGGACCATAATTCTCTGAATTTGCTTGTTTTAAGTACAAACAACTTAGGATTTAGTCGAGTCATAAGAGAGGTAAAGGTGAAGAAAAAAAAAGTTCACTCCTCCTTCTTTAGTCCTCAGATATGTACGGTCCACACCAGTCTATACCTGATGAATTTATTCTTTTATCACTATGTTTTCAAAAAGTCATCTGCTGCAGAGGCATCAAAAAGCGTCTATATGAGTGAAATTATCAATCTCTTATAACTCAACTAAACCCTATGTTGTGTGACGACATAGGTTTTGAGGCCCATATAAAGTCTTGTGGAAGTTAAAACCCTTCTTATCATCTAGAGCACTGCATAATATACAAAACAATATGCTCAAAGAAAAGTTTAAGAGAGTCAATTAAGGATTTTTGAATAGGAAAAACGCTCCTTTTCTAGAGCTCTGTAGATATGAAAAACTATTGAAAATGATGTTAAATTCCGGTCAGTCAATTAAAAATTAAATTGTATTCCTGTACAGCAAGAAGAAAGCCTCCTGCAGTTCCAAATGAGTAACTTGGAGTATGCCTGTGGTAACAGTCTTTCCAAGGTGTCATCTCTAAACTGGGACCAGAACGAAGAGTTCCCTTTGTTCGACGGACCTCCTGTTCATATCCAAGATGGCTTCCAGAAAATCATAGAGAAGTTAGCGGACGGTGTCGATATAACAAAGGACTCTGAGGTAAGGGGGATGTTGTCGTTAACCCTTCTCCCACATGCAGGTCCTTCTGTATGCAAATCTGAAGTAGATGACTGTTCTACATTTAATGATTTTAAAATACTGGGACAATGAGAAACTTGCTCATAAAGAACAATTTCTACCTATATATACTTCAATGTTTTCAGGGGAGTAAAAAAGTCTTCGTCCATAAATATCTGCCTTATTACAAAATGTACCCTATACGCAGGTATTCAACGGAATTATCTCACTGATACGATTCTTTTGAGTTCCCACAACATTGTCTGTAGAGGTAAATAAAGGGTTTAAGAACATAAAATATGTCCCTTATTTAGAGCTCTGATGATCCACATTGTTATTATTCCCCCTTCGAAGAAGAGAGGTATATTGCTTTGCACATGTCGGTCCGTTGGTAGACCGAAGCTTGTCCAAGTGATAACTCAACAATGCCTGGAACTATGGTCCACAGACTTGTCTTGAAGGTTAGGCCTGACCAGTAGATGACCCCTATTGATTTTGAGGTCAAAGGTCAAGGTGTCAGTGACGTTGATCGCGTAAAGCTTGTCTTAGTGATAACTCGACATTGCCTGCACCCATGGCCCTCAAACTTGACATGGAGGCTGGGGGTGACCAGTAGATGACCCCTATTGATTTTGAGGTCATCAGGTAGTGACCTTGACCTGACCTTGAATGCGAAATCTGGTCCAAGTGATAACTCGAAATTGGCCCTCTAACTTAACATGGAGGCTGGGGGTGACCAGTAGATGACTCCTACTGTGAGGTCATCAGGTGAAAGGTCTAGGTCACAGTGACCAAGCTTGTTTGAGTGAAATCAGCTGGCATTTCGGTCCATGCATATTTGATTCAATTGTCCAAATATTCCTGACAACATGGCGCTCAGGGGGCCTAATATTTGACAAACATCTCTTGTTATGTCTCCCCTTCTCCAAAAGGGAGACATACTTTTCTTTGTCCGGAGCAGAACTCGGAAACTACTTGAAGGAATTAATTGAAACTTGGAACATAGATAGATGGCAATGTGAAGTTGTGCACCTTGTTTTAATAGTCATTGACAAACTGGAATGGGGAGACATATGTTTTTTCATAAAAACAACCTTTCTAGTTTAGATTAGTTTTATATCGGCAGGCAGGTTACAGATATACAGGGGAACCTTTGTATATAAAAGACCAATATAAGGAAAGACATCAATCTGGTCTTTGTTCACAATTGATCTTTATTTGCAGGGCCATTTATGCAGACAATGAATAATAGGGAAACTAAAAGTATGGCTGCTGGACTGTTTATGGATCACTCTTCTGTATATCTGTCTGCCAATCTTTGACTTATCTGCAGAAGGCTTATGTGGCTTTTAGTACAAGATTTTCCAAAGTCATCTGCATTAGTTACGTCAACTTGCGTCTGCAAGTGGGAAAAGGTTAAAATTACCAATTTTTGCAATTGTATTTCTTCATTTTCAGTAGTTTAGTATTTCTATAGGTTTTAAGCTCCACTGGCTGAAAGCCAGTCGAGCTTATGTCATGGCGAATTGTCCGTCGTGCGTGCGTCCGTCCGTGCGTTAACTTTTTCCTTTAAACGACTTCTTCTCACTAACCACTTGGCCAATTTGAAGCATCCTCTCAATGTCCTCTCTTAAATTCCTTCAAATTTTTTTGATCCATCCATAATTCTGGTTTCCATGGCAACCAAAAGAAAAAAATAGTGAAAACTTAAAAAATCTTCTTCTCTGAAAGTGTCAGGCCGATTTTCAAATAATTTTGTAGAAATGTTCCTTGGGTGACCCTTTATTAGATTCCTTCAAGAAATGTTGATTGGTCGAAAAACATGGTCGCCAGAGGGCGGGGCTATTTTGCCTTATATGACCATAGTGAAAACTTAAAAAATCTTCTTCTCTGAAAGTGTTGAGCAGATTTTCAAATAATTTTGTAGAAATGTTCCTTGGGTGACCCTCTATCAGATTCCTCCAAGCCATGGTGATTGGTTAAAAAACATGGCCGCCAGGGTCGAGGCTATTTTGCCTTATATAGCTATAGTGTAAACTTAAAAAATCTTCTTCTCCGAAAGTGTTCAGTCGATTTTCAAATAATTTTGTAGAAATGTTCATTGGGTGACCCACTATCAGATTCCTTCAAGCCATGTTAATTGGTCGAAAAACATGGTCGCCAGAGGGCGGGGCTATTTTGCCTTATACGGCTAAAGAGAGAACTTAAAAAATCTTCTCCTCCGAAAGTGTCAGGCTGATTTTCAAATAATTTTGTAGAAATGTTCCTTGGGTGACCCTTTATTAGATTCCTTCAAGAAATGTTGATTGGTGGAAAAACATGGCCGCCAGGGTCGGGGCTATTTTGCCTTATATAGCTATAGTGTAAACTTAAAAAATCTTCTTCTCCGAAAGTGTTCAGCCGATTTTCAAATAATTTTGTAGAAATGTTCATTAGGTGACCCACTATCAGAGTCCTTCAAGCCATGTTGATTGGTCAAAAAATATGGCCGCCAGGGGGCGGGGCTATTTTGCTCTATATGACCATAGTGAAAATTTAAAAAATCTTCATCTCCGAAAGTGTTGAGCAGATTTTCAAATAATTTTGTAGAAATGTTCTTTGGGTGACCCTCTATCAGATTCCTTCAAGCCATGTTGATTGGTTGAAAAATATGGCCGCCATGGTGTGGGGCTATTTTGCCTTATATGGCTATGGTGAAAACTTAAAATATCCTCTCCTCCAAAAGTGTCAGGCCGATTTTCAAATAATTTTGCAGAAACATTCCTTGGGTGACACTCTACAAGATTCCTTTAAGCCATGGTGGTTGGTAAAAAATATGGCCACTAGGGTGCAGGGCTGTTTGGAGATTTGATTTTTGCCTTATGGCCGTGGAGCGATACTGGCCCTCTTGGGCCTCTTGTTCCCAGATGTCTTCAAATTTAAATAGGTTCAAAAAAAGAAATATTTTGTTATCCTCATACTTTGATCGATTTTCCTTTTTGTTTTCTTCTTCTATGTTTGTAGGTGTGTTCCATAGATTATACAGAGGACAGTATTATTGTGGAGACTGTAGGTGGAATTAAACATCGGGCAGCAAAGGTATAACCCTTTCCCTCATATAGACGCTTTCTGACACCTCTGCAGCAGACGGCTTATTGAAAACATAGTGACAAAAGAAGAAATTGCACAAAACGTGCAATTTCTCCTTTTGCCACAATGTTTTCCACTTTTTGTCTTAGGTTATCCATTCAATTATGAAGATTTTCCATGTTTTGACAAAATATGTTCAAAGTCGTCTGCTGCAGAATTGTCGTACAAATTTACCTTTCACGCTCCGCTCACTTTCCAATCTGCTCTCAAAGCGTTCACTCATTTATAACATTGTGATTGGTTTTTTCCGTTCCGTTCAGATTGAGCGCTTTTTTACACTCACTCGGAACGCTTTTTTTCGATCAAAATCTGTTCAACGATTTGATTGGCTTAAATTAATTTCGTTTCGTTTATATTTTTATTTACTTAACCCTAAATATCAACAAACTATCTAGAGTTTTTTTAGCACAATCGTTAGTAGTAAATCTTAGTACGAAAATGATCATATTAATAATATGCGTTACATTCTAATTCAATCAAATACTTGAGTGTCTTATAAAACAAAAGTTTAGTATACAAATATGACTTTTAATGAAATAGTTTCAGAAAATAATTATCGGATAGTTGTTGCAACCGTTCAATGAGCGAATGATTGGATTTTTGCAATCATTATGATTGTTTCGTTCAGAGCGCAAATTCAGTTCCGAGCGCAAATTCCGTTCCGCTCATAAACCGTTCCAATCACGCTCATGATCCAATCACATTCTGCTCAGATTGTCAATTTCATGGTAGCTCAGTCGGTAGCGACGCGGGCTGTCAATCCAGGGGTTGTGAGTTTGACACCCGGCTCGGCCGACTTTCTTTCCGACGATTGACAAAAGTCGATGCGTCATTCGTCTTCCACCAATGGGCTAAGTCTATGTGGAAAAGCAGCCAGTTGCTTGGAAAGATTGTTGTGTGGATTACTGGTGTAAGAAAACCAGAAAATGCATGAGTAGGTGAACTGGCCGTCGTGATATAACTGAGAAATTGTTAAAAACGGCGTTAAACCCCAATCAATCAAAACCCCCTTTGAAGAAGAGGGGGTATATAGGAGTCACTGTGTTGGGCGGGCTGTCTGTCTGTACGTCTGGACGAGTACTTGTGGGGTGCGGTGTTTTCCTAAAGCCCACCCACCACCCTATAAAGACACTTAGATAAATACACTTAGATAAATAATTGTTTTTTATTATTTATAACGGGTATCTCATTTGCATATTAATGTTATTCATTCCGTAAAAGGGAAGTTATTACGGAATGAATTGCATACTTGTGGGGTGCACCCCACAAATAAACATCAAAGGAAATAACCCCACAAGTACACTTCATAAGAATGTCTGTCTGTCTGTCTGCCTGTCTGTCTGTCTGTCCGTCCGTCCGTCCGTCTGTCTGTCTGTCTGTCTGTCCGTCTGTCTGTCTGTCTGTCTGTCGGTCGGTCGGTCGGTCGGAAGCCATATTTTGTCCGGCCTATTTCTTACAAACCACTGGGTGGAAATTTTACATGAAGCTTATATACCAAGAGGAGATGTGCATAAAGGGGTTACAATTGCATGTTATTTTACAGAGTTATGGCCCTTTTACTTTATAAGTTATGGTGTAGGTCAAGGTGCTGTTTATGGGGTATTTATCATCTTCAGTGATAGCTCTAGTTTACATGGTCATCAAGCTCAATCCCATTAAATAGTTTAAAAGGGAGGTAATCCTTATCAAAAAGATGTATTTGTTCTCTTTTGGGCTTTGAAATCTTGTCATGTGTTTGTATTTGTAAATTGTTTTGGTAATGCTGTATTATAATGAAAATGTATGTGTTTTTCTCGTGAGGTATATATGTTCATTTGTTAAACCATCATATAAATAAGTTTACGGCGATGTAATATAACTTTATATGCCGAAATAAATAAACTTGAAACTTGAAAATTGTAATAGATAACTTTTTCTATTGTTTCAGGTCCTGGTGACAGTTCCACTAGAGGTATTAAAACAAGATAGAATAAAGTTCCATCCACCACTGTCAGACAGTAAAAAAGTGACCTTGGGATCTGGACATGTAGAAAAGGTATAACTATTTATCTCATAGGAATACTCTTCTATTACTTTCAGGTCCGATGAAAACTAGCCTTCAGGGACAGGTAATTTAAAACCTGAATGGTTCGATCCCCAGTCGCGGCACTACGGTCATGGTGGACTGCACTTGGGCAAGGCACATTTTCTAGCCTAGTACTGGTTTGTTTACCCAGGGATCATGAATAAGTGAACTGTCGCCGTGATATAACTGAAATAATGTTGAAAGCGGCGTAAAAACCAAATAAATAAATAAATAAATTAAAACCTGAATGACTTTAGCCCTGGACTGTTTAATCCAGGTTTTAAAAAATTCAATTTGGTTGGTTAAAATTTATCTAGGGTTAAAAGTTATCCAGGTTTTGAGCAACTGGCCCGAGAGCTTTCAAAAACTAATTTAGATTGGGTTTTTTTTGTGGGTTTTTAACACTGCTTTCAACAATATTTCAGTCATATCACTGCATTTTCAGTATTGCTGCTTAGGACCAGCCCATCTGTGGTCATGCTATCCCCATATCTTTGAGTACCTTCAAGGGAAGCAACTAGAACCTCCTTATGCCTCTAGCTCAGTCGGTCAAGACGCTGGCTGTCAATCATGGGGTTGTGAGTCAAACTCCAGCTCGGCTAACACTCTTTCCAACATTAGACAAAAATCAAAGTGACAAGTGTCATTCGTCTTCCAACAGTGGGCTAACAAGTCAACAAGTCTAAATGGAAAAGCAGCCATTTGCTTGAAAAGTGTTGTGTGGGAAAGCTAGGAAACACATGGTTAGGTGGACTAGCCGCCGTCATGTGACTGAATTTTTTTTGATAACGGCATTAAATCCCAAATCCATCAACTTTATATGGATAGTTTTATACTTAAAGACAGTCTGTTTAAATTGATTTGACACTTTATGAAATTATTGCAAGGTCAGTTTATCGCCTCAGTAGTTTAGTGAAAGAGCGTCTGTCGAGGGAGTGGTAAGTCGCAATCATAGAACATTTGCGTAGTGTATCCTCGCAATTTGATCTGGGTCTGTACTGTTTACTCATTAGTCAAACAGAGTAAGCAGATTTTACCCTTTTAATATATATCTTATTACTTACTTTACACATTTCTATTGAGTACCAACAACACAGGTTTTGGAGATTCAATTTAGATTTTATACTTTTCCGATTCTTCAGGAAACACTTTGAAAACAATTTGGCTAATAGGAGGGGGGAAAATCCATAAAAATTTTATTATTGAAAAGAGTTCTCCTTTATTTACAATGATTTCAAAAGTCATTTGCTGCCGATGCATCAAAAATGCATTGGCAACATTTATGGAGCTTTTCACTTGTACATCTCGCTTTGACTTTGGCTATGATTATTATGTTCCCAAATACCCTAGGCCTTTCCCACATACAACAATTCTACAGCAGACGACTTTGAACATCTCTAGGCAAAGATAAAGAAAAGCTCTATAAGAGAAGAATTATTGAAAAGAGTTAAACACATTGTGGCAAAAGGAGAAATTGCTCCTTATCATTTAAGAAGTCGTCTGCTTCAAAGGCGACAGAATGTGTCACATGAGGGAAAGGGTTAAAATAAATTTTATTTTCAGGTTTAACTCTTACAGCGCCAAAGGCAATATTGACGTTTTTGCAAACAATGCTGATTCAGGTGAGTCAGCTCGTAACAAGCTGTCTCACCTGAAATCAGCATTGTTTGCGTTTTATTCATGAAAATAGTCCAAAACTGTTATTACGTGAGTAATGGAGACGCCTGAATTTGAACAAGGAAGAGTCTACTTTAAACAATTTGGCGCTGAAAGAGTTAACATGAAAGTATAGCAGACTTGTAAATTCATAAACATATTTTTCTAAATGTTTTGTACTTTCAAAGTTATGCCCCTTTTTAAAATTCAGTTAAATGGGTTTTAACATTGTGCTAGACATAAATTGTATTATAGACCAGCAATTCAGAGGTCCAGATAAGGATAGGGGTATTCAGCTCATTTTCCTACAATTCCTCATTTATCATTAAAGCAAACCCTATGCTGTTGGTACTCAAAACCAATATAGCTTCAGGGCACATTGTTGTATTTTTAGTGGATTGTTATTAGCAGGTGAATTGTTTTGTTCCTTTAGATATTTTTGTTTACCAGGTTATTGCACATTTTTGTGTCACCTGCCTTGTAACAGTGAGACATATAGGGATCTCTCTCTCTCTGTCAATCCATCAGTCTGTATGCCTGGCATGATGTAGCTTACTGACATACTGGCAGGGTTTGATTGTTTGGTGTTTTACGCTGTTTTCAATAAAATATTACAGTTATATCACAGCCTTTCCTGGGTAGGTTACCAGTACAACTACTGGGACATTTATTCTGACACCAGCCAGTCAGTAGTCATGCAAACCCCGCAACCCTGAGCACAGAGGAGGGCATCCATTACTACAATTGTTTTATTCTTTGGTGTGACCCATTAGCAGGGGTTTCTTCAAATTCTGTCAACGATGTGCTAAGGAACTCATTTGGATAGCCATTTCCTGTCCATAGCAACCACACTTTTAGTTTCCAAATTACTCATTTCGTGCATAAATGACCCTGCAATTAAAGACCACCTGTGAACAAAGACCATATTGTTGTGTCCCCATGGTTGGTCTTTAAACACAGGTTCCACTGTACTTATAAATTGAGTACTAGTAGATGACTTATGTGTTCCTTTCAACAATTTTGTTTACCAGGTAATTGTCCAGTTTTCAAAGAGATTTTGGGAGAGTGTTACCGAGAAGTCGAGTATGTTTGGCCATGTTGCCTCCAGTCCTGTCGTTAGAGGCTTGTTTGATGTGTTTTACGATATCTCCAAAACAGATGTAAGTATTTAATTAGTGTTGCCTTCTGATATGCCTCTGTTAAACCCCCCTTTGCAACTTGCAGATATGCATTTTGACACATCTGCACTAGACAACTTTAGAAAAAATTGTTGTGGCAAACAGAGAAATTGCTCACGATTTACAATTTCCGTTTTTTCAACTCGATTCAATTATTTTATTTTCGTTTTTATAGACTTATTCTATATTTGTTCAGAAAATATCAAAGTTTTCTGCTTCAAAATTTGTTATATATACATGTGGGAAAGGTTTGAGGCTTTGTAGACATGTTCCTTGGGTAACCCTCTATTATATTTCTTCAAGCCATGTTCAGTGGTCGAAAACATGGCCACCAGGAGGCGGGGCTATTTTGCCCTTATATGGCTATAGTGTAAACTTAAAAGATCTTCTGCTCCGAAAGTGTCAGGCAGATTTTTATTTTGTAGGAATGTTCCAAGGGTGACCCTCTATCAGATTCCTTCAAGCCATGTTGATTGGTCAAAAAACATGGCCACAAGAGGGCGGGGCTATTTTGCCTTATATGGCTATAGTGAAAACTTAAAAAATCTTCTCATCCGAAAGTGTCACGCCGATTTTTAATTCATTCTGCAGAAATGTTCCTAGGGTGACCTATCAGATTCCTTCAAGCCATGTTGACTTGTCAAAAAAAACATGGCCACCAGGGGTGGGGCTGTTTGGAGATTTATTTTTTGCCTAATGGCTGTGGAGCGATACTGGCCCTCTTGGGCCCTTGTTTCAAAATAAGTGAATTTACCTCAATGTCACTAATCTCCAAATGTATAATAATAGATGATTAATATACCATTGAAAGTTTAATAGGAGAATACTTATCCCTCGTGATTTTACCCGCCAGTTACAAACTAGTGAAGACACACTTGGGTTCTTGGATGAACGAGAATATCACACTTGATCAAATTAGTATTATTACAGTATAAAACGGTTAATAGTAAATAAACTTTATTTCTCTTATAAACTCTGTATTTCAGACCAATCTATTTACATTGATGTCCTTTATCACTGGAGATAGTGTATTGTACATTAAGGACAAATCAGACGAAGAAGTAATTGACATATGCCTGGAAACGTTGAAAAAGATGTTTCCAAAACAGGTCAGTATGTACCCAGACTGGTGTTGTGTTGCATTTGCAATCAGACACAAAGGGATCATTTTTAGCTCCACTGGCTGAAAGCCAGTCAAGCCTTATGTCATTGCTATTGTCCGTCGAGCGTGCGTGAATGCGTCAACTTTTTGCTTCAAATGACCCCTAACCACTTGGCTAATTGGGATGAAACTTCATAGGAAACATCCTCTCAATGTCCTCTCCAAAATTCCTTCAAACACTTTAAAATTCTTCTCTTCCAAAACTGTTTGGCCGATTTTCAAATAATTTTGTAGAAATGTTCACTGGATGACCCTCTATCAGATTCCACCTAGCCATTCTGATTGGTCTTAACCCTTTTCCTCATATAGACGCTTTCTGACGCCTCTGCAGCAGACGGCTTTTTGAAAACATAGTGACAAAAGAAGAAATTGCACAAAACGTGTAATTTCTCCTTTTGCCACAATGTTTTCCACTTTTTGTCATAGGTTATCCATTCAATTATGGAGATTTTCTATTTTTTGACAAAATACGTTCAAAGTCGTCTGCTGCAGAACTGAGGGAAAGGTTTAAAATATGACTTCCAAGGGGAGGGGCTGTTAGTCTAATATTGGCTTTAGTGAAAACTTCTCCTGCCAAACAATTTGGCCAATTTTCAAGTTATTTTGCAGAAATGTTCCTTGGGTGCCACTCTACGAGATTCCTTCAAGCCATGGTGATTGGTAAAAATATGGCCACCAGGGGGCGGGCTGTTTGGAGATTTTATTTTTGCCTGATGGCAGTGGTGTGATACTGGCCCTGTTGGGCCTCTTGTTTACCAACACCTCCTCGGTGGTGTAATGGTAGAGCTTCCGCCTTGTGTGCTGGAGGTTGTGGGTTCAATTCCAGTCCAAGTCATACCAAAGACTTTAAAATTGGAAGTAAAGGCTGCCCTTCGTGGCGATCAGGGTTGCGGGGTTAGCATTCTGTCTGACTGGCTTGAGTCCGGATAAATGGACCAGTAGTACTGGTAACCTACCCAGGAAACGCATGATATAACTGAAAATCTTTTGAAAGCGGCATAAAACACAAAATAAAATCAATCAATCAATCATTTTTTACCAGGAGATAGAAAAGCCGATCCAACAGTATGTATCCAGGTGGTATAAGAAGGAGTTTACTAATATGTCCTACTGCTATATTCCTGTTGACGCAGGACCAGACGCCTTTGATCATCTTGCAGCAGACGTTCAGGAGAAAATTTACTTTGCAGGAGAGGTAAGCCCATCAATAGCTATTTGAAAACATACCTCAGATTATAAGGTTATTTGTAACAAGCGTAGATCCAAATCAACTTAAGTTTCCATACCAGGGCAAGGCAGATCCTAAAAATGTGCCTGTTTTTGTTGCCAAACTGATTTTACTTAAAAATTGGTATAGATATTGTCATAAATTTCGCTTAAACCCATATTTTATGAAAACTTTGTCTTTTTTCAGAATATTGTAAATTTTGGGAACCAGTGCATACTGGTTTGCATACTGGTTCACATACTAGTTTGCATACTTGTTCGCATACTGGTTCTCATACTAGTTTGCATACTAGTTCGCATACCGGTTCGCATACTGGTTGCCATACTAACTGGTTCGCATACTGGTTCACATACTGGTTTGCATACTGGTTCCCATACTAACTGTTTCGCGTACTGGTTCGCATACTGGTTCACATACTGGTTTGCATACTGGTTGGCATACTGGTTCCCATACTAACTGGTTCGCATACTGGTTCACATACTGGTTTGCATACTGGTTCCCATACTAACTGTTTCGCATACTGGTTCGCATACTGGTTTACATACTGATTCGCATACTGATTCGCATACTGGTTTACATACTGATTCGCATACTGTTTTGCATACTAGTTCGCATACTGGTTCGCATACTGGTTTGTATACTAGTTCGCATACTGGTTCGCATACTGGTTTGCATACTAGTTCGCATACTGGTTTGCATACTAGTTCGCATACTGGTTCGCATACTGATTCGCATACTTGTTCGCATACTGGTTCGCATACTGGTTTGTATACTAGTTTGCATACTGGTTCGCATACTGTTTCGCATACTGGTTTGCATACTAGTTCGAATACTGGTTTGCATACTAGTTCGCATACTGATTCGCATACTGGTTCGCATACTGATTCGCATACTGGTTCGCATACTGGTTCGCATACTAGTTCGCATACTGATTCCCATACTAACTGTTTCGCATACTGATTCGCATACTGAATCGCATACTGGTTCGCATACTGATTCGCATACTGGTTCGCATACTGATTCACATACTGGTTCGCATACTGATTCGCATACTGGTTCGCATACTGATTCGCATACTGATTTGCATGATGGTTCGCATACTGATTCGCATACTGGTTCGCATGCTAGTTCGCATACTGATTCGCATACTGATTCGCATACTAGTTCGCATACTGGTTCGCATACTGGTTCGCATACTGGTTCGCATACTAGTTCGCATACTAGTTCGCATACTGGTTCGCATACTGGTTCGCATACTGGTTCGCATACTGGTTCGCATACTGGTTCGCATACTGGTTTGTATACTGGTTCGCATACTGGTTCGCATACTGGTTCGCATACTGGTTTGCATACTAGTTTGCATACTGGTTCGCATACTAGTTGCATACTAGTTTGCATACTGGTTCGCATACTGGTTCGCATACTAGTTGCATACTAGTTTGCATACTGGTTCGCATACTAGTTGCTCATTACAGACAATTGTCCTTTTGCCACAATATTTCACCTTAATTCAATATTTGCTGTTTTATATTTAAAGAGTTTCAAAATATTTCCTAAGTTGTTTGCTGCAAATTTGTTGTATGTGGAGAAAGGGATAAATGACAAAATAATTTCATTTTAAATCTATTTGGAATTAATGTAATTTATGCAAGTTGTTTCGGATATAAATCCTTTTCCAAGATGCTTTCTGACGCCTATACAGCAGTCATCATTTGATAACATTGTTAAAAAAGGAGAAATGTTTAACTTTTCAATTAAAGACATTTTTCATATCTTTGCCTAGATATTTTCTTAATATCGTCCTCTGTTGCAAATTTGTTGTATGTTTGAAAGATTGTTCCATTATAAATGGAAACTATTTCTAACTGCTTTACTTAGTTTGAAACTTAACCCTTTCCCTCATATAGACACTTTTTGACGCCACTGCAGCAGACAGGTTTTTGAAACATAGTAACAAAAGAAGAAATTGCACAAAACGTGCAATTTCTCCTTTTGTCACAATGTTTTTCACTTTTAGTCATAGGTTATCCATTCAATTATAGAGATTTTCAATTATTTGACAAAATATGTTCAAAGTCGTCTGCTGCAGAATTGTCGTATGAGGGAAAGGGTTAATCACTACCCATTGCTTGGAAAGACAGTTGTGTGGAGTACTGATGTTATGAAGCCAATAAACACATAGGTATGTGAAGTAGCCACCATGATATGTTATTGTTGAAAAAAGCGTTAACCTTTTCTCTATAACGACAATTCTGCAGCAGACAACTTTGAACATATTTTGTCAAAAAATAGAAAATCTATATAATTGAATGGACAACCTATGACTAAAAATTTAAAACATTGTGATAAATGGAGAAATTGCTTGTTTTGAGCAATTTCTTCATTTGTCACTATTTTTAGCTCGACTTTTCGAAGAAAAGGCTAGCTATACTACTCGCCCCGGCGTCGGCGTTGGTGTCACACCTTGGTTAAGGTTTTTGTACCAATTCCCTTTTTTGTCAAAACCATTACAGATGTTGCTTTGAAACTTACAACACTTATTCATCATCATTACCTCCGTCGAGGTTTTTTTTGTAAGAATTATGGACCTTTTTTTGCTTAGAATTTTGGTTAAGTTTTTTGTACCAATTCACTTTTTTTCAAAACCATTACAGATATGGATTCGAAACTTACAACCCTTTTTCACCATCATTACTACTATTAACAGACAAGAGTACATAACTCTGTCAAGATTTTTGTAAGAATTATGGCCCTTTTTCGACTTAGAATTTTGGTTAAGTTTTTTGTACCAATTTACTTTTTTTCAAAACCATTACAGATATTTCTTTGAAACTTACAACACTATTACACCATCATTACCTCCATCAACAGACAAGAGTTCATAACTCTGTCAAGGTTTTTGTATAAATTATTGCCCTTTTTCGACTTAGAATTTTGGTTAAGTTTTTGTACCAATTTACTTTTGTTCAAAACCACTACAGATATTGATTTGAAACTTACAACACTTTTTCACCATCATTACCTTCATCAACAGACAAGAGAACATAACTCTGTCAATGTTTTTGTATGAATAATTGCCTTTTTTTTACTTTGAATTTTGGTTAAGTTTTTGTACCAATTTACTTTTTTTCAAAACAATTACAGATATGGCTTCGAAACTTACAACACTTGTTCATCATCATTACCTCCATCAACAGACAAGAGAACATAACTCTGTTAAGATGTTTAGCTCACCTATGCAGAAGGTTCATCTCCATAAAATCTTGGACAAGTTCGAAACTGGGCCATATGAGGTCAAAAACTAGGTCACTAGGTCGAATTGAAGGGAAATCTTGTTAACACACTGGAGGCCACATTTTCAACTTGAGCATGTTGAAACTTTATCAGAATGTTTGTCTTGATGATATGTAGGTCAAGTTCGAACAAGAGTCACGTCAGGTCAAAAAGTAGGTCACTAGGTCAAATTGAAGGAAAATCTTGTTAACACTCCAGAGGCCACAATTATTGCTTCACAGGTTGAAATTTTGTCAGAATGTTTGTCTCAAAGATATCTAGGTCAAGTTCAAAATTGGATCAGAAACTAGGTCACTAGGCCAAATTGAGGGAAAATCTTATTAACTCTGTTGAAGCCGCATGTTTCGCTTCAGCGGCTTGAAATTTGGTC
The DNA here is from genome assembly GCA_031761405.1 of Serripes groenlandicus. Taxonomy (NCBI): domain Eukaryota; kingdom Metazoa; phylum Mollusca; class Bivalvia; order Cardiida; family Cardiidae; genus Serripes; species Serripes groenlandicus. Next base: position 35,756,283 of record JASEVX010000013.1, on the reverse strand, counting down.
AGAATGTTGAGCTGAATGATATCTAGGTCAAGTTCGAATATGGGTCATGCCGGGTCAAAAACTAGGTCACTAGGTCAAATTGAAGTAAAATCTTGTCGACACTTTGGATGCCGCATTTTTTGCTTCAGCAGCTTGAGATTTGGTCAGAATGTTTGTCTACATGATATCTAGGCCAAGTTCGGATATGGGTCATGCCGGGTTAAAAACTAGGTCACTAGGCCAAATTGAAGGGTAATCTTGTTAACACTCTGGATACTGCATTTTTAATTTCAGCATGATGAAACTTTATCAGAATGTTTTCCTTGATGATATGTAGGCCAAGTATGGGTCATGCCGGGTCAAAAACTTGGTCACTAGGTCAAATTGAAGTAAAATCTTGTCAACACTTTGGATGCTGCATTTTTTGCTTCAGCAGCTTGAAATTTGGTCAGAATGTTTGTCTGAATCATATCTAGGTCAAGTTCGAATATGGGTCATATTGGATCAGAAACTAGGTCAATAAAGGAAAATATTGTTCAAACTCCGGAGGCCGCATTTTTACTTTGAGCAAGTTGAAACTTTGTCAGAATGTTATCTTGATGATATCTAGTCCATGTTGGAATATGGGTAAAACAATATAGATCACTAGGCCAAATGAAGGAAAATATTGTTAACACTGTGGAGGTTGCATTCAGAACAATTGTCTTGATTTGTTTTGCATTGCAGTACATTGTATAATTAAGGTGAGCGATCCAGGGCCATCATGGCCCTCTTGTTATAAGAATTATGGCCCTTTTTTAGCTCTACTGGCCAAAGGCCAGAAGGGCTTATGTCGTGGCGATGTGTCCATCATGCGTGCGTGCGTGCGTGCGTGCATGCGTCCGTCCGTAAACAATTTCTTGTTAACACGATACAGTCTTCATGATTGTATCTCAACCAAACTTATACAGTAGTTAGATATCCATGAGAGCTCGGTTCCTTTCGAAAACCAGCCAGATCCGCCCATGCATGACTGGATTATGGCCCTTGAAATGGTCAAAATTGCTATAAAAGAGCTTGTTAACACGATACAGTCTTCACGTTTGATTGTATCTCAACCAAACTTATACAGTAGTTAGATATCCATGAGAGCTCGGTTCCTTTCGAAAACCAGCCAGATCCGCCCATGCATGACTGGATTATGGCCCTTGAAATGGTCAAAATTGCTATAAAAGAGCTTGTTAACACGATACAGTCTTCACGTTTGATTGTATCTCAACCAAACTTATACAGTAGTTAGATATCCATGAGAGCTCGGTTCCTTTCGAAAACCAGCCAGATCCGCCCATGCAAGACTGGATTATGGCCCTTGAAATTGTCCAAATTGCTATAATTGAGCATGTGAACACAATAGAGGCTCCATTTACTATCTGATCTTCACCAAACTTAGATAGTAGTTAAATATTGATGAGAGCTTGGTTCCTTTTGAAAACCAGCTAGATCCGCCCATGCAAGACTGGATTATGGCCCATGAAATTATAAAAATTGCTATAATACAGCTTGTGAAAACAAAAAAGCCTCCATTTACTATCCGATCTTCACCATACATACATGCTCTGGATTGAAAATGACCAAAGAACCATACCAGTAGAGCATAGGCCCTCATGGGCCTCTTGTTTACTTAGAATTTCGATTAAGTTTTTTGTACCAATTTTCTTTTTTTCAAAACCATTACAGATATTGCTTTGAAACTTACAACACTTATTCACCATCATTACTTCCATCAACAGTACATAACTCTGTCGAGGTTTTTGTAAGAATTATGGGCATTTTTTTACTTAGAATTTTGGTGAAGTTTTTCATACCATTCCCAACTATAAACTTACAATACTTATTTATCATCATTACCTCCATCAACTGACAAGGGTACATAACTCTTGTCAAGTTTTGTTTAAAAATTATGTTTTTTTTTTTCGATTTATAATTTTGGTTAAGTTATTCATACCAAATCAAATTTTTTCAAAAGAATTAGAGATATAGCTTAAACACTTACAAAAATCTTTTTACCATCATTACCTCCTCCAACAGACAAGAGTGCATAATTCAGTTAAGGTTTTTGTAAGAATTATGACTCTTTTTCGACTATCGCCCAAAAATGTTTTCGAGCATGCTGTCCTCCGACAGCTCTTGTTCAAAAAGCCGTCTGCTGCAGAGGCGTCAGAAAACGTCTATATGAGGGAAAGGGTTAATACTCAATGAATGAATGAATCAACCAAACCCTAACCAAACCCATCAGTATCATTTTGTTCCAACACAGGCAACACACAGACAGTTTCATCAGACAGTCACAGGGGCCTATATGAGTGGTTTGAGAGAGGCAGAGAAGATATACAGAACACTAATGGATGCGACGTCTTGAAACTCTTTTGACAGAAATGGTTTTACCTATATGAGTGGTTTGAGAGAGGTAGAGAAGTTACACAGAACACTAATGGATGCGACATCTTGAATCTCTCGACAGAAACGGTTTCTGAAACCTAAAGTGAGCCATGGCACATGAAAATAGATCTTCAGAGACTTTGGAAATTATCAGTTCCCCACATGAAACAAACCTGCACCAGACAACTTTGAAACATGCCTTCACAAAATAGAGAAAAACTCTATGAATGGAAGTATAAAACATTATGAGCAATTTCTTTGATTTGACACAATGTTTTCATAATTTGTCTGCTGCAGAGGCGTCAGAAACCATCTGTACGTGGGAAAAGAGCTCAGTAAATAGTAACCAAAAGGCATACATAATTGATGAGTAAACTTTGGCCATGATTTTGAGACTAGATGTTCTAGGTTCAATCCCCGTGCCGAGCATTCCTGGTGGAGAGCACTTCTGCAAGGCACAGTGTCACATAGGGACATCTCCCATAGATTCTGTCTGTCAATTTTTAAAGTTGTATCCTGCTGAATTATTTTATGTAGTTCTTTGTTGACATATATCGTTTAAAATAAAACAGAAAATGAATTTATCTTGTTGAAGTGAAATTAAGACATGCTCTGCAGAAACGAACCTTAATACTTTTGTGATCATTGTAGACCTAGACCAGCTTGTGCACCTGCACAGTCTATCTTGCTCTTCACTATTAGCCTAAAAGTCAAAGAATGTTTCAAGAAACTTCGGGGGAAAAGGTGCTTTTATGTTTTGGATCCAGTAGCATAAATGTGCATGCATATGGCTGTTTACTAAAGAAGTATTTATTTCAAGGTTGGTTTTCCTTGGCATAACTAACTTGTTTATTTTATTGTGAGATTAAAATCCCAATGGAGATGTCAACATTTTATATGGACCCATTGGAGAAAATATGCTCCATGAAAGTTCATACAGGTTTTCAGAGGTCAAAAAAAGACCCAGCTTACCTGTCTTAGAAAACAATATGGATTTGAGTACATAGCAGGACATTCCTGAAGGTACTGTATCATTATGAGCAAATCCTACTTTTGCCACAATGTTTTCAAAAAGCGTATGGTGCAGATGCGTTAGAAAACGTCTGTATGTGGCAAAACGTAAATTACATGGAATCCTTTGTTGACAATTTTTTTTTGTTATCATTGTTGTGTAAAGGTTTTTGTATATACCAAATGTGTTCATATTTTCATCAATTGACCTTGAAAATGAATTGTTTTCTTATATTTTTGTTATTATATGTTTTCTATGTAAATTTACAATTTTATTGAAAATTTTCTATCTTTATTGCTCTTTTTTTCAAATCACTGAAGAGCTATTGTCGTGACATTTGCGAGAATGAATTTTTTTCTTATAAATTTGTTATTATATGTTTTCTTTGTAAATTTATAATTGTTTAGATTTTTGTATCATTATTGCTCTGCTTTAAAAATCACTGACATTTGTGTATGCCTGAATGAATTTTTTTCCCCTTGTTATTGTTATTATATGTTTTCTATGTACATTTATAATTGTTTAGATTTTTGTACCATTATTGGTCTCCCTTTATAAAACCACTGAAGATCTATTGTCATGACATTTGTTTCTGCATGCTTAAGGCAATATTTCAAGTGTTCAAGATTAACTTTTTTAACCCATTACTTCACATGACTTTTCAAAGGTCGTCTGCTTGAAAATTATCAGACGAACAATTTCACCAATCTAGAAAACTGAAAGATTTATATTGATAAAGAGTTGAAAATATTGCAATAAAAGGTGAAATTGCTTGTTTTGAGCAATTTCAACTTTTATTGCAATGTTTTCAAAAGTTGTCTGCAACAGCAGACGTCAAATGTTGTCTGTGTGAAGTAATGGGTTAATCCTCTCGGTCCGTTATCTGTATATTGCATTCTCTGCCCCTGTGGCTCTATATGTGGCAGCCATAGTCTATAGACTTGCTAGAGCCGGCTAAATTGGAGAGAACAATTAGAGTCAACTCTTGAGCTCCAGTAGTTGAGGTGGTACAGTTAAGAACATCTTGAAATTGACAAATTTTCCGTTCACGCTCCGTTCCATTCTGCTCATGCTCCATTCTGCTCATAAAGAGTTCACTCATTCATAACATTGTGATTGCTTTTTTCCGTTCTGCTCAGATTGAGCGAAGCATTCATGTGATTGGATTTTTTCGATCATTATGATTGTTTCGTTCAGAGCGCAAAATTCCATTCCGCTCATAAAGCGTTCCAACTTCGTTCCAATCACGTTCCGCTCAAATTGTCAATTTCATGATGTTCTTAACTGTATTGGTTTCGTACCTTACATATTTTTATGTCAATGTAAATATGAGGTGTGGGACCAATATCATGTTTCCTGTCCGCCACGATTTAACCTTAGCTGATGAAAGTGGTTTAAAACCCAAAACAAAGCAAATCGTATCCCTGTCAAGAGCAATTTATCTTTTTTTTACCACAAAGTTTTCAACTTTATTGAATAAAATTTATTATAGATATTTCCCATATTTTAACCCAAATGTTTTCGAAGTCGTCTGCTCAAGATTATCTGTATATTGGAAAGGTTTAATTCAATAATTCCAAAATGATTTTCTACTTGTATAATTATCTACCTCATTTTCATTTGTCTATTATTGCACTGTGTAGACAAACTTTGGATGTCTAAAAGTGTATAGTTTATGTACATGTATGTAGTCAAGTTTTTATGATTCCCAAAAATCTTGGGGAACCATAATTATAACAGACAACTTGTCTTTTTTGTTTGCATGCATCTGTCCAGTTTTCATGGCAGGGCTTTCTTTCACTAATCTCTGGTTGGAGTTCAGTGAATCTTACTGGAAGCTTCTGTCCGAGAGGAGTTTCACATACTATCATCTTGTTTAGATTTGAAATACTTTTTAGCTCACCTGTGTCACATTCACCGACTTTACTTAGTGCTAAGTAATATTAAAATTTTCTCATTTTTGGTTCCCTAATATTGTGTAAAACATGTATTTATATAAGATATGTATTTAAGTAAATGACCAAGTTGGCACAAATGGTAACCTTGCCGACAGGCCTCTGGAAGACCGAAAATGTGTCGGTTTGGACCGATTTTTAACTCACAGGACCGATTACAATCTTGAAACTTGTAAAAAAAATTGGTCCAGATATTTTCAAAAATCACACTAATACCTAAGCTTTATTTCACTTTGTAAACATAGAACACTTTGTCTTTGTTTATTACAGTCTATAAGTTTTCGACAGAATCACTTACCGTGACGTAAACAAGATTTTTGATCTAATTAAATTTGACAATCATGTAATCTGATAGATAATGCATGGGTAAATGGTTTCGAGCTTCTGATTGGCAGTTGGGGTTTTAGGGATTTTTTGTAAAAATTTCACCGGACCGATTGAGATTTCAAAATTTCCAGAGCCCTGCTTGCCGAATAACAATACTTGTCAAGAAATGAAATATTTTGACATTTTTATTAGTGAACCAAAAAAGATAAAATAACCTTTTTTTAAGTAATTAAGTATTTCTTAGTGATAAGTTATGTTGGTGGAATTGGACCCTGTGTCCAATTCCACCAACCTTACTTAGTGAAAGTAATACTTAAATATTTAAAAACATACTTCATCATTTGTTTTTCCCTTATATTTTGTAAAACATAATTGGTTGGGTGTTATAAAGTAAATGATAACGTTGACAGAACTGGTTACATTACTGATTAACTAAGTTGACATAAATGGTAACTTTGCTGACTAACAATAGCTTTTTGAAAACATAGTGACAAAAGAAGAAATTGCTGAAAACGAGCAATTTCTCCTTTGGCCACAATGTTTTCCATTTTTAGTCATAGGTTATCCGTTTAATTATAGAGATTTTCTATGTTTTGACAAAATACGTTCAAAGTCATCTGCTGCAGAATTGTCGTATGGGGGAAAGGGTTAAGCAATCACATTTTCTGGCATTTGTATTAGAGAAACAAAAATGATGAAATATGCTTTTAAGTATTTAACCCTTTCCCTCATATAGACGCTTTCTGACGCCTCTGCAGCAGACAGTTTTTTGAAAACATAGTGACAAAAGAAGAAATTGCTCAAAAGGAGCAATTTCTCCTTTGGCCACAATGTTTTCCACTTTTAGTCATAGGTTATCCATTTTTGTTGTATGATGGAAAGGGTTAAATATTACTTAGTGCTAAGTTATGTTGGTATTGGACCTTTTGTAAAGCATGAATGGTGGAATCTATTTAAGTAAATGACTAAGTTGACTTAAATGGTTTAAGACTTTGCTGACTAACAATACTTGTAAAGCAATGAAATTGTCTGGCATTTTTATCAGGTGAACAAAGATGATCAAATATGCTTTTAGGTGCTATTGAACCCTGTGCAATCATGCTAATGATATAAATGGATATTGCTTTCTCGAAACCTTCTATGATTTATTCGCGATAAGTGCAGAACCTGTTCAGGCTGCAAAGAAGCCAAGGCCAATCTGGGTTTAAACTGATAAAGAATAACGCTCATACACAATAGGGGAGTATAGCTTTCAATCAATTTGTGATTGCCTTACCTAGAAAAATAAAGGTTCAACAAATGTTGTTTTATCTTGGTTAGGAATTCCATCTGTAAGATACATATTGATAAGGAATTCCATATGCAACTCGTATTAGGAATTCCATCTGTAAGTCATATCTTTACTGAGAATAAATTGTTGAAAGTAAATTTTTATTTCGTTTTGGTTTATTATGTCTCCCCGGGTTTGCTCTGACTGCCTGACTGTCTGTCACACATCGTGTCTGCTCCATAACTTTTGAACCGCTTGAAGGATTTAAAAAAAAACTCGCCACAAGTGTTCACCATACTGAGACGATGTGCAGAGCGCATGTTACGACCACTTCGGTTCAAGGTCAACGTTGCAATTAGAGATCAAAGGTCATATGACTATCGGGTTCGATCCCCAGTCGCGGCACTACGGTCATGGTGGAGTGCCCTTGGGCAAGGCACATTTTCTAGCCTAGTACTGGTTTGTTTACCCAGGGATCATGAATAATTAAATTTAATTGCGCGCTAAATGACCTTAGCTGTCGATGCGCCATAAAACAATATACATTCATTCATTCATATGACTATAAAGTCAATGCGACATGCGTCATTCGTCTTCCACCAATGGGCTAAGTCTATGCGGAAAAGCAGCCAGTTGCTTGGGAAGATTGTTGTGTGGAGTACTGGTGTGAGAAAACCAGGAAATGCATGAGAAGGTGAACTGGCCGCCGTGATATGACTGAGAAATTGTTAAAAACGGCGTTAAACTCCAATCAATCAATCATATGTCCGCTCACAAATTGTGAATCGTTTGAAGGATTTTGAAATAACTCGCCACAAATGTTCACCATACTGAGACGATGTGCAGAGTGCATGTTACAACCACTTTAGTTTAAGGTCAAGGTCACAATTATAGGTCAACGGTCATATGATTATATTTTGTGTCCGTTCAATAACTTCTGAACCGTTTGAAGGATTCTGAAATAACCGACCGCAAATGTTAATTATAGTGAGAATGGGCAGAGCGTATGTTACAACCACTTTGGTTCAAGGTCAAGGTTTCAGTATTACAACCATTGACAAATACAATGGGAGAGGAAATATGTTTTTGTGACCAAAACCACCATCTAGTTAACTCTCTTGCCAACTACCTTACACTTGGTTTTGGCAGAGCGCCGCTATGATAATGGTAATGAGGGCGTAGTCAGATGTTGATCGTGTTTGGCTTGAAATTCCCGTGGGTCCGTTTCGTGTCAAGTGGACACAGCTCTCCGACAATTCCCAGACTGAATCACGCTCCAATTTCACCAACCTTACTTAGCGCTAAGTAGTTCTTACAAGCATATTTCATTATTTTAGTTTCAATAATATATTGCTATCCTTGGCGTCGGCGTTGGCGCCACGCATTAGTTAACCCTTTCCCTCATACGACAATTCTGCAGCAGAAGACTTTGAACATATTTTGTCAAATAATGGAAAATCTCTAAATGAATGGATAACCTATGACAAAAAGTGGAAAACATTGTGGCAAAAGGGGAAATTGCACGTTTTGTGCAATTTCTTCTTTTGTCACTATGTTTTCAAAAATCCGTCTGCTGCGGAGGCGTCAGAAAGCGTCTATTTGAGGGAAAGGGTTAAGTTTTTTGTACCACCTCACTTTTGTTCAAAGTATCTGCTTTCAAACTTACACTTCTTGTTCACACCATCATTACCCTATCAACAGTCAAGAGAACATAAATCTGTGAAGGTTTTTGTCAGAATTATGGCCAAATACGATGAATCTGGGTAAAATTCAATTATTGACTTAAACCTATAGGATATTGCTGTGAAACTTGCAATACTTGTTTACCACCATGACCCCAATCTGTAGACAAGAGAAGGTAACTCTTTCAATGATTTTTTTGTTTTGCCTTTTATTGCAAATAAAATTGATTTATTGTCAAGCACTAAACAAAGTCGAACGAGCGCTCTTGTTATTAGCGAAATTTGCTTTTGATTATTTAACTATTGAATAGCGCTAAGGTTGGTCGAATTGGAAACTGTCGCGTAAGAGTTCAGTGTACAAGAGGTATACCATCAATCTCCTACGCAGAGTTGTCGTTCCTTACACTCACCATATGTATGGTGAGTGTAAGGAACGACAACTCTGCGTAGGAGATTGGTATACCATGTGCATATTCATGTAAAAGAAATAATGTCGTAAACGGCGTTAAAACATCTGTCTGCGTGATGTTTTACGCAACTTTCAACAGTTTTTCACTTGCATCACAACGCGGCGTTTCCTGGGAAATTTACCCGTACCTCTGGTCCATTTATCCTGGTACCAGCGAGTCAGTCGTAATGCTAACCCTTCAACCCTGGGCGCAAAGGGGGGAAAGTCATTGCTACCATTTTTAAAGTCTAAAAGTGGGGTAAAACACCAATCAAACAATATGATGGACGACCCCAATTGTCCTTGGCTTTTTGTAAAACTGAGAGGTTACTCTTAGTAATATATGCACGCCACTTGAAACAAAACACAATATTTTTTATTTTATAACGGAGCTGATATGTGTTTAATACGATTGATTGAAATAAAGAAAGAATTGTTTTAGTAGCCATTATACAAAAATTACATGTCTCCCGAATAAAGGGGCATAACTAACATAAATGGATTAAAATGATTTATAATGTATTTCATGTTTGTTACGTCGGTTGAATACAATAATGTATATTAAACAAATGTTGATGTCATCACTCATGTCACAATTATGGCACATGTATGGTGTGATTGAATAGACAGATAGGGGAACATTTGGAAAAGGAAAACAGATTGCAAGATCTCGGGCATTTCTAACTGAGCGTCCCAAGACATGTTGTCATGTCAATCTTGTCATGGCAAAGTGCCCTTGTGCAAGGCACATTTTCTAGCCTAAAACTGGTTTGTTTATCCGGGGAACGTGAACTGTCAATGAGATATAACTGGAATAATGTTGAATAAGGCAGTACACGCCAATAAAACAAACACACGAACAATAATTATGTAAATTAAACAAATGTTAATGGCATCACTCATGTCACAATTCCGGTAGATTATGGCGAGGTGGTATAGGCAGATAGGGGAACATATGAAGGAGGAAGACCATAATTACATCAGTGCGTTTAGTAAAAGTAATGTTGGCGAATCTACTAATCACATTACAGCTATTGTCAAGCAGCTTGTTTGATTGGAGGATGTGCTGCCATTGGCTAACGTGAAGTGTTAAAGGGACTGTCTCACTGTTTTAAATAATTACTAACGGTTAAAACTGAGCAAACCAGTCGCGTGCTGATTCTTCTTAGCCCTATCCCACCTGCAGACGCTTTCTGACACCTCTGCAGCAGACGAATTTTAAAAATGACAAAAGGAGAAATTGCTCAAAACGAGCAATTTCTCCTTTTGCCACAATGTTTTCAACTTTTTTCAGTAATGATACCTACAATTATAGAGATTTTCAATATTTTTAGTAGACATCTTCATATTCGTCTGCTGCAGATTTGCTGTATGTGGGAAAGGGTTATGAAGTATTGGTATGGATCAACCATTTTAACCCTTTCTCACATACACACGTTTCCTGTCGCCTCTGCATCAGACGCTTTTTTCGTATCTATCCAATAATTAGCCTTTTATTTATATATGTTTTCAATAGTTTTGCCTAGACGTTCTCAAAGTCTGCTGCAGATTTGTTGTATGTGGGAAAGGGTTAAAGACCTAAAACTGTGCCGAAATAAGCTTACTGGTTTAGTCTAGCACGTGACCTTTCATCTTAAATCACGTGATTAAGTAGTCACTCAGTCCACAATATAGGAAATCTGAAACATCATGATTTGCTAACATGATCACAGAAAGGTATTTATTTATATAAATTATATAAATATTTATATTGTATGTATTTAAAGTTCATTCAGAAAAAAATTAAGTTTTTAGACCAAAGACGCGCAACAGTCCCTTTAACTAACTGAATGCAGGACAGGTGCTCGTGGCGTTAGTTTTACAGTTCGTCTTTAATGCGCATGTTCATTCTGTTAAATACATCAGACAGATGTTGCAGACGAGATGGAACAAGTTGGTCAATTTCGTCACGTGTCACATATTGACGATCGTCGTTTGGTGTGATGATATGAAAGGCCTCGTCTGCTGGCGGTTTTTCTTCATCCTATAGAGTAAAAATATAACAATGTTAATACGCAGACAACTTGGACATAAAAATCATTGTGGAAAAAGTTGAAATGGCTCATAATGAACAATTTCTCACTCTGCTACAATGTTCTCATCTCGATTAAATAAGTATCCTTTCCTTTATATTTGCTTATCGGGGTCTTTACTACAGACACAACTCATTGTGGTCAAAGAAGGCATTGTTCACAATAGGCAAAGTCGGTTTTCATATGACCTGGCCTATATAATATTTAGAACAAACTAGCTTGACATAAAAAAGGAAAGGAAGGAGGAGTCAGCTGTTTTCGACTGGGGGAATTGAGATCGGGCGACACGTGTTTGATTCCCGCTCGCGCCGATCACGATGGAGTGCTTTAAGCAAGGCTTCTCTTATCCTAGTACTGCTTTGTCACCCAGGGATCATGGTGCTAGTGGTAGAGTATCTACCTCTCGGTTCTAGGTTCGGTTCGAGTACCGTGGTAAGCGGGTGCTGCCTTTCAGGTTTTCGACGCAAACGTTTCGGGTCCTGGTTTAGTCTCAAGGAAGCAAATATCGATCGTTTTTTAAAAAAAAATAAAGCTTGTTTCGCAAAATATGTAAAATAAATATGTGGAAGTTTTAAGAAAGGACCAAACAAAAGAGGAAATGTCATGAAAGGAGAGGGTACAGAAATGACATGAAAGCAGAGGGTACGGAAATGACATGAAAGCAGAGGGTACGGAAATGTCATGACAGGGGAAGGTACGGTAATGTCATAAAAGCGGAGTGTACGGAAGTGTCATAAAAGTGGAGGGTACGGAAGTGTCATAAAAGTGGAGGGTACGGAAATGTCATGAAAGGGGATGGTACGGAAATGTCATGACACGGGAGGGTACCGAAATGTCATAAAAGCGGAGTGTACGGAAATGTCATGAAAGTGGGAGGGTACGGAAATGTCATGAAAGAGTGGGTACGGAAATGTCATAAAAGCGGAGTGTACGGAAATGTCTTGAAATGGGTGGGCAAGGAAATGTCATGAAAGGGAGGGTATGGAAATGTCATGACAGGGGAGGGAACGGAAATGTCATGAAAAAGGGGGGGGTACGGAAATGTCATGACAGGGGAGGGAACGGAAATGTCATGACATGGGGGCGACGGAAATTTCATGACAAGGGGGAGGGGGGGTACGGAAATGTCATGACATTGGGAGTGTACGGAAATGTCATGAAAGGGGAGTGTACGGAAGTGTATTATCAGACATAACGGAAGAGCACGCTTATAAATATGAGACTTCGCTGGGAGAAAAGTTCCGAAGGTTTTTCATGTAACGTCTATAACCAACTACCGCCCAGGTGGTGTAATGGTAGTGCGGGTTCGATCCCCGGTCAGGTCATAACGAAGACTGTTTAATTTATATTTGTAAGTTTAAAGTAAATAAGTGTTCTGTGGCCGTGATACACTTTTAAGTATTTTTTAAAGGCATGAAGCGTTACCCAGCGGAAACACGAAAAGGAGGAAACAGAAAGGGAATGAGAAGAAAGACAAACAATACCTACCAGTTGCAGTGCTTCATTGTAGAAATGATGGAAGGATTCTTTATGTAGTTTATCATTGTCACCAATAAGTAACTGTAACACCTTTCTCATCGCATCAACGTCTAGCTTTTCGTTACTCAGTCTCTTTAAGCATGAGAAAAATATATTTTTCATTAAAATTACGTGACGGATAATTGTCTGATTCGTTTTATGATATTTTACCTTCACCATTCACCTCAGACTATAACAATTACATCTTGAGCGGAGCTGACAATATTGTTGAATTCGGCACAATGGGTTGTTTCGATCAATATATTTAAGCAGAGAATTATATTATGGATAGTCCATCGCAAGATTGGCATAGTAATATTAATTTATCTTGTCGATGTCATCACTATAAGAATTTTAAATCGTTGCTTAATGATGAAACATACTTAGTATTAGATTTACCTTATAAATATTAAAGAGCTTTCTAGGAGTTTTAACCTTACCAACATTCCCGTAGGACGGAGAATATACATATAGTGTCAGTTAATTAATTGTCTGTGCATATCAAGCTTTTGTACATTGATATTTACAAAATCTTACCTCATCTTTAATCGACAACCTTTGACCAATTTTAAAAATGGATATTTTACAACTGATCACGTCATACAAATAATACATGTGGTTCCCAAATGTTATAGATATTTAAGTGTTTTGAATTGGCGATGTCTAACATTTAAGAAGATCACAATTGTAATTAATAAGGATAAAATACAACTATGTACAACTGTAATTAATAAGGATAAAATACAACTGTGTACAACTGTAATTAATAAGGATAAAATACAACTATGTACAACTGTAATTAATAAGGATAAAATACAACTGTGTACAACTGTAATCAATAAGTATAAAATACAACTGTGTGATTAATACGATGCATTATAAGGCAGCGTTTAAATGGCTCGCTCTCAAATCGACAGCCCATTGGAAGGAGACGAATGCCGCCGCTTGTCGCATTGACGTTTGTCAAACGTGGGAATGAATGTTGGCCGAGCTTGGGTTCGAACTCACGGCCCTTTATTGATAGTCCGCGTCGTCATCGACTGAGTGAGCTACCGGTGCTTATACAGTGTTCAGTAAACGTGTAACCTACCCTTTCACCGTCTTTGTAAGTCCACAAGAACTCCACATCTGAGAGGGTCAGTTTCTTCTCTTCTTCACTGTCTTCCTTTGGTTGTTTCTTGTCTTTCTTCTTTCGTTTTCCTAAACTATCATCAACTTCACTGCGACAGTCGGAGGCATCGAACACACTGGACGGTGCGAACTGAACAGTGAATGATATACCACGACCGTACGACCTCACTTGGTGAAGGTGACCTGGAAAAACGTTGTTTCGATAGTTTAAACAATTAACTCTTTCAGCGCCGAATTCTTTCAAGTAGACTCTTCCATGTTCAAAATATGGGTGTATCCATTTCTCATGTTAATAAACGTTTGGACTATTTTGATAAATAAAAGGCAAACAATGCTGATTTCAGGTGAGACAGCTCGTTACGAGCTGGCTCGCCTGATTCAGTATTGTTTGCAAAAACGTCAATATTGCCTTTAGTGCTGAAAGAGTTAAGGACAATTTTTAATGTTCATGTACCATACAATAAACATCCATATATCAATATGCAATAGATAAGTATGTATTTTAAAAGTGACTATATCATAGAGAAGTCGTATATATAGATCTGTACGCCCGCACTTTATAAAGGTGATCTTGAAAGACATAAGGAAATTATAACGTACAAATGAAATTAGGAAATATGTATTCGGGGTTGATTCTGACCTGCAATAATCCAGACCAGTCTGCGCAAAGTGTTGTATGATGCCACTGTGCGTTACTAAACATATTCTGTCATTGATTACATTCTCTCAATAGCACCACCGGGCAATTATCCTTTATGCGTCAACATTTACACAAGTCTTAGATGTTGTAAAGTTTTGACGAAACGGTCGCATTGTAGTCCTGTATGTTGTTTTCATTCCAATGCCAATTTGAATGATTTTAACACTGGAATCCAACAAGACCGTTTTGGTCATTATTTATGTTATATCACGGCGATAGTTTACTTATTCATGAGTACAAACCAGTTCTAGGTTAAGAAATATGCCTTGCCGAAGAACACCCCATCATAACCGTTGCGCCACAATTGAGGATCGAACCCGGGACTAATTCTTATAAATCTATACCTGCGGGTAAAAAGAGACAGTCCCCCTGCCACAGTGTAGTCCATATCCAGGGTGTTTTGGCGATATTGGCGAACTTAAACATGTTGATCATGTCCATGTCTAACGAGGAAAAACCGGAACCGGAATTAGGGTACTGAAAACAAATCGAGGTCAACATGATGTTATATCTATATAGGATCTGACATGAGTTGTCGTTTCATTAAGCTAGCTTAATAACACATTTCTTGGACGAGTTTAATAAAACGTTATGAAATGACAACGAATATCAGGTTCTTTTCATCACATGACGAAACAAACGCGTACGAGTGCATGCTAATGTTGAATATCTTAAAGAAAAAGAAGCTAAACAATGTCAAATGTGGAATAACAAAATATAAAAACATGTAAGAAAAAACCTTTACAAGTTCAACTTTAATTGTTAAGTTGAGAGGAATAGTCGCTTTATAAAATAAAGTAGAATTTAAAAAATAAATTATTCATATATAATATATTTTCGGAGATTAAAATGTTTAACATATGACGTCAAGACAATTTTTACATACAAGTAAATGACCTCCAACGCTCTAGTAGAAAACTAAGCAAACCCCACCCCCCCCCCCCCCCCCTTCCCCCCGACTAAGCAATATTCCTGGAAAAGCAACCTTAACGTAATGACATGTTTGCTTGATTTTGTTTTTACAACGCTTTCAACAGCTTAGGTCATATCGCGCGGACAGAAAATATGACATTGGTCCTACACCATATATTTACATGAAGATAAAACATACATAAGGCATAAAACCAATACCACTGCTGGAGGTCAAGAGTTACATTGATTCCGATCGTTCAACCTCTGTGAGCCAACTCTTACGGTTCACGCAAGAGAAGGACAGTGGCTGTCCCCTAGACACATAGGAAGTAATAACATGTATAACGCCTGGTGACAAAAAGACCCGCTTGCAAATCCATGCTAAAGAATCCAAATGATATCATTACTCTATATCTCTGTCCCGTTGAGACGGAATGTGTCGGCCCGGATCAGTCTGCGCGGACGGCGCAGGCTGATCTGGGTCGATACATTACGCAGAGGCTATAATGTTGGTTTTCTCGCGGGACGGCTCATATATATATATAAAACAAACTCACATGTTCTTGATATTTAAAGATTCCTTTGTGTTTCGGATCTATAAGGATGAAGTCTTTCCTTCCGTCCACCACACAGTGTAGATTGTGATCACCGTGACTGTGCAGCAACGACGAGGTACCACCCGAACTCATCCATAACTCAGTCTCTGTTAAACGATCTTTGTATGTGCCGCACGTCAGTAAACTCGGTAGCTAGAAATCATAAACACGTTGATCTACATTAAACTCGGTAGCTAGAAATTATAAACACTTTGATGTACATTAAACTCGGTAGCTAGAAGTAATAAACACGTGGATGTACATTTAAACTAGGTAGCTAGAAATCATAAACACGTTGATGTACAGTAAATTCGGTAGCTAGAAATCATAAACACGTTGATGTACATTTAAACTCGGTAGCTAGAAATCATAAACACGTTGATGTACATTAAACTCGGAAGCTAGAAATAATAAACACGTTGATGTACATTAAACTCGGTAGCTATAAATCATAAACACGTTGATGTACAGTAAATTCGGTAGCTATAAATCATAAACACGTTGATGTACAGTAAATTCGGTAGCTAGAAATCATAAACACGTTGATGTACAGTAAATTCGGTAGCTAGAAATCATAAACACGTTGATGTACAGTAAATTCGGTAGCTAGAAATAATAAACACGTTGATGTACATTAAATTCGGTAGCTAGAAATCATCAACACGTTGATGTACAGTAAATTCGGAAGCTAGAAATCATAAACATGTTGATCTACAATAAACTCGGTAGCTAGAAATCATAAACACATTGATCTACAGTAAACTTGGTAGCTAGAAGTCATGATCCTGCATTTAAGGTTAATTCGATCATGTATTGTTAGCTTCATTATTTATTTATATCTTAAATGGTTCTCAAGTTATGCAACATATTCGTTTGTTCACATGTCAGTAAAATCAGTAGGATCCGGCTCGATAGTTTACGCCGAGTCCACAATGGTTTTTTTTTCGTGGCACGGCTCATATGTTCAAATAGGCATTTTTAGAAATATCCTTACCATAGGAACAAATGCTATAGGATCGTGATTGCAATTATCTATTATTTAAAAAAGGTGTTTGGAGGCATAAAATGTGTCGTATGCCAATAGTTCAGAAATCGTGACAGACATACAGATGAACGGAGAATTGAACCCTATGTGTCACCCTGTAAATGCAGGCAATCTTAAATGATAACAAAAAATGTCGATTTATATCAAAAATAAACATTTGACACTGGTTCCTACCGGAAGTTCTTTCAACATATCATTGTGTATTGTTGAAGCCAGGTACCAGTTCTCGTACATGTAGTCAAGGAGAAACTTCCGGAATAGCATTCGTCGTTTAGTCCTCGAGTTTGTTGTCTCTTTTTTTACCGTTATTGTCACGTTGATTTTACCGAATCTGGAATAAGGTATAAATAAAAAGGCACCACGCTATATGAACAGAAACCACAGCACAATTGCGATATGAGTGCCAATCCAGATAAGTCTGAGCTGGGCGTGCACGCAGTGACATTTGGCTCTGCAAAGGTTCGTCATTTGACACAGACAGAATAACATGTGCTGCACTCTACAGAAACAAACCAAAGCACAAATGCTAGCAGTGTCAACATATACAGCCTGAGCGTTCACAATGTCTCATTTTGTTCTCAATTTCTCTATCTATATCAGCCTGAACGATCACACAGTCTCCTTCGGTTCTGAATTATTCGTCATTTTACATAGAGATTCAAGATTCCCAAATATAGACACTTTCTGGCTCCGCCGCAACAGAAGACTTTTGAAGTTATTATGGCAAAGGGGGAAAAGGCTCATCATAAGCAATTCATCCATTTGCCACAATGAATCCAACTCTTATTAAAAAACATGATTTCCTTTGTAAAGATTTGCTATATGTTGGATTTTATAATTCATCAAAATCGTCTACAGCATATTGATTGCAATTTGGAAAGGGTTACCACATTGGTAACGTCCGAAAGATAAACAATATTTTGAGCTCGGCAACCCTCGATAGTCTAAAACAACCGTTGTTTTCTGACTGATCGAGAACTTCCCTGTCCCCACCTGTCTCCACCTGGTCCTTCAAGCATCCCGGGACCACTTCAGTGGTGTAGTGATGTAGCGTCCACCGCGGGTTCGATCCCCGACCGGGTTAATAATGAATTATTTAAAAATGGTAGTAATGGCTTCCCTACAGCTGCTTTTTATAGATTGTTTGTATGTATAAATATATTTGTTTGTTAAGCACTTTTAAACGTGTGTATTTTATGATAAAAGTGCTATATTTAATGAACTAAACAAATGTTGAAAGCGGTATAAAACACCAAACAATTAAACGCTCAATCAAGCATCTATGAAGTCTTGGTTTTCGTGTGACGTAATAATTAATCTAATAAATAATTGAGATTTGAAGAAACAAACAATGAAAAAGGGAGAAATCAACGATAAAGGCATTAATTATCCTTTTATATATCATTTTCTCATTTGTTTTTCAAATCAACTACTGATGAGCTAGAAGGGCTTAACTCTTTCAGCGCCAAAGGCAATATTGAGGTTTTTGCAAACAATACTGATTCAGGTGAGTCAGCTCGTAACGAGCTGTCTCACCTGAAATCAGTATTGTTTGCTTTTTAGTTATCGTAACGAGCTGTCTCACCTGAAATCAGCATTGTTTGCCTTTTAGTTATCAAAATAGTCCAAACTTGTATTACATGAGAAATTGAGACGCCCGACTTTGAACATGGAAGAGTCTACTTTAAACAATTCGGCGCTGAAAGGGTTAAAGAGATTTGCTCAACCCACAACAAAAACTAACTCTGCAGCAAACAACTTCAAAAACATGTAGGCTGAAATTTTGAAAAAAAAACCTCTATTAATGAAAATGAAATGATTGAATAGATTTGGAAACACAGAGGCAAAAGGAGAAATTGCTCATCCCAAACAATATTTTATTTCATCTAACCACTTTTCAATAGTCGTCTGCTTCAGACGCTTAATAAATACGTCTGCATTTTGGGGAAATGATTAACTTACTCTTTCTTTAGATATTCATCTTCTTCCCATTTCTCAACGACGGGTGTCTGTTTGATGATGTTTCTGAAGACAGCTGGACGGTTAGTTTTGATGTATCGGGTATAAAACGTCTGTGGCATAATGGCTTCCTTCTCCTCCCGGACTTTACCGTCAGGCTTCTTTTGCCACCCTGAAATATAATAAGACTAACATACATATAAAGCTGTGTCTGGTGATTTTGGGAGTATTGTTACATTTACGAACAGTGCAGCCTCCGACGACGAACATATGAATCCGCGCAGAGCCTTTACTGTTCGCAAACATATAATAAAGACATATATACCTATTTCGATAAAATAAAACTATAGAAATGTAGAACTGCAAGTTTAACGCAAAAACATCTTTAGATAAAAAACATCAACTTAAAGTTTTGAACTACAAGTTTAACGCCAATACATTTTTTTGATGAAAAACAACAACTACAAGTGTTGAACTACAAGTTAAACGCCAAGGCAATTGTTAATGATACCAAACCGCGGATTTGACACAACCCGAAATCGATAGACGAAGCTCCAACGCAAATAACGCGCGGTATACAGTGGTGCAGTGGTTGCGCTTCGGCCTCTCATTATAAAGGTTCCGGGTTCGAATCCTGTGATAAGCGGGTTCTGCCTTTGGGATTTTTTCCCCACACAAATGGCACGAGTACTGATTAAGTCTACAGAAGGCAGACATCGAGTGTGATTAATTATAAACTAAAAGCTTGTTTCTCAATCGATGAAAAATAAATAAGTTTAAACCAGAGCATCTAGGTTCGAGTCCAAGCTGGACTGAACTAAAGGCTATATACATGATGGTTATTATCTACTGTGCATTGTACACGGGTTTTTTCGATGCCATTAATCCCAATCGATTTATTGATTGTTTAGTGTTTTACGCCGCTTTCAACATTTTTGCAGTTAAATCCCGGCGTTTCCTGGGTATGTTAACAGTTTTGCTGGTCCGTTTATCCAGACACCAGTCAGTCAATCGTAATGATAACCGCCAAAGTGGGCAGCCATTACTACGAGTTGTAAAGTCTTTGGTATGACCCGACTGGGGATCAAACACGCGAGCTCCCGAACCAGAGGGGGACGCTCTACAACTACACCACCGAGGCGGTACACATCGAGCTCGATGCGGCGATGAGTGTAGGGGCTCATTGACATAACTTGCAATTAATAAAGTCAATGTAGAGTTTCAACAGGAATTCTGAAGCTGTAAACGTCTACAGCCGAGCCCCGGTAGCTCAGGCGGAAGCGACGCGGGTTGTCAATACAGGGGATGTGAGTTCGAACCCGAGGTCGGCCAACATTATTTCCGACGTTTGACAAAAGTCACTTTGAAAAGCGTCATTCATCTATGTGAAAAAGTAGCCAGTTACTTGGGAAGTTTGTTGTGGGGATTACTGGTGTGGGGAAGCTAGGAAACACATGAGTAGGTGAACTGATATGAGTGAACAATTGTTGAAAACGGCGTGAAGCCCCAATACATAAATTAATCAATCTACATTATCCCAGTTATCAAACAACACTTTCTCTATCACAAAGGTATGTTAGTATGTCTAAACAGTTCCAAATTATAGACGTATCACAATCGCCGGGATTAAGGGCCGGATATTCTGAGATTGATAACGTCTTCTGTCTCCAGAGCATGAGTCAAAAGTATATATCTAAGCCTGGTGATAGTTTTTATGTACTTGATGTCGATTTCCAAAAGTCCTTTGACTCCTTGAACAATAACAAACTATTTACCTGTCTCAACAAACAGGCTATAAATGGAAAATCCTTCAATATTAATTCGATGTATTTAAATATAAAGGCGCATGTAAAAATAGACTCAAAATTGATGCGTTGCCGACAATTTGCAAAATCAATTAAATACCATAGATAAATTGTGTACAGAACTAGATATGGTAGTCAACCTAGACACATCTGAAATAAATGTATTCAGAAACGGAGGTCCATCAAGAGGGTATAAACGTTGAGTTTATAGTAGTGAACATATAACAGTAACTTCAACATACATATGGGTTTACTATTTACACCAAAGTATTCTTTACATTCAGCAACAACAAAACTTGCAGCACAGGCCCGTACATCTCTTTATCAAATCAAGCAGTTTGAAAAACCTGTAGGTAAATTTTCTTTAAAATCTTCGACTCTATGGTTATTCCTATATTTACATATGGGTCAAAGAGTTTTGAATCTAAAGAAAAGTGTAGATCAAATCCAGACTAAATTATGTTTAGTCTTGGTATTAAGTCATATTGAAGACAGTGGTACACTGGTAAAGTGTCAGCCTCTTTTCAACCAAAGCCAAAGGTCCCGGGTTCGAATCCCATTATAAGATGAATGCTTGTTTCAGAATCGATGTAAACTAACTAAGCTAACTAAACTATTAGCGAAACTCCGATTGATGGGTTTCGTGTTACATCCTTCATGTATATTAACAGATGTGACTGGTTACTATATTATATGATAATTGTAATTGCCCTGTTAAGTGCAAATTAAACAGCAACACAATTAAGGACATAATTGATTTTTACTTCGACAACAGCTTGCTCGTTTTTTATTTCCAGTTAATCCGCTGGTTTATTGATTCAATTTATGTGTAAATTAGGTATTTGTACGGATGTCATTTGCCAATTTGTCTCTTTACCCTTTCCCACACACACAAATAAGCAGCAGACAACTTTGAAAACAATTAGTAAACTTTGGAAAATCTCTGTTATTGAAAGTATGATTATCGAAAAAAGTTTAACACATTGTACTGTGTACTTGAATTTAAACATTTCAGTTTACGACACACATCTAGATGTCCGTGCTTATCTATCCTCTTGTATTCAAGACATTGTTTGTTTTTATCCGTGGCAAGCAAGACTGTTTTCGTTTGTTTGGTTATATAATTGTTCGATAACAATAATATTGATTGATTTATTGATTATTTGTTTATTTTGCCGGTAAATTTCCAGGACTTCTGTTCCTTTTAGCCAGATACCAGCCAATCCGTCGTAAAGCTAAACCCGCAAACCTGAGCGCCAAGGTGGGCAGGGCAGCAGTTACAATGTTTAAAGTCTTTTAAATGAACCATTCATTCATTCCGTTTTTAAGCCTTCATAAACCACGTTAATTGTTTTTATCATTAATGACTCTTTAGGATAAGAAATTCACACACGGAGACATTAGCCTGTCCGTACGAACCGGTACACATCAACATTTCTAAACAGAGTTGGTTCAGATTACCCCGTTTATCTACTTAGCCTTATCATAATTTAAACAAGTTGACAGAATATTCTATTAAGCGTATGTAAGTTGAGCCGTTCCACGAGAAAACCAACATTATGGCCTCTGCGTAATGTATCGACCCAGATCAGCCTGCGCAATCCGCGCAGGCTAATCCGGGCCGGACACATTCCGTCTCAGGGGGATAGAGTAATAGAGTAATGATTCCTGAAACAGAAAATCCACAGGAGGCGAAATATTTCTGTCCGGGATAGCCTGCGTGGCATGATTAGGCTGATCCATGTCGATGCTTTACGCAGAGTTCACATCGTTGGTTTTATCGCGGGACGGCCCAGTTATGTTTGAGCAGTGTATATCTTAATATTTACTGTTCACAAAAGCGAACTTGTATACAGATTTCCTATCGATGGGCTCGGTTTTTGCACGGTTTTTATTCCTGTTGGTCTGCAATTTATGTCGGTCTGTAGAGGGCTTTTATTGGATCGGCTCGATGATGTAGAGGTATAGCGTTCTCATCGGTCGCTGGTTCGATCCCCGACCAGGTCATATCAAATACTTGTCAACACATGGTGGTAGTCTCCTTAGCGCTCTGCTTTACGACGGACTCGTTGGGTTAGGGAAACTGGTGCATAAAAAACTGTTAACTTACCCAGCAACTGCCGTGATATGTATAACTGAAAACGTGTTGAAATTGGCGCAAAACAGCTAACATACATCTGCCCAGCCAAGGTAGCTCTGTCGGTAGCGACGCGGGCTGTCAATCCAGGGGTTGTGAGTTCGAATCCAAGCTCGGCCATTTTTTTCTTACGTTTGATAAAGGTCACTGTGATCAGCGTCATTCGTCTTTCACCAATGGGCTAACAGCCTATGTGGAAAAGCAGCCAATTGCTTGGAAAGTATGCTGTGTGGAGTACTGGTGTGAGAAAGCATGAAAACACATAACTAGGTGAACTGGCCGCCTTGATATGACTGAAAATTGTTGAAAACGGCGTTAAACTCCAATCAATTAATCAATCAAAACCAAACAAACATAAAAAGGGATTATACTTAAACTAGTTTGTGCTAAAAGTCGTTTATGAATAAAAGGAAAAGAAGCTGGAAGTGTAACTTTACCTAGGGGTCTAAGATGTCCCTCTGGTATTCCTGGGACGGACTGGATTTCCGTGGGTGGGAACGGTATGTTCGTCCGCAAGTCCTTTATAAAGCTAGTTTTACATTCTGATAGTCCACATAGAGTCCAGAGAAACAGCACGGTACACGGGAACCTGATCCTCATTTTGGTATAGATGTTCACCCGAATTAATGTGCTAGTTAAAGGTGTTTTACTATAGGCATGAACACAAACTAGGATTTGTTGAGTTTTTGTTTGTATACTTATATATATCCCCTCTTTTCTGGATTCGCGAAAACAAGAAGCGTTCAACGTATATATGGCATTTGTTATTTCACAGTAAAATTACATGAAACAGCAACATTTAAAAAATAAATTAATTAAAAAACACTTCTGTCGAAATTTAAATCAATATTATGTCACGTAAATGAACAAATGTACAAACTTATATAATTAACTAACACAAGAGATAATATAGCTAAATGAAAAAAAGTTCACAAAATCAATTGTACAAAATAGTGTACGTTTTACGTCTCGTTGCACATCTCGTCGTCCACGTCACCTAAACGGGATTTCGACTGAAATTGGTAGTATTGCACAAAAGCTTCTTTGAAAGGAAAATTGATTTCCACTGATACTTCTCCGTCAATAAAAAAAGGCCTATGGTTAGTTTACTTACCATGGGTTCTTCAACGAGACCGTAGTTCTTTTATTTTTTTACAATTTGGCGAATAAACACGCCAATAAGAAGTTACAAAGAACCATATGTCAAAGTGATTTAAGTGTAACCCATTTCAGTAGAAGTGTAGGAGCAATTCCCTAATTCGGGACTAGGGAAACTGTATGAACAGTTTATTCGTGACGGTTCACTTGTTAAGCTGCGCAACAGATGGGCGACGTAGGAATGCTCGGGTCAAAGGTCATCGATTATCCCTTAAAGGTACTGAACATTGAAGTTTCTACTTGATAACGAATTTTCTTTTGTAAATATGATTCGATCTAAGGTGCATTGCGAAAACGAATCGAAAGACATTTGCGATTAGTGTAGATTCAGATTAACAAGCGCATCCGTGCAGTCTTATCTGATTATATAGTTTGCGCCAATTAGTCATGGAATGTATCATGCAACGTGTAATAAGCAATATCAATTTAGATTCGTGACTTCCGTGTGCCAGTATGTCTAATTTCCACACATCAATGTTGGATCTCATGTAAAGCGTTATTACATTCAATCAGTCTAGTTATGTTGTACATAACTAATAACTAATACGATCAAGTCTAAATCTCTTGAAAAGTTAAATAAAAAATACGATAATGTTTAAATCTCTTGAACAAAAAAATAAAAAAATTCGATAAAGTCTAAAACTCTGGAAAAGTTAGTGAAATAGTACGATAATGTCTAAATGTCTGGAAAGTTAAATTAAAAGTACGCTAATGTCTAAATCTCTGTATATCAATTTAATTAGCGAAAATATTGTGTGAATGTGCATGCAATTTATTTATTACTACTTATGTTGTTTGATGAAAAACTATGTATAGTTTAAGTCAATAAAATATATATCTATATATCATATTCGTAAACATATTCACTAACATAATAACTTGTTAACATATTCGTTAACTTATTCGTATAATGTTGCCTCTATAGATCAATACATGATTTTGAAAAAACGGGGTAGGAGCGAGCCGTCGTAAAAGGTACACATTAGTATTTGTGAACAGTGTGTGTTCAGATCGCCCTGTCCATTGTCTCAGTCTCATCGGAATCTACACAAGTTCAGATCAAGAACTGATTGATTGTTAGGTGTTTTACGCCGCTTTCAACAATTGTTCAGTTATATCACGGCGTTTCCTAGGTAAGTTACCAGTAGTACTGGTCCATTTATCCTGACACCACCGAGACAGTCGTAATGCTAACCCCGCAACCATAAGCGCCAGGGGTGGGGAGGGGGGGGGGGGGGGCATGACCCAATCTGGGATCGAATCAACGACCTCTCCGCATCCGAGGCGGACGCTCTACCACTACACCATCGAGTCGGTACAAGTTGAAAGAAGCTTCTCGCAAGCCTGTGTAATATGTGAAACATGTACACCTGGATTAGATTGTGTGGAGGCACAGGCTGACCTGAATCTACAATAATCACAAACGTTTTACCCTTTTCCGTGGATGGACTCATATATATATATATGAGCCGTTTCACGAGAAAACCAACATTGTGGACTCTGCGTAAAGTTTGGACCCAGAAGTCCGCGCAGGCTAATCCCGGCCGACATATTCCGTCTCAGGGGGATAGAGGTATAGAGTAAAGATTCATGAAACAGAAAATCCACAGGAGGCGAAAAGTGTCTGTCCGGTTTAGTTTACGTGGCATGCTTAGGCTGATCCGGCTCAATACTTTACGCAGAGTCCACAATGTTGATTTATTGTGGAACGGATCATATTTCCATTGAATGTTTCACTGGTAACTTCGACAGCAGGTTTCTTTTGAAATGAATTGGGAGTGATCAATATTGTCAGGTGATATTGTAAACTGTTTTTCCAGTAAATTCCACAATTATTAAAAACTTTGCCCGCTGTAGATGTAGCAAATGTAGTCTGTACCAAGGAAAAAGCATAACAGTTTCCTATAAACTTACTTATAGTGTGTTGGTAGACTAACAAATACAACAGGGCGTAAAACACAAAATAACAATTAATACAAAAAAACATAGATAAAATACAGATTTATTATAAATTCAACAATAAGTATCTCGTTTTATTATAACAGAAGTAACTCGTTGTGCGTATTTTTAGCACATTTTCGACAAGTTTGTTTACCCAGACATCATGAAGAAGTGAACTGTCACCATGATATAACGCAAGTAATAATGAAAACGACGAAAAAGCCCAATACAAAAAAAAATCGCTTCTTTTTTCAGATTGTGAATAAGAAACAAAAGTGCACCTTTAATACAACCACCGGTCTAAACCATACGTGGACAAATAGTATGAAAGAAGTGTTATCGGTCTCGTATTATACCGGTTTATAATAGAAACAGATTTATTAAACGTTCAATAGTCTGATTCGTAACTGGTGTAACTACATATCGTAACAATATATAGTTACGTCAGTGTGTTTACAAACATTAAATCGAACGTGTTGACGAGAGCTTTTTACCTCGTCATACAAAAATGGAAAGCGCAAAAGTGCACTCAAGTAAGCTCGCAAAATGGATGTACAGCCGAATGAGAGAATATACAAACGCAAAGACCGCCCGGGCATAAACCCTTTCTGATATGCAACACATTTGCAGCAGACGCTTTTGACAAAACATCCAGACAAAAAAGTATTGAAAATCTCTAGGAGTGAATATTTAATTGTTGAATAAAGTTGAGAACATATTGGCAACATGAGAAAATGCTCGTTTTGTGCAATTTCTCTTTTTGCAAAAATGTATTCAAAAGTCGTCTGTTGCAGAGAGATTAAAACGCGTCTGCATGAAGGAAAAGGTTAACGTAGATTGATTGTTTTGATTGATTGATTGGAGTTTAACGACGCCGTTTTCAACAATTGTTCAGTCATATGAAGGCGACTTATGCGTTTTCTGGTTTTCCCACACCAGTACAACACACACCATACTGGCTGCTTGTTCACATAGATTGTTAAACAGCCCATTGGTGAAAGACAAATGACGCATGTCACAGTGACTTTTGTAAACGTCAGCCCGCGTCGCTACCGACTGAGCTACCGAAAATCGACTAACGTAGAGGTTAACGATTAAGCCTGGTAATGTAAAGTGCCTACTTTACACTCTGTTTTCAACATACAACAAATCTGCAGCAGCCGACATCGAAAACATGTGGGTAGAATTATAGAACATTGCTATCAATAACAGTTTAAATATTGGATACAGTTGATAAAGACATTGTGACAAAAGCAGAAATGTTTTCAAAAACCGTCTGCTTCAGATGCGTCCTCGTGTGATAAAAAGGTTAATAATAAAATACGAGCCGTCCCACGAGAAAACTTACATTGTGGACTCGTAAAGTAAGCATGCCGTACAGACACTTTTCTCCTCCTGTGTATTTTCTGTTTCTGGAATCATTACTCTATACCTCTATCCCCCTAGGACGGAATATGTCGGCCCGGATCAGTCTGCGCGGACTGCGCAGGCTGTTCTGGGTAGAAACATTACGCAGAGGCCATAATGTTGATTTTCTCGCGGGACGGCTCATATGACCTATAACGTGTCAATGTCTTCCTTAGTGCTCAGGGTTGTGGGGTAAGCGGGTAGCTTACACAGAAAAGCCGTGAAATAACCGAATGATTGTTGGAAGCGGTCTAAACACTCAAGAAACAAAACCATATCTATACCATTTCACTTACAGTTACCAAATTCAGTAGGTATGCGCGTGTGTAGCGTACACAAACGTAGGTCACTCTAACCTAGACCGTTTGACCTCCAATTACAGAAGATATTTGATCGGGCTATATTGTCTATGTTACCAAACTTGGCATATTAAATGAGGTTTTCCGAGTCTACGCTGTTTAAAACATGCTATGAGATTACTTTTCTGCTCACGGGGCCATTTAACGTTAACCCTGCTGAATTTCTGAAATTATTATCACCACTCTTGACTTTTGTATAACATTTCACGAATGATACACAACAACACTAGATCAACATGAGTATATATTAATGTGCATGTGCATAAGTTCTACGCATTGTGCATTTTCTACATTTTATTTACTCCTAAAACATAGTCAAGGAAACAATAAATAGCTTGTTCGGGTTAATTTCTCAATGCTATCGCACAGATAGTAATCAAATTCTAAATTGGTTCAATGCTTATTTTCGCCTAACGTGGTCCATATTAAGCTCATTCGGCTGAATTTTTGACATTGCTATCACGGTTGTAACTGTATGTGATTTACGAAGCAGTAACAACTAATTCTCACTGAGCCAACGTTATCTATTGTTTTTAGTTGTACGTGTATTATATTTCATGAATGATAAGCAAATACTGTAGACCAAGACTAGACTCCACGAATACGCAGCCTTATTTTACTTACATTGTTTGTTAATGTTAAATACAATCGAGTATAGCCTGATAAGCAACATGTCAGAGTTGTTTAAACCCTTTCACACATATAGACGCTTTCTGACGCTTCTGAAGCAGACGACTTTTGAAACATTTTCAACTCTTAAGGTGGCAGGGGACCCCTAAACTTGCAACTTTTCAGTTTGTCCGGACCAATAAATGTTATTTGAGAAATTCTCCAAAACAGCATCCATCACAATGTCAAAACTATATCTCAATATATGGCATATAACAGTTTTTCAAAATCATGTAACATTTGAGCAACTCGATAGAACTGAACACAATTTCAAACCCTGTGTATTCTATCCCACCTACCCAAAATGAGGGCTAAAATGACACTATTTCAGCAGATTTTCTAATCATGTCCTTACTTCCTGGAAACATGCAAAAGAAAATTGAAGCACACTTACTTAATAATCAAGCAATGCATAACCAGGAAATGTATGCAAAATACCATGTCATCCGTATTCTTCTAGTAGAAAAACTTATTTGAAATACCTGAATTCTCGTCACACAACAGTCTCAAATGATACTGAGATTGACCTCCCCTTGGAAAGCTATTCAACATGATATGAGCTAGCATATACACATGTTCGTATTTTCTCCACATTTTGTATGCATCAATTGATAGAAGTCAATAAAGAAATCAATGCCATATAGTGTTATATAGTTAAGAAATCAGTTCATTTTCAAGCACACCTAATATATCAAATATCGACAGGGGCCAAATCCGAATGTGTCCCCTGCCACCTTTAACAATGATCCTACTTTTGTTTACAAAGATGTCATCACATAATTTCCTAGAACGTCTTTGAGGCCGCTTTGTCGTATGTGGGAAAGAGTCAATAGGATACATTTACATTGTAATAGTTCCTCAAGTTTGTTTGGAATAATACTCGAAGTTTTCACCAACTAAACGAAAACTTCTGTGACGTGATACCTTATTTGGTGTAGCCATAGATCATAGTTATCAATATAGCATTGAGCGTCTGTACCATTGGAGGTGCGTTTAGAAATGAAACATGAAATACAGATGATTGCAGTGTATTAACATTCGTGTAATTTCTCTACTTAATAGTGAAGGCTAGACGTGAATATAATATATCAGATGGTCCATTAAGCAGATTTCGATTACAGTACTCTTTTCCACTTTCAGACACACCTGCAGCAGACGATTTTTACTAACGTGTTGTACTTTCATTTACACAGATTTATCACACGTTTATATGCATGTTTTTTTAAAGTCGTCTTCTGCGCATTTTGTTGTATGTGGGGAAAATGTCAATCGGTAGAAGAACTCGGATGAATGAACGGTCTTGTATTCTATCTACGCCTTGAAGTGATTCATAAAAGTGTCCGATAACCAGAGGGGTATCACTGGGTCAGTAAGAAAAACAATGGAGATTAAGATGATAAAACTATACTTAAAATATCTATACATCTACATTGGCTTCGTATAGTCCCACTTTCTTAAAAACTATTTTTTCTTCAAATTAATATTTAAATGTGTGTATCAATATGTGTATATGTATATAAATACATTTGTGTGTATATGTGTATGACTATATTTATTTATTTATATAATTTAAATCTCAATTAGACTTAATTAATTACTATTTTTCATTTATTTAATTGTATTAACCATTTATTATGTATAGTTTATCAACAATGAGCTGTTTATCTTTCGTCAAAAAAACACATATCTGTTATCTTCTGTTATGTTCCGTTCAAGTTGCCGTTAGCTGTTAGTAAAGTCCGTTGTGTGATACCGTCACTCTGAACAGTCGTGTATTATATTTACTTACATGTAATAGTAAAGGCCAAAAGTGAGGCGGAGCTATGACATTGACCGACAACCAGAGTGTTATCACTGGGTCTGTATGCCAAACATTGAGGCTTGTTCACGCCGTCATCACGGGTAAGAAGATCCCTGAGCAGAGTACCGTCACTCTTCACCATGTGTACATTATGGGTATATTCATTACACACCATGAAGTTATCATACGAATCAAAAAACAAATCACGACAACAGTTATAGTTAGATAACGTATACAATGTGTTTCCCGTGTTATCTATACACACTACACCAGAGTCAAATATATTAACAAAAATTCTGTCTCCAGAACTGTTCACGGCCACGTAGTAAGGAAAACCCGGACTGATGTTTAAGGTGTTCAACGTAACACCATCCATTGTAAGCACCTGCACCATTCCCCCCTCTGTAAATTTGTAAGGACAACTGACATATAGTCTTTCGTTTTTACAGTCAATACCCCAACATGGCATTCCAACAATAATATATTTACCCTTCACAATGTTCTTAGAAACATTTAAGTACTGGAGACGGTTTGATTCTGGTTCAGTCACAATGACCTCGGTCTTAGACACAACTGCAACATCAAAGACACGTGACCTAAACTTCAGTTCGTTCTTCAATTTAAGGTCGTATGTTAAGACTTTGACAGAATGATTATTGTAATCACAAATGACTAATTCCCCTTCTGACATAAAAGTACATCCTGAGACAAAACCGGTGCCTGCGTTAGTTATCTTCTTCTTTGTCGTAGAGGATATGTCCTGGAAGCAAAGCTGATGCTCCCGTTTTTCAACGGTTTCAGGTTGACTGATCTGTTTCTCTTTAACTTCTAGTTTGCCCATTGAAGTTAATTCTGACATTAGTGTCACAAGTTTGTCAGACTGCTGAAATTCTAACGTAACTGGCTTTCCTTGTTTCAATATTTCGTCTTTCATTTCTATCCCGTCCTCAATGTTTCCTTTCTCTTTCATCATGAGCACAAATGACGCATCTTCAACATCTTTTCCGAGGATTTCAAACGAGTTCACGACAGCTCGCATCTGTTTGCTGATTTCGACAACTGCTTTGATATCCCCTTCTATGTCAGTAAGCAGCTGACTTTGTTTATTTTCTATCTTGTCTTCCATATCCTTTGTCAGCTTTTCGGCCCAGGAAATTATTTCGTTTTTGATTCTCTTTACTTCTTGAATGCATTTTCTGGAGCAAACTCGTATTAAATTTTGTTCTTTTTCCCTTGAATCTTTAATGTATTTTATCTCGGATAATAAAATCTTTGAATTATCTGTGCAGTGATAGACGTCATTCTTTATCTTTGTTTCTTTCGAGACTTGCTTAAGAGTCTTAGTGTTACATTTTCTGTGTTTCGCTGATTTACATGCACCGCATATGGGTACGTTATGGCCGACGCAGAGTTGTGTAAGGGTCTCTGTACGGTGGACATCACATGCCATAATTGACGAAATAAGTGCCTGTTGTTTAATCGACAATCTGTGTGACTCTTTAAACGGTTTAAGGTCATGATCACGTAATGCTTTAGAACTTCGGTGGACTGCTTCACACGTATCACATAGATATTCTGAACACACCTGACAGTAGGCTCCTGCCTGCGTGTTGATACCCCTGAATATACAAGGGTCACACATCTTAGTCGGATCTTCATCTGACAGGTTAGATGATTTCGCTTCGGCCATATTTACAACCTGTCGTGAAATAAAGATGGTAAGTGGTTTTAACGGCGATGTATATATGCAAACGGTAAAACACAGGAGAGGGAGAGAGAGAGACTCATAAAACATGACATATAACTCATAACAGATTGTGTTTAAATTAATGAACGTTTTATCAGTTCATTATAACTCGACAAGATTAACCTGATACTGACCTTTGTGCAATGCTTAAGATTTTATAATTATGACGTTCACGTATTTAAACAAACTACAAGAATTACGCGTAATTAAATGTCTCGCTGTCCCCTGCTTTGACTACCAATGCAAGCGTAAAAGACAAAAAGTAAAATAACAAAACTTTAACATTGAGCTAAACAAAATTGTTTTTAAACAAGAAATTAAAAACAATTAAAAAATACAAAGTTCAAAAATACAAGAAATTAAAAAAAAAAAGATTGAGCTAAACACAAAGCTCAACATTTCAAGAAATTAAAAAAATAACAAAATACAAACGTTTTACCCCGAAATCTGTTTGATATGTTGAAGTACTTTATTAAAGAAATGTGTGTTCACAATTTGAAACTCAAAATATGAAGAAGCTATGTCCAATTCTCAAAATCCACCAAAAATCAAGTGTTTTACCCCCCAAAAAGTCCACACTCAGCATCGTCAGTGTACAATGTGCAGAAGGGTATTAGATGTAACTATATTCCAAATATTAAAGCCCTAGTACCAGTACTTATTGAGAAAAATACAAATAAATGAAACTTTAGCGTTGAGCTAAACGCAAAAGTGAAAAATACAAGAAATGAAAAAGAAAAAAATTCAAGTGTTTGACCCAAAAACCCGTTTGATATGTTGAAGTACTTTATTTATGAAATATGTGTGCACAATTCTCAGTCATCCAAAAACCACCAAAATCAAGTGTTTTACCCAAAAAGAAGGTCACACTCAGTATCTTTAGCATACAATGTGGAGAAGGGTATTAGATGTAACTATATTCGAAAAATGAAAGCCCTAGTACCAGCACTTATTCAGGAAAGTTAAAAAAACGTAACTTTAACGTTGAGCTAAACGCAAATAATTGACGCCGTCGCCGTCGCCAGAAAAGCAACACCTTAGTCTCGCTTTCGCAACTTCGTCGCAGCGAGACAAAAACTGTATTGATTTACTTTCCGTGTATATTTACGCAAAGCAAACAATAAATACATCAGAAAGCTCCGTCTATTCTTTAAATTGTCACTACCATGTGACTGTTGATGCTGAAAACACTCTTTCTTTCTATGACATTTATACTTTTTCACATTGCGACAGTTCAGCGTGCAGGACATATACATACACATCATACTACATATATCACAAGGGTCAGGATCAGGTAAATATTATCAACATCTACATGATGTTTATCATATACATGTTGAGAGAGAGAGAGAGAGAGAGAGAGAGAGAGAGAGAGAGAGAGAGAGAGAGAGAGATAGAGAGAGAGAGAGAGAGAGAGAGAGAGAGAGATGTATATATATAGACAGACAGAGAGAGCGTGTGTGTGTGTGAGAGAGAGAGCGTGTGTGTGAGAGAGAGAGAGAGAGGGATTGGGAGAATGAGAAAGAGAAAGAGAGCGTATGTGTGAGACAGGGAGATATATATATAGAGAGAGAGAGGGTGAGAGAGAGGTGGGGGGTGGGGAGAATGAGAAAGAGAGAGAGATAGAGAGGGATGTGGAGAATGAGAAAGAGAGAGGGATGGGGAGAATGAGAAAGAGAGAGAGAGAGAGAGAGAGAGAGAGAGAGAGATGGATGGGGAGAATGAGAAAGAGAGAGAGAGACATGGATGGGGAGAATGAGAAAGAGAGATAGAGAGATAGGGTGAGAGAGAGAGAAAGATATATATATATATAGAAAAAGAGAGAGAGAGAGAGAGAGAGAGAGAGAGAGAGAGAGAGAGAGAGAGAGAGAGAGAGAGAGAGAGAGAGAGAGAGAGAGAGCGTGTTAGTGTGAGAGAGAGAGAGGGATGGGGAGAATGAGAAAGAGAAAGAGAGCGTGTGTGTGAGACAGGGGGAGAGAGAATGAGAGAGAGAGAGAGGGGGTGGGGGAGAATGAGAAAGAGAGAGAGAGAGAGAGAGAGAGATGTGGAGAATGGGAAAGAGAGAGGGGTGGGGAGAATGAGAAAGAGAGAGAGAGAGAGAAGGATGGGGAGAATGAGAAAGAGAGAGACAGGGATGGGGAGAATGAGAAAGAGAGAGAGAGGGAGGGATGGGGAGAATGAGAAAGACAGAGAGAGAAAGAGAGAGGGATGGAGAGAATGAGAAAGAGAGAGAGACATAGAGAGCGAGAGAGACAGACAGGCAGTCCGACAGACAGACAGACATACAACCAACTAAACATATACATGTATATATATATATAGATAGAGAGAGATAAAGAGACGGACAGACAGACAGACAAAACATTTACCTTAATGTGGATTTTTCTTCAACTTGACAGACAGACAAAACATCTTACCTGAATGTGGAATTTTCTTCAACTTGTATGCACACTTTGTAATATTATAGTACACGGTTATTTACCCTACATATCTGTTTATATTACTTAAAATGATATCGTATGTCTGAGCAGTTAACACTACATACTGACTGTACATACCCACCCCATTAATAATGATTCCCCTTTACATTTATCCAAGTTAGGTAAAGAAAGGAAACCAGTTCAAAACGTATGTTACTATATATATATCGTGTTAGATAAATATTTCACATGTTTATATGCACCCTTTATCGATTTGAGCGACCACAGAATACCCTATACATTATTTTAACGCTCTCCATTGGATAACTATATTTGATAGTTTATCAGTTATACACATTTTCTCGTTTTAGATCAAATGAAAACAAATAAAGACTTTGATTTCTATGACGTAGAATTACAAGAAACACACATATTTACATAATAACTGGTATGGCTAGCGATTCGCAGGTAAATGAGTCCAAGTAAAATAGTAGCGATTTGATTGTGGTAAGAATATTTGAATGGTTGATTGTTTGGTGTTTAACGCAGCTTTCAAAAATTGTTCAGTTATATCACGGCATTTCCTGGGTAAGCATAATGATAACCCTGCAACCCTGGAGCAAAGAAGGGATTACCCGGAGCATTACCCGGTCGGGGATCTAACCATCATCGGTACCCAGGCTATTCATAAAATATATGATATATGATATATTTTATGAATAGCCTGGGTACCGAGGATGGGATCTAACATGCGACCTAATACATATCATGTTCACAATTCAAACAAACCCTCGTCCTTAGCAAAATCGTACCGCCTGGGTGTGTAGTGGTAGCGCGTCCACTTCGGGTGCTGAAGGTCGCTTGTCTAATCCCCATACTTTAGTAATGGTAGTAATGGCTGCCCTCTTTGGCGCTCATGGGAGGTAAGGCATTTCGAATGACTGACTGGTGTCAGGATCAATGGACCTGTAGTACTGGTAATTTACACAGGGAACGCCGTGCTATGATTGAATAATTGTTGAAAGCGGCGTAAAACACCAAGAATACAGTCTAGTATTCATGTACATCTTGAGAGGACAGCGTGTAGCGTACACAGATTAGTTCACTCTGCCCTTGACGATGAATCATCATGAATGGAGAGATATGTTCGGGCCATATTTGCTATGCTGTCGCATTCAGTGTGTGTATACCGCGTGACTATTGACGTCACATTTGCATCGTCAGACGGCAATAATTGCTCTTGATATGAAGTAAAAACAATGGTTACTTTTTTTTCCTAAACCCTTTTAATGAGACATGGCGCAGTCTACGCCGCGTACATTGGCCTTCTTCCGGTCTTTTACAGGAGTTTGATTGGTGTTCTAGTTTTTTCGAACACTTCGACGAACCTGTTCTCAAAATCCAGTTTTAATAATGCTCCGGCTTTCGGCGATCTTAATAAATTTTGAGGAAAGGTTCGTCGAAGTGTTTGAAGAAACTGAATCACAAATCAAACTCCGTTAAAAACAAGAGATAGGGCTCTGTAAGCGGCGTTAAGTCGGCAACCAAAGACCGCTTATGTTATTGTTACACTCCAGTATTCCTTGTTAGCATTGACCTCATCTGTGGTGTAGTGGTAAAGCGTCCTACTCGGGTGCGGGAGGTTGAGAGTTCGAATTTAAAAAAAGGGTAGTAATAACTGCCCTCCTTACCGCGCAGGATTGTGGGGTTAGGATTACGACTGACTAGCTGGTGTCTAGGTAAATGAGACCGGTAGTACTGGTAAATCAACCAGGAAACGCCTTGATATACCAAATTTATTTATACTTATTATAACGCTGCGTGTGTGCGTCCTTTAAACTCACCCAACTCACGCACTTAGTCTGTATGGACGTCCACACTGTTTATTCCGCCCTAAACGCTCACACGGGAAATCAAACCTTCAACCTTTGGACCAGCCGGCGCACTATCTCTGGATAACTGTCTCCAACAATATGGTGTTCTACCATTAACCACACAAAGACGCATGCTGACGCATCTACAGCAGACGACTTTTGAAAACATTGTTACAAAAGAGAAATTGCTCAAAATGAGCATGTATTCTTATTGCCAAAACGTTTTTAAATAATAATCATGCTTATATTTATACAGATTGTACACAATTATGCCTGCATGTTTTCAAAGCTACTAGTTTAGCTGTAGGTGGGAAAGGTTTTACGTCGCGATAAGATAGCTACAGGTTACATGTAAAGTAAACTAAAATAAACGTTAAACAATGATTAACATTGTTGATAGAAGCAATGTAGTTTAGGTCAAAGGGAAGGAATTCATTTTCATCTTCAGCAGACAATTTGTACTAAAGTGTTGCACTTTTATTGACATATTTCTTTACATACATCTTTTTATGGTCGTCTACTGAAGGTTGTGTACGTTGTATGTGGGAAAGGGTTAATATGTAGAAGAACTCGGATGAATGAACGGTCTTGTACTCTTTCTAGACCAGAAGTGATTAATACAAGTCTTCGATAACCATCGTGGTATCACTGGGACAATAAGTCTGACAATGAGGATAGAAATGAGAAAACTCTCTATTTAAAAGCAATACATCTTCTGTGCGCGGGACTTGTATAGTCCCATTATCTTACACAAATATATTGTCTTATTGATACCAATGTAATAATTGTATAGTTTATCAACGTCTTGCTGTTTATTCTGATTGTATCTTTTCCCTTCTGTTCTGCTCCGTTCAAGTTGCCGTTAGATGTAAGAAGAGAATCTATTGTTTGGTACCGCCACTCTGAACGGTGGTCGTGTATTCTATTTACTTATATGTAATTGTTAAGGCCAGAAGTGAATCAGATCTATCTAATTGTCCGATAACCAGAGTGTTATCGCTGGGTCTGTAAGCCAAACAACTAAATCTGTACACGCAGTCATCAAGGAGAAGAATACTCTTGTGCCGAGTACCGTCACTCTTCACCACGTGTATATTGTTGGTACTGTGTCCACATATCAGGAAGTTATCATTCGAGTCCAACAACAAAGCACGGCTCCTCTTAAGCCGACTGTCAGAATACGTATATAGTGTATTACCGGTGTTATCCATACACACTACACCATATCTAGATGTACTGACAAGGATTCTGTCCCCGGAATTGTTCACGGCCATGTTGTAAGGATAGCCCTGACTAACGTTAAAGGTGTTCACGGTAACACCATCCATTGTAAGCACCTTTACCACTCCTCCCTTTCCATCGTTCTCGTGACAACTGACATATAGTTTTTCGTTTTGACAGTCAATTCCCCAACATTTCATCCCGACAGGAATACATTCACACTTCTCAATATTCTTAGACACATTTAAGAACTGAAGACTTTTTGAATCTGGTTCAGTCACAATGACCTCGGTCTTAGACACAACCGCAACATCCCAGACACACGATCCAAACTTTAGTTCGTTCTTTATTTTAAGGTCGCATGTTAAGACTTTGACAGATTTATTGGCGTTATCACAAATGACTAATTCCCCGTCTGACATAAAAGTACATCCAGAGACAAAACTGGTTCCAGTTTCAATTGACTTCTTGTTTTTCGTAGAGGATATGTCCAAGAAAGAAATCTGATGTCCTGGTCTTTCAACGGTTTCAGGTTTATTGATCTGTTTCTCTTTAACTTCTAGTCTGCCCATTGAGGTTAATTCTGACATTAGGGTCACCAGTTTGTCGGACTGCCGGAACTCTAACGTAACCGGCCTTATCTGTTTCAGTATCTCGTCTTTCATTTCTATGCCGTCTTCAATGTTTCCTTTCTCTTTCATCATGAGGACAAAGGTCGCATCTTCAATATTCTTTCCGAGAATTTCAATTGATTTCACGATATCTCGCATCTGATTGCTGATTTCGACTACTGCTTTGATATCCCCTTCTATTTCAGTGAGAAGCTGACTTTGTTTGTTTTCTATCTTGTCTTCTATATCCTTTGTCAAATTTTCTGCCCAAGAAATTATTTGGTTTTTGATTTTCTTTACTTCTTGAATACATTTTCTGGAGCAAGCTCGTATCAAATGTTGTTCATTTTCCCTTGATTCTTTAATTTCTTTTATATCGAATAACAAAGTCTTTGAATAATTTGTGCATTGAAGCACGTAATTTTTTATCTTTCTTTCTTTCGACACTTGCTTTAGAGTCTTAGTATTACATTTTCTGTGTTTCGCTAATTTACATGCACTGCATATGGGTACGTTATGGCTGACGCATAGTTGTGTAAGGGTCTCTTTTCGGTGGACATCACATTCCATAATTGACGAAATAAGTGCCTGTTGTTTAATCGACAATCTTTGTGATTCTTTAAACGGTTTAAGCTCATGATCACGTGAGACTTTAGAACTGCGATGGACTGCTTCACATTTGTCACACATATATTCTGAACACACCTGACAGTAGGTTCCTGCCTCTGTGTTGATACCCCTGAATAAACAAGGATCGCACATCTTAGTCGAATCTTCCTCTGACAGGTTTGCTTGAATCGCTTCAGCCATAATTTTAACCTGTCGTGAAAAAAGATGATTTATGGTTTTAACGTCGATGTTTAGATGAGAACTGTAGAACATAAAAGTAGACGAGTATAAATTAAAATGGTTGTTGGAGAACCTTAGACCTAAATAATGATGTATTTTAACATTGTGTTACGGATAATATTGATGTCAATAACTATACGGTAGTGTCAATATATCTTATCGGGCATAATGCTAATTTTTGATCGACATTCTTTGTAATAAAACCTGAATCCCTTGCGCACAATAACTTATAATATAAAGTATATTCATATAGTATGGTATACGCAAAATAGACTGTTTGTTAATTGATCCTAACCTTTGAATTCAATAATTACCTTTTGCTTTGCACAAGGCCTGATTTGAATGCTCATCACGAATGGTTTAACTCACAATATATTGTGCTTAAACAGAGTAATGTTTTATCATCTAAGTATTACTTAGAATTTTTTGATGTGGGAAAAATGTAACCGAAACACCCAAAAGAAAGATAAAAATACAGGACATGACGACGAATATAGCTATAGCTTTAAAGAGTATTAGTGTATCGACAAGGCATATTATTGTTAACAAAAGTCAAGAAAGACAGACAGACATACAGACAGACAGACAGACAGACATACAGACATATAGACATACCGAGACAGACATACAGACCGATCAGACAACACGTATTAACTAAATATGAAAATGTTTCTTCAATATGTACGTCCGACGCTATAACTGTGTCGATTACTTAGCTTAGATTTATCATACTACTCGAAATGATATCGTGTGTAGTTACGTTAAAAACAGCAAACTGTCCATACTGATAAGCCGAACCTATTTAACAACGGTTCCCTTTACAACTATCTTCGCGTTGATACAGGAAGGAAACCAGGTGAAAACGTTTAAAAGTAAGCGGTGCATAATGAACGATTTTGGCGATAAAGATTTCGAATGTTTATGTTCACCCTTATCTGTTTAATAACCGACAATCTTATAGATTGTACTGTATAGGCTGTTCACATTTATCATTCAAGTGTAATGCCGCTTTCAACAGTATTTCATTTATATCTGGGCGTTTTCCTGACACCTGCTCATATATCGTAATGATATAACACGTACACGTGGGAATCCATTACCTACACTACGATGTTAAGTTATGTTGTATTAATGCATAAGCGGTCTGTCTCCATAGTAACGAGCACAGCGAGGCCGATTGCGAAGCAATCGGCCTCGCTTTAGCGAGTTATTAGATAACATCTTTAGTCAAGATCAAGATATATATCAGAATTCAATGGTAAATTAAAATCAGTATGGCCTTTTTTCCGGATGTCATTTCATGGGCGACTTTCAGGTTCGCAGCCCACGCTCTGATTGGATATAATTCGAAAATTGAAATATTTTTGTTGATGCATTCGTAAAAGTGTTATGGTTATTCGTCATCTCATATTTTTAAGACATTTCTTATAAATGATTGGCGTAGATAAATTAAACAAGAACATTTATTGTTTATCTAAGTAGTCCGCAGCGACGAAGGCTTTGTTGTCAAGGAACTGTCTTCAGTGCAATTCGAAATGTTGTGAATGTCATTGTATAACAATATAAAGCCACAAAGGCTTAAAATTATAGTCCAGTGTCTGAATAAAACGTAATTCCACTTGATATACAAAATTTTGACAACAGAATCAAGTGCAATCAGGTTTATTTTATGAAACAAGTGACCGGTAAAATAAGAATGTTCTTTGTTGCTATGAGAGAACTTCAGTACAGGTGCGCGATAATCTAGCGCGGAAGAGTCATCATTAACTCCTAGATTATTTAGTTTGTCTAATATGTATCTCAAATAATAAATTATTTACACATTTAGGGATAACAACAATTTAAAACATGCAAGATTATGCCCAGAATACATAATCAAGCACAGTCACTGGCTGGTTTCCTGCATTTTCGATACATTGAAAGCGAATCGGTTACCTAGATTTCGCCCGCCGGATCTGGTCCGGATCTACACGTTTATCAAGTAAGTGTCGATTATAGCGTTTTTCTTTAATATCGAGTGCATTTTTGCAAACAAACATCATATTTGTTCATTTACAAACATTATAATATATAAGAATTCTAGATGTTTTGTATTCAGTCGCGGATGTTCCCAGTGACGGAAATTGCATTTTTCATTGCCTGGGTTTAGCACTGCATAAACATTTGATGGCAACAGCGATTTTACGAAAAGTCATGCATGCGAAAAGTGGCTTGAGCAAACCTGTCAGCAAACCTGTCACGGCCCACATTTCACAAACTATTTGTATGCAAATGGCATGATGATTAAAGGAAGCAGGTGGGCGGCTGCTAAATGGCTTCAATGGCCTTTATGAAACAAGTGACAGGAAAAATTGAGAATGTTCTTTTCGTTCTAGGAGATAAGTTTGTCACAGGTCTTTTATATTACTTTCATATGTCTACTTGTCACAAAACCATATTGGGGCGAAACGTTAGATCTTGTTAACATTTTACAAGGTTCTGGTTAGAGTGAGTCAGTGACTATTTGTTTGAACCAAACTAAACCAAATTGTGCAGATTAGGAGTGTTTTGCTGGGCCATAAGGCAAGTTTGGGCTCACAATCGCAATTATACATGTAGTATAGTACTATAGTATATAGTAAGCACCTTGCAACATTCTTATTATGTCAGACATGTTCATTGTTTTTTGTTGCCTAAAATGAAACTGGGATTGTGTTCCAAATGTGTATCGCACTCATATATAGTCATATATACAGTGTATGTCGTCTTTTGTTTATCTGCTTTTCTGATAAGTAAATTTAATTAAAACCTTAATTATTATATTCATTTAACCAATGGATCAGCTGATTAATTATTAGTGATTAATTGTTGGGTCCATAGATGGAAATGCATTGGCAGATCTGTGTCAGAGTCAATTCACTATCCAATCCAAGTTGCACAGATTTGAACCAATGACAAGTCAATCCAACAAGTAGTGAATTTTATGGGGGGTTTTAATTCAGCTTTTTACGATAATAAAAAGACATCCTGTCATTAGGTCTTGTTAGTTTTTCACCCTGACATTGTTTGGTTACACTTCTACTCAAACGTCACAGCTGGCTGGTTTATCTGCTTTCTCAATACATTGAAAATGAAATGGTGACTAGAACTTCGACATTTGGCCTGTCTGATCTACAATCTTACCGATTAAGTGTCAGTTTTTAGCGTTTCTTTGTATTATGTTTGTTCACTTACATTACACTAATTAGTTCCAAACATGCCTCACCATATCCAAATTCAATGGCTTTTTTTATAACTCCACAATGTATTGACTTTATATCCAGTCAAGGATGTTCTCATTCAGCATTGTGATGGAAATTTCTTCTTTCATTGCCTGAGTTTAGCCCTGCATACAAAATTGACTGCAACAGCCAAAGAACTTTGTAAGGAAGAGTAAGCAGGTCTTAATTGCTTCAACAATATCGCAGTTAGCACTCATTTAATCCTATGTTGTGGGTACAGTAACTACTCAAAGGCTGGTCTCACCCTGATGATTCTTTTGAGTAATTTAGCTGTAACATTAGCATTAGGATGTGAAATAAGGCTTTAATAACATGCAAATATGCTATTTCTTGAGCTCTGAACATTGAAGTTAACGAAATGTGTTTTCCAAACATGGATAATGACTGCAGCAACCAAAATAGGTTATTTCAGTTATCAAAGTAATCCACATGTTTAAAAATATACAAGGTACTACTAGTGAATATTTGCTTCTGTATTGAATATGGGTTCAATTGTCTTGTTAATTAATGTCTGAATTTTACTTTACATGTAAATCTCTTTACCATGCTTGTTTGTAGGGTGTTTTAACCTGCTATCAACAATTTTTAAGGGAAAGCCATTAGTACCATTTTGAAGTCTTTGCAGTAAAATTTAAATAGAGTTTCTATAGTTACATATGATGACATTAGTTTAGATTAATAGTAGCCTGTGCATCTGTATGATTAGATACAACACAACATTAAAATATCAGACAGTGATTAGATTAAATTTACAGTCTCTACATCTGAAAAAAATGAATAAATATATATATATACGTTTTCTGACAACTCTGCAGCTGACCACTTTTGAAAACATTATTATTCTAACCAAGCAATTTCTACGTTTGCCAAAGTGTTTTCAATTTTGTCTAGGAATTAAACCTTCTGCTGGATATGTGTTGTACATGGGAGAGGTATAAGAGCTAATTTACAGTTATTTTCGTACATTTTGTTTAAATTAAATTAAATTGTTTAAATTAAGCATTTTATTGTGTCACCTGCGTAGCATGGTAGGCAATTAGGGATTACTTTTTTTTTGTCCGCTGTCTGTCCATCCGTCCGTCACACTTTTTCATCACGTTTTCAAATAACTTTTTTTCTACTCACACATGCTCTAGGGAGCACTCCATTCTAGTTTTATTTAGCTCACCTGAGCACAAAGTGCTCCAGGTGATCTCTTGTGATCACATTTTG
This sequence comes from Serripes groenlandicus, assembly GCA_031761405.1. NCBI lineage: Eukaryota > Metazoa > Mollusca > Bivalvia > Cardiida > Cardiidae > Serripes > Serripes groenlandicus. The sequence continues at coordinate 35,712,788 of JASEVX010000013.1, read as the reverse complement.
TCCATCTGTCGGGCATCAACACCAATTGCCTTGTGAACACTCTACAGGCAACATTTGGCATCTAATTTTATTGAATGTTTATCAGAACATTTATCTCTATCAAATCTTTCCCAATTGCAAAACTGGATCATGTGAGGTCAAAAACTAGGTCACAAGGTGAAATTGAAGGGAAATCTTGTGAATACTCTGGAGGCTGAATTTTTAGTTTGAACAATCAGCATATAATTGCATTGATGATATCTAGTCTATGTTCGAATAAATACCAGTAGGTCATGTCCGGTAAAGAACTAAGTTTCTATGCCAAATTAACCTTTTTCTTGCTGATATCTAGGCCAAGTTTGAAAATGTGTCATGCCGGGTCTAAAACTAGGTCACTTCGCCAAATTAATGGAAAACTTTGTGAATATTGTGGAAACCACATTTTTAATAGATTTCTTCACGATATCTAATCTAAGTTTTAGTGAAGGTCATGTTCTGTCAAAAACTAGGTCAATAGGCTAAATTTGAGAAAAATATTTTTAGCACTAGAGACTGCATTATTTGCATCAGCAGCTTGACACTTGTTAGACAGTTTGTCTTGTCAATAGCTAGACCAATTTCTAAAAATAGGTCATGTTGGTTTAAAATCTAGAGGTAGGTTAATAAATATACCTTGTCAACCCCATACAATGTATTACATTTTGCAGATGGGAGAATATAACAAAGGTAATAATAGACTGAAAAATTGTTGGAGAATTCATCCATAATAGGTGTATTAGGTTATACTGGGACAGAGCTTTCAATCACAGAGTGAATCCCGCTAAATAAATTTGTATTCTATGATTTATTAGACAAAAAATAGAGTTGTTAGTAAAACGCTATGAGGGAAATAGATATGATGATGTGATTGCTGTCATCACTTTAGAATGTGATTTTCCCATGGCTTAAAATTGTAAACAATAGTGATTTTACCATTGTAGAGATGCTTCCACTAAGACAAGTCTGGTGTTCAAAACAGATGCGTCCCAGTGGACCCATCCCAACAATCAATTAACAAGTGCAATATAGATATAATTATATTAAAATTATTTGTGTAAAAATTAAACATTCCATTTCATCTTATAATAACTAAAACAGTAGTTTAACATTGAGAGTTTGGAGTATCTGACAATTTTGAGGAGACATCCATCCGACCACATCCGGGATCTGAAGGATGATCAGTGAAGAAAAGACTTGCCAACACCATGAACTTTCACGACCCGGGATATGATCAGAGTTGGAACTTTTTTATATTGTCCCCTCTAGTCATGTCTCAATTTGTGCTGGTTTTAAAACTTCAATGTACAACGTTGGAACTATATTCTAGATACTGCAGATTACATTGTATCTGTCATCTGACAGTCTAGCAGGTAAGTCTCTAGAGCGATAAAGGTGGATTTTTGGACCGCTTTAGATGGAAACAATAAGTTGTTTAGATTCAGAGCAACTCCTTTCTGTTTTAGTGACCCAGAGAGCTTATTTTGTGACTTACTACAAATATCCTTCAGGATTGAGCATGGATTATACAAAAGGCCCTGGTCATAAAGATTAAAGAGCTCTTTGATAACATGTAACTGTTCTGATTTGTAAGAATAATTTAAAGGTTTTTGATATGTTTCTTCTGTTTAATAGTATTATGTTATATCTTGTTCTGTTCTATTTTGTGCTCGTTTTGAGGCTATGCCTTTTCCATATTAATATATAATAACTGAAATATCATTAAAATGGTTTAACCTTCTCCACTAAAAACAAAAGAGTGGAAAGTCAGATGAGGGTCTTCCGTAATGCAGTCTCATGAGTTATGCATCAATGCAAACTTAATTTCACTGAGCCATGAAATACAAGAAGAAATTTGATGCAAAGCATCAAAGACGCCGCGCATGATTCTGAAGCATGACTTAAAGGAAGCAGAAGCAGTTCAGTACATTTAAATAACCTGTGCAAACAGACAGGATGTAAATATTTCGAACATGAAGGCCAAATGTACCTTTATTTTAAACAAGAAGGCCAATATGTGCTTATATCGCTCACCTGGCTACCATAGCTTATATAAATAGCTTACCAAGAGCAGAAAGGGTAACTATTGACGTAGGGATTAAACGTTTTATATGCTACGATATATGTGATATTCAGCATGTGAATTTAAGTTGTGAAATGCCAAGTTAAGTCCTGAAACCATTTGGTTTACTGTTTGATTAACATTCACTGCAACTATAATATGTCATACAAGCTGAAGATTCTCAAGGTTTTTTTTTACCAATAAACTGTTTTAAATCCTCTAACTAGAACAATATAAAAAAAAACAAAAAAACACCATAGGTGCTTAAATATTAACACATATTAAGGTTTATTGCCTCTAGTTGTAAGTTAAGTGTGACACAAGCTTTTGAAGGAGAGGGAGGGGGAAGTCTATTCTTCTTCCAGATAAGCAGAAGTATGATAGAAAAAACGGGAGTATATAAACAAAACATACGAAGTAAATTAAAGATATTTATGATCAAGATTGAGCATTATGAAAGTTCACATGTATAGTCAACATATAGCAATGATTAATAAGTCTGTTGTGTTTGTTTGTAATGTCAGTTTAATCGTTTTGAACATGCTAGAAGAAAAAAGAAAAATAAACAAAAGAAAGAGCGAAACCAGATATTACGAATCGTTCATCTCGAACGAAAAATGAAAACCGAGTACGAATCCAATGAATTTTGGAAATCGGATGAAATCGTGAAAACAGCAAAATATTCATACCGGAAGGAAGCAGAGAGATCTTAATTACTCTATGGGAACCGATGATACCTTGTTGTCTATTAAATAAGAATAACCAAAATCGCCAAGCGATGACATGCTGGATTTACAAATAACAGAATAGGTCACGTTACTGCCCTGCCTATTGCATAGTTGGGTAAACGATGTTTTTACAGTTTCTAGAATTATACTGTAATATGTAGTAATTAAATGAATAATCATTTATTTTTCAAAGATTCCCCATTTATTTAAAAATCTCAATATTGTAAATAGGCAAAAACATTGTCATCTTTTTTTCTGGGCTTTGATGAATCGGGTCGTAAACCAAACTTTAAAAAAAGCGTAGCCTAGGAAGTTAGGGGAAATTTATTAAATACCCATTACATGTGTCTAAAGTTTTGTAATAACGGTAGAAGACATACTTATTTTGTATTAAAACCTATCCCATACTGACGCCGCGCTTCCACGCGGCGTCAATACAACTTATTTACAAATTTCAATGAGCCATAAAGTATACAACAGTTGACTTCTAGACAATTTAGAAAAAATTATAAATCATTCTGAACTTTTTTTGTCTAGTTTCTTTAGACGAATTGATACATGATGCGTCTTTCTTGTGATAGATTTAGAATAATAACGTATATTTCAACATGTGTTCAGTTAGATCACCAGCATTATATGTATGTTTATCCTATCACAATTTTCTTTCACCTCTCATATCACAAGCATTACAATTAAGTTTGTCCAACTATCAATCCTTCTGTAACTATCCTGATCATCAGCATTACTGGTAAGTTTATCCTGACACCAGTCCTGAGACGTCAACATTTTGATCATCAACAATATCGTTTATTTAAACCTGACACCAATCTTTCCGTCAAATTCCCGAGCACTCGTATAACCGGTAAACATGCTTTGATCGTAATCCTCACCATCATTATACATTTATCCTGACACCATTGCTTCAATCACTATCTTAAGCTCCAGTATAACAGGAATGTGTATCCTGACACCAGTCCTGCCGTCGTAATCTTGAGCACATGTTTTATCGATAAGTCTATCCTGACACCAGTCCTTCCGTCACTATCCTGAACACATGCATAATCGATAAGTCTTTCCTGTCACCATATGTAAGCGTTTAATTCTTTCCCACATATCGAACCCTGGAGATTTGGACCATGAGGCCCGCGCTCTAACTCTGAGTCACTTTCTACATTAAATGCTGTTGTTATTATTTCCCGCATATCGCACCCTGGAGCTTTGGACAATGGTATTATGTCTAGTTGACTTAACATTATATTCATGAGACGTCTTGTACATAAAACGTGTTATTTTGTCGAACTGGCATGTTGTTATGTTTAACCCTTTCCCATATCGACGCATGCCTTTTGTAAACATTGTTACAAAAGATAAATTGCTTATAATGAACATCTGTGTTTATTGCCACAATGTATTCAACTGTATATAACAATCATTCTTATATCTATAGACCTTTTCCACATTTTGCCTGCATGTTTTCAAAGGTGTCAAATTTGCTGTATGTAGTGAAGGGTTAATGTCGCGTTTATATGGATAAAGGGTAAAGTAAACTAAAGTAAACTAAAATAAACCTTTTGTAACAATAATTGACATGGTTGATAGAGGCATGTTGTTAAGTGTTAAAATACCCGTGTGTTAAAGTGTCCTTCACTTAGTTCAATCACGCCCTTAGTCTCTCTCGTAAAATATCGCCGTTTTCAACAGCATTTCATTTACATCACTGCGTTTCCATAAGAGCACACCCATCAGTATCTTCAGCAGTCAATGGTCTTGTTTGTTTTATTGGTGCTTAACGTCGTTTTCAACAGCTTTTTCAGTTACAGTACGGCGTTTCCTTAAGATTCATCAGTACCACTTTTCTTATATAACCTGACATCGATAAATCGATAATAGTGCTACATATATACCCGTAACCATGAGCTCATTATGAGGGAATCTCTAACTACCGTGTTAAAAGCATTTGCTATGACCAGACCGGGTATCGAATCATGGTCTCTCTCTCCAAAGGCGGAAGCTTTAATCACGACATCATTAGATACATGCACATTATAAGTGCAGTGATTCGAATGATGTATTTCAGTATCCCCTATCGTTTTCACAATGTAACTAAATAACCTAGTTGAAATCGAAGAAGTGCCCATCCAAATTATCAAATATACTAGGTAGCCTTTATTATTACATGATAGTACGAACCAACAACATACGACACAGGGAGTAATAGTGTCAGATAACAGAATCATCTAAATACCTGTGTCAGGTAACTTAAGGGTAAGGATTTATTTGATTTAAACCTTTTTTATATAAACGGACGGATTTACAGACATGCAGGCAGTTTTGGATCATCTATGTACATGAAAGTATTGTTTTTAAATACAGTTGAACATATTGCAGCACACGGAGAAATTTCCCTCTATAAGCAATATGTACTTTTGTCACAATGCTTTCAGAAGTCATCTTCTACATTTGGGCAAAGGTTAAAGAGTTGACACTGTTAGTTGCATCGTTGCAATAGGTCACATATTCATGACCCCAGCATTTGGCTAGGACATGCCCCTCTTCACATAACACCCTCGGGCAGAATTATAGTTGTAGAGAACGTCCATCGGTCTAGGGTTCGATGCCCAATATGGAAAATAGCTGATGATTATAGCGAGAACAGTGCAGGATAAGGGGTAGAGTAAAAATCTAACAACGATACAGATAACTAATATTAGATATGTGCTTTTATTAGCTTGCTGGTGTACTTTTTAGAGCGTTCGCCATAGTTCGAATCTCGGTCAGGTCAAACCCAATACATTTATAATGATAGTAATTGAGTCGCTCCGTTGAGCTGGTATTTAAGTATTTCCTATTTTTCCCGATCATTAAACTGGTACAGAACCATTTCTTCCAGTAATGCAAATATAATGTTTAAATTAAAGACGAGTGTTTCGTGTGTTACGTTAATACACTTAAATAACTGATGTGTAATGCATTATTCATGTATATTGTCCCCTATTTAAAATTCAAATGAATTTTATAGTTTTACACCTTGTCTGTCTGTACAACCGCTCAACAATGTCAATTTAGTTTCCCCTATACCATTTCGATCGCCTCGGTGGTGTAGTGGTAGAGCGTCCGCCTCGGTGCGGAAGGTCGCTTGTTCGACCCCAGCCTTGTCATACCAAAGACATTTAAAATGATATTTATAGATGCCCTCATTGGCGCTTAGGTTTGCGGTGTTAGCATTACGATTAACTGACTTGTGTCAGAATAAATGCGGTGTTAGCATTACGATTGACTGACTTGTGTCAGAATAAATGGACCAGTAGAACTGGTAAGTTACCCAGTAGACCCCGTGAAATATCTGAATAATTGTTTAAAGCGGCGAAAGACACCAAACAAACAAACAAATCTATACCCTTCAACATACAGGTACCAAATTATGTAGGCATGCGCATCGTGGGTGAACAGCGTGCAACGTACACACATTAGGTCACGCTGACCTTGACCGATGACCTCCAATTAAAGAAGACATTTGAATCTTGCTATACGATTCATTTGATCCTGACGAGGCCATGTAGCGCTTACCCTGCGGAATTTCCGAACTTGATATGACCGTTCTTGACGTTTGTTATGTCCTTGTATATCCATTGCTCACATTTGTTTAACATTTCATGAATGATAATCAAACAATCTAGATTAAGATGAGAATACATTGATGTGCATGTGTAGTTAAAAGGATGTACTACATCGTACACCATATGCATATGTACTGACAAGGCTTCTGTCCCCGGAATTGTTCACGGCCAAGTTATAAGGACCACCCAGACTAATGTTAAAGGTGTTCACTGTAACACCATCCAACGTAAGCACCTTTACCATTCACTCTTTCCATTTTTCGCGTGACAACTGATATTTAGTTTTTCGTTTTTACAGTCAATTCCCCATTTTGTTCGTATATGATATCTCGTATTGCAATGGTTTCAGGTTCACTGATGTGATTCTCTTTTATTTCTAGTCTGCCCAGTGAGGTTATTGCTGACATTAGGGTCACAAGTTTGTCGGACTGCTGGAAATCTAACGTAACCGGCTTTACCTGTTTCAGTATGTCGTCTTTCATTTCTTTCCCGTCTTCGATGTTTCCTTTCTCTTTCATCATGAGCACACAGGTCGTATCTTCAATATCTTTTCCAAGGATTTCAAATGAGTTCACGATATCTCGCATCTGTTTGCTGATTTCGACTACAGCTTTGATATCCCCTTCTATTTCAGCAAGAAGCTGAATTTGTTTGTTATTTATCTCGTCTTCCATATCCTTTGTCAGTTTTTCGGCCCAAGAAATTATTTCGTTTTTGATTCTCGTTACTTCTTGAATACATTTTCTGGAGCTAACACGTATCCAATTTTGTTCTTCTTCCTTTGAATCTTTAATTTGTTTGACCTCGGATACTAAAACCTTTGAATTATCAATGCATTGCAATACCTCTTTCTTAATATTTGCTTCTTTCGAGAGTTGATTTAGAGTCTCGGTGTTACATTTTCTGTGTTTCGCTGATTTACATGCACTGCATATAGGTACGTTATGACTGACACAGATATGTGTAAGGGTCTTTGTACGGTGGACGTCACAGGCCATAATTGACGAAATCTGTGCCTTTTGTTTAATCGACAATCGTTGTGACTCTTTAAACGGTTTAAGCTCATGATCACGTGATGCTTTAGAACTGCGATGGACTGCTTCACACGTATCACACATATATTCTGAACACACCTGACAATAGGTTCCTGCCTGTGTGTTTATACCCCTGAATAAACACGGGTCGCACATCTTAGTCGGATCTTCATCTGACAGGTTAACTGGATTTGCTTCGGCCATGTTTTCAACCTGCCATGAAATAAATATGATAAATGGTTTACTTATTCATTATCCCTGGGTAAACAGACGAGGGAGAGAGACATACTCTCTCTCTCTCTCTCTCTCTCTCTCTCTCTCTCTCTCTCTCTCTCTCTCTCTCTCTCTCTCTCTTCTCTCTCTCTCTCTCTCTCTCTCTCTCTCTCTCTCTCTCTCTCTCTCTCTTTCTCCAGAAGGACGCTGTTATCACTACGGTAGACAGGTGGGCGGCAACTAAAGGACCATTATGTTAAATTTTTCGTCCAATATTTTTTGTTCGCATTGACTGCCTCGGTGGTACAGTGGAATAGCGTTCGTCTTGGGTGTGGTGTGTCGCGGGTTCGATCCTTGGCCGGGTCATACAAATACTTTATAAACGGTAGTAATGGCTGCCCTCCTTGGCGCTCAGGATTGCGGGGTTCAGCATTACGACTGACTGGCTGGTGTCAGGATAAATGGACCAGTAGGACTTGTAACTTTCACAGGCAACGCCGTGATACAAGTGAAGAATTGTTAAACGTGGAGTAAAACACCCAACAATCAATCAATCATACCGCTTAAGTTATTTATCCAGCAAGACTTGTTCGAAATAAATACTGTATTTACATGATGGACAGTTATGTCTTTTGAAACATAAAGTGCATGTTATAGAACCACACAGGGTCATCCATCCTACATTAACTCACACTCATTTTAAATGTCAATGACAATTCGGTTATCTATAACCCTTTCACACACACACCATTTCTAGGACAGTAGACTAAAAATATCCCGGAAAAAATACAGATAAATTTCAATAAAAAACCACACCATAGTTAGATATATCTGTGAACAAGGGTCAATATCAGCTTTACGTTGTCATGCTATACCTGATTACGGAACACATTCAATGTAATGTACAGGCAAAATATAAACAGATAGAGCTTAAGCTTTATGGAAGATGAGACAGACAGTTTTGACAAAGAACAAGTTACTTATATTGCTGATTAATTGATGGAGGTTTGACGCAGTCTTCAACAACTGTCCAGTCATATCAGACCACACGTGCACCGACCCACGTGTGTCTTGTCTTTCTCGCAATAGTACTTCACGTAACAGTCTCAAACAAACTGGCCCTTTTTCCTCATATACTAGTTTATTCCTTGCTTGACGCTTGACGTATTAATCAAGCTGAGCTGATTTCCAACTCACAACCGTTGTATTGGCAGCCCGCGTCGCCAGCTTGTTTATATGTTACTGTTTGTCAATTCGTGAGACGGAGGGGTGTGGGGGAGAGAGAGAGATAAAGAAACAGACATACACAAAAACAAAACGTCTTACCTAAACGTGGATCTGTCTTCAACTCGTATGTACACTTTGTGATATATTATAGTACACGAATATTCACTCTCTAGATCCTTTATATTACTTTAAATGATATCGTATGTCTACATGTTCAAAACAGTTTACACTACATTCTGATTATACAAACCACTTTAATAATGGTTCCCCGTTTTATCTATCCCAGTTAGGTAAAGAAAGGAAGTCAGGTCAAAACGTCTGTGAAAAATGAACGCTTGTCAGTCTTTATCGGGTTCATGTTTATATGCACCCTTTACCGAGTTGAGTAACCACATAATACAGTATCCAGTATTTTTTCAATATACATTGAATAACTACAGTTTACAGTTATCAGTTATAGACATTTTAATGTTTTATTTCAAATAATAACAAATTAAACTTAGATTTCTATGAAGTGAAATTACAGGAAACACAAATATTTATATTATAACCGGTAAGACTAGCGATTCGCAGGCAAATGAGCAAAAGTAAAATAGTAGCCATTTGATTGTGGTAAGGACAAAGGTTTGAATTATGAATTGGATTATGTTTCTCAGGACCCGATACAGACTATAATTAAAGAGGTGACCGGGCTCGCAGACTATTGGTGTATTGGGGTTTAACGCCGTTTTCAACATTATTGTAATTATATCACGGCGACAGTTCACTTATTCATGATCCCTTGGTAAACAAACCAGTACTAGGCTATGAAATGTGCATTGTCCAAGGGCACTCCACCATGACCGTCGTGCCGCGACTGGGGATCGAAGCCTGGACGCCCAGTTTCAAATCCCCGACGCTAACCACTCGACCACGGCGGATTCCCCGCAGTCGAACGGAAACCGACTTCTTATATTTATTAAAAGCAGAGCTCCAGGTAAAGAGCGTGGTTGATATATGAAGATCATTATTTGACCCATTCATTTTTGTATGTCATTGGTAGCTAGAAGTATCATATACTAGAGGCTATGCATGTGATCTCTTTATTAAAAATCCTACTACGGATTTAAATTCCGTATTGTATACGTGTTAAATACGGTACCAAATATGGTAATGATACGTCACTGAAATATGATGTGACCTCATTGATATATGATTTTACGTCATCCTAAATACGGTAGTTGGGCGTGGTTCACACGCCAATCATTTATGTGAAAACTTTGTTATTTCGTTATTCAAAATATATTATTTGATATTTTTTCTTTAGTTTGTCTTAAAAAAAGGTATACATGGTATATAATAAAAGGGAAATTATGTTAGAGTAGCGATACAGGTTTAAGTATATTCTACTCTGGGCGTGGTCAAATTGACATCTCTCTCAACCTTCTATCTCACGAGATCTCAGTTGTCCACGCCTCTCGTAGTACAATACTAACACCTGTATCGCTCCTGCAAAAAGATATTCCCTATATGTCGTAGATGGGTTTAAATGAATATTAAAATAGTTATTGGTTTTGTCCTCTATATTGAAGCCTCTGGAAACGTAAAACGTTTGGAAACTGTATGAAGGAGTTTGACCCTTTCTCACATACATCTAATACAACAAAAATAAAGTACCAGACTCATGTATAAACATCTTAACAAACATATACATCCTTTGAAAGAAATAGATGTAATTATTACTCCTGCACATTGACCAGTCGCCACCACGTAACTGATAATTTAAAAATAACCTAACTATTCAGTATATACTGGCGTTCTTTTTTGTTCTTAATTAACACATGACAGTTTTGCGTGAAGGATAAAAACACTAACCATCTATCGATGCACAAGGGTCAATATCAGTTTTAAGTTGTCAAGTTACAACGGAAACACACACTAAGAAATATACCGGAAATACAAATAAATAAAACTTTAGCCTTATGGAAGTGTGACATACAGTATCGACAAAGAATAATTTACTCATACTGGTAGATTGATTGATTGGGGTTAAATGCAATTGTAAGCTTTATGAAAGATAAGACAAACATTATCGACAAAGAATAATTTACTCATATTGGTAGATTGATTGATTGGAGTTAAATGCAATTGTAAGCTTTATGAAAGATGAGACAAACAGTATCGACAAAGAAACAAGTTACTTATATTGGTAAATTGATTGATTGTAGGTTAAATGTAATTGTGAGCTTTATGAAAGATGAGACAAACAGTATCGACAAAGAAACAAGTTACTTATATTGGTTGATTGATTGGGGTTAAACGCAGTCTTCAACAACGGTTATGTCAGGGCACACGTGCACCGACCCCATGTATTTCCTGACTTACTCACAATAGTACTCCACGCAACAGTCTCCAACAAACTGGCTGCTTTTCCTCACATACTATTTTTGCCCCTTGCTGGACGACGCTAAACGCATGAATCAAACGGATGAAAAGTTGTTTGCAGAGCTTGATTCGAATTTACAACCGTTGTATTGGCAGACCGCGTCGCCAGCTTGTTTATATTTTATTGTTTGTCCATTTACGAGAGATAGAGAGATAGAGAGAGAGAGAGATAGAGAGGGAGAGAGAGAGAGAGAGAGAGAGAGAGAGAGAGAGAGAGAGAGAGAGAGAGAGAGAGAGAGAGAGAGAGAGAGAGAGAGAGAGAGAGAGAGAGAGAGAGAGAGACATAAAGAGAGGGAGAGGGATATAGAGATAGAGAGAGACATAAATAGAGGGAGAGGGATAGAGAGAACGTGTTAGAGAGAGGGGGTGGGCGGAATGAGAGAGACATAAAGACAGAGAGAGAGAGCGAGAGAGAGAGAGAGAGAGTGTGAGAGAGAGAGAGAGAGAGAGAGAGAGAGAGAGAGAGAGAGAGAGAGAGAGAGAGAGAGAGATTGAGAGAGAGAGAGAGAGAGAGAGAGAGAGAGAGAGAGAGAGAGAGAGAGAGAGAGAGAGAGAGAGAGAGAGAGAGAGAGAGAGAGAGAGAGAGAGAGAGAGAGACATACATACAGACAGACAGACAGACAGACAATCAGGCAGACCGACAGACAGACATACATACATACAACAACTAGACAGAGAAAGAGAGAGAAAGAGAAGGATAAAGAGACAACCAGATATATATATATATATAGAGAGAGAGAGAGAGGGAGAGATAAAGAGAAAGAGAGATAGAGAGAGGGAGAGTGAGAGAGAGTGTGAGAGAGAGAGGGAGAGATACATAGAAGGAGAGATAGAGAGGGGGAGAGTGAGAGAGAGTGTGAGAGATAGAGAGAGATAGAGGGTGGGGAGAATGAGAGGGAAAGAGAGAGAGAGAGCGAGAGAGACAGAGAGACAGAGAGAGAGAGAGACAGGGAGAGAGAGAGAGAGACAGAGAGACAGACAGACATACAGACATACAACTAGACAGACAAACAGACAGACACAACGTCTTACCTTAATGTGGATTTTTCTCCAACGTGTATGCACACTTTGTAATATTATAGTACACGGTTATTTACCCTACATATCTGTTTATATTACTTAAAATGATAGCGTATGTCTGAATGATCAAAACAGTTAACTCTACATACTGACTGTGCATACCCCATGAATAATGATTCCCTTTTCATTTATCCCAGTTAGGTAAATACAGGAAACCAGTTCAAAACGTCCGTATACTATAGCTGCCCATTATGTCAGGCTTTATCGCGTTAGATAACTATTTCACATGTTTATATGCACCCTTTATGATTTTGAGCGACCACAGAATACCGTATCAAATATTTTAACGTTCTACATTGAATAACTACAGTTTACAATTTATTAGTTATACACATTTACTCCTTTTACATCAAATGAAAACAAATAAGACTTTGATTTCTGTGACGTGAATTACAACAAACACAATTATTTACATAATAACCGGTATGGCTAGCGAATCGCAGGTAAATGAGGCTAAGTAAAATAGTAGCGATTTGATTGTGGTAAGAATATTTGACTGATTGATTGTTTGGTGTTTAACGCCGCTTTCAACAATTGTTCAGTTATGTCACGGCGTTTCCTGGGTAAGTTACCAGTACTACTGCTAATAATGATAACCCGCAACCCTGGAGCAAAGGAGGGCAGCCATTACTACCATTTTTAAAAATAGTTGGTATGACCTGGTCGGGGATCTAACATGCTACCTAATGCATTCTTTAATTATAGTATGGATCGGGTCGAAGGTACATATCATGTTCACAATTCAAACCCTCAATCTCAAGAAAATCGTACCGCTTGGGTGGTGAAGTGGTAGAGAGTCCATATCGGGTGATGAAGGTCGCTTGTTCGATCCCCGGCCATGTCGTACCAACTACGTTTATAATGGTAGTAATGGCTGCCCTCCACGGCGCTCATGCAGGATAAGCCATTACGACTGACTGGTTTGTGTCAGGATCAATTGACCTGTAGTACTGGTAATTTACACAGGCAACGCCGTGCTATGATTGAATAATTGTTGAAAGCTGCGTAAAACACCAAGAATACAAAACCAAACCTATACCATTTCACTTAAAGTTACAGTTACCAATTCAGTTGTCATGTACATCTTGAGAGGACAGCGTTTAGCGTACACACATTAGTTCACTCTGCCCTTGACGATGACCCACACTGAATGAAGAGATATGTTCGGCCCATATTGTCTATGCTATCGCATCTAGATTTACTAAATTAAATGAGCCTTTTTCCGAATTATTTGTGATATTACCTATCTTGACTTTTGTTAAGTTCTTGTATATCTATTGCTCATATTAGTATAACATTTCATGAATGATACGCATATAAACTAGATCAAGATGAAAATATATTAATAAACATGTGTAGTACAAAAGGGTACCGCATCGTATATCAATAAGTTCATCGCATTGTGAATTTTCTACATTTTATTGACTAATACATAGTTTAGGATACAATAATTAGCTTGTTCGGGCCATTTTCTCAATGATATCGCACATAGAGATGGGTATACACAGGCTTATTCGTGTTTTCATTATTTATATATTTGCTCTCATGATTTTTTTCGCTTGAAGTGGTCCATGTTAAACGCATCCCGCTGAATGTTTGACATTGATTTCACCGCTATTGTATACCGATGGCTTAGCGCGAAACGGTTGTAACTTTATGTTATTGAAGAAGCAGTAACAACTTTTTCGCGCTGAG
>JASEVX010000013.1:35618693-35693693 GCA_031761405.1 Serripes groenlandicus | reverse complement strand
GACTGGATTATGGCCCTTGAAATTGTCCAAATTGCTATAATTGAGCATGTGAACACAATAGAGGCTCCATTTACTATCTGATCTTCACCAAACTTAGATAGTAGTTAAATATTGATGAGAGCTTGGTTCCTTTTGAAAACCAGCTAGATCCGCCCATGCAAGACTGGATTATGGCCCATGATATTGTAAAAATTGCTATAATACAGCTTGTGAACACAAAAGAGCCTCCATTTACTATCGATCTTCACCATACATACAACGTTCTGGATTGAAAATGACCAAAGAACCATACCAGTAGAGCATAGGCCCTCATGGGCCTCTTGTTTTTTCTAGCATTGTATTTTTACTATTTCAAAATTATTATTTTCCGTATTTAGTTTTATTTCTTGCTTTAAAGATCTTTTATGTTTCAAAACTGTTTTTACAAAAGGCTTTCAGGCAAATGGGTTATTATCTTAAGTTGTTTCCATTAAGTCAGTTTACACTTTTTTGATATATCTAATGAAAATTCTCATTGTATCTTTACACATTATTTAGATTTCTCTAACACTTTATTCTTTCCTCAGTATCCTAAGCTTCAGGCAAGAGTTAGGGAACACATGACTATATAATTATGTCTCCTATTAATAAGTCATAACATTACTGTCATACTGACAGACAGTCAAACAACAAAAATGATTCCTTAGTGTTGTTACCCTGATATGAGATACCGATTTAAAAAGTATCAGTCCTACATTTCATAATGTGGGAGCAAAAGATGAAAGAGATGATGCTTATCTTCGGATGATATTTTTCCTATGCAAGGTATGAAGATCAGAGTGACCTTTGCCAATGACATTTTGATATATTCTGATCTCATAATGTGTAACTCTTTACCACTAGGAAGTAGAGTTTAACCCGAACATAACTTATAAAAAAAAGTTATGTTCAGCAGCATATCTGTATTTTCAACATAGTATACCCAGTAGTCCTGGTTTACCAATGACTTCCAGAAAAGTATAGATTACAACCAAGAAAGAATGATGACAATGAAGATGACATCTAGAAAAGACTAAAAACGGGTTGTTATGTGGGCTGGCATCCCATGGTACAGACTCTGTTAAGGTATGTCCCAAGCAAGCTACAAATGAAAAGAAAAAGCAATATCGCACGGCATTCAAAGGTGGGGGAGGAAGATGGGACCAACAGGACAGATGTAGTGGTAATAGACAGGCTAGTTAAATCGGCTTTGTCTAACTAGACCAGAAGACAGAAAGTTGATCACACTATCTCAACTCACTTACACCATAGAGAAAAAGAAATTTTGAATTGCTATCAATCATAACCCAATTAAGCCCAGTGTAGTTCCTTACAGGCGCGAAGTCAACAATAAGAAAAACTTAGAAATATAATTAATGGTGTTTATGAGGCTTATTCTTATACTACAAATTTGCAACAGACGACATTGACCACATTACGGCAAAAATATCGAAAATATCTCAAAATGACATCAACATCATAATGTTTTTAAAATTTGTCTTCAGCGCATGCATCTAAATGCATCTTCGGTGGGAAAGGGTTAATTAAGCAACCAGTCCATGCAAATAAGTGAAGTGGAAAGGAAAGAAATCATACATCTCTGTGAAGCAATTCCGTCTAGACAGAAGGTTCTTACCACTGCAGAATTAGACCCGACGTGACCCATGTTCTGAGACTCAGAAAGAAAGGCAGGTAAAGGCAAGGACAAGATCAAGCTTCATGTCGAACCAATTTGGATTCATGAAAGAATTGTAAAAAAAAGGGAAAAACCGGGCTGTTTTGATGAGATTAACTCTTTCGAGGGGATAATCCTCATTCCAAGCTCGAAAGAGATTTGGGGATTGTGACTAAGAAATCCCAGTCAATGAACCACTAACTCCTATAGATATAAATGAGCCAACATGAAAGAGGTTGCCCACATGGTGAGAAAGAAAGGATTTTCCTCTATTCCAGGTTCAATGATGTCATAATTATATTCTATATGAACAAGTGTCATCTTTCTATCAGAGCATGTCTATGGGAAAAGGTTCAAATTGCCATGGCTTTTGTGAACAGTGAAGGTCCACATCAGCATGTAGATCTGCACAATATGATAAAGATCTATACATTTTACAAATTACATACATAAGTTTGTTAGAAGCTTTTCTCAAGTTGTGCAGATTCAGAAAAGGCAATGCAGATGTACAGAGTTCAGAAATGCCTTTTTACTTTACTGTTTTAGACACAATCCTTATGTAATTACACTGAGATGCAACCTTCTTGCACAAAAAATTGTGTAAAAATATTAATTGGGTGCAAGAAGGTTGTATCTCCCAGTTACAACCTTCTTGCACCAAACAAATAGCCACTTTTGAGTTACAACCTTTTTGCATTAAACTATTTAGAAGATAAATAATAAGGATATGAATCCAAAATTTTAATATGATGTGTATATATAGATATAAGTTAATTTTCTGCAAAAAAGTTACTTTTGTGGAAATAGGGAGTTACAACCTTCTTGCGCTAATGGGACGAAGTGTCTTGTGTTTTACACATATTACGCATGGATGACTCGATTATATATAAGGTACCCCCAATTGGAGTTCCAATGCTGATTATAGGTTTCCACATTGTCTGTATGTCCTCCAACTCCAGCTATGTCCCGGTCGTTTTTCATATATCAAGTCGACCACATTGTTGATGTAGTGGTAGAGCGTCTGCCTCGGGTGCAGCTGAAAGACGCTTGTTCGATCCCCGACCGGGACATACCAATCAATTTAATAATGGTAGTAATAGATCAGCCCTCCTTGGCGCTCATGGGAGGTAAGGCATTACGAATGACAGGTTGGTGTCAGGATCAATGGACCTGTAGTACTGGTAACAAAGGAGGAGAAGGCTTTGATGATGAACCTGATTCAACTATAAGTTTATGTTCCGCTACGTTTTACTTATTTGCCGCCGCGTCCTCTTTACTGATTGGAAACGTCACCGGTTTTCTAACCATTGCCCAGGACGTTTTTGTTGCGAAAGGTTTATCCATATCGGAAAGTCTAACTGGTTTCCTTGTATTCAATATGTGCAGTACATTTAGTTTAGCGCCCGGTTTAAGAGCGAAATTAAATCTGAGCTGTTTTTCAACATCATTACTTGCATCTCTACTTGGCCTTACAGGACAATTGCTTATTTCTTTTACGGATTCTTTTATTTTTCTTATGATTGGAATGGGGCTTTCTGGAGCTGCATTTGGTAGATACGCTTCATCAGTGGTCACGGCGACCTTTGAATTACTTGGATCGTCGAGACAAGCCGTCGGATTTGGCATCATCGTGACGATCAACGGCATATCTGTTTCTGGTGTAGGACCACTTTGGTAAGCCTCCAAGATGTATTATGTTCTTGTTATCAATGTACGAACTAGGTACCTAAATAGATAAATAAGCCCGTCCAGGAGATCATGGTACAAGTCTATATACAACCCTATGTATGTGATATGTAAACAGTGTAGATCTGGATCAGACTGTGTGGATGCACAGGCTGATCTGGATCTACACTGTTCACCAAAGTCAACTTGTATAATTTCGAACGGACGGTCGTTCAGGTAATTAACAGGACAAATGAGTGTTTCGATTCAACCCGTGCTTCTGTTTAGTGTTATCATAATCTTCACAACTCACCAAAAGCTACATTAAGCCGTTGGAAGTATTTTGAGGAATGTGAAGGTCTATTTTAGGCTGTGGATACTCGCAAAAGTGTAACTGTACATAGCATGATTCTTAAAAGTCAATATAACAGATTTATTCTGGAACAGCTGTACATTTTGGAACTTCGTGTTTCCTATTTAAACAGAAAACAATATTATGGTAAAAAGAGAGTAGTACAGGCCCTTTGGGGACATTGTTTATATTTCTGGAAACAACCTTTAAACTCGCCAATATATATTATGCTGTTAAACATGTTAACTCACACAAGTTAAAGTGCTGAAGTCTAGATGGAGATAAAATAAATTGAAATGTTGAAATGTTGAAACGTCGACATTTCTGCAAATACTGCATATAGTGACAACAAAGTACTTAATAAGTTCCAAACCTATTTTGGCAGTATATAAAATATACAAAATTTGCCTTATGTCTACCCAGTAAGAAATAAAGCATAAACGATTATATTTAGATGTTTTTGGGTACTGGAAAGTGAGATTATTACTCTAATTTTATCCCAGAATAATGATTCTTATATTTCACGACAATTTAACTTTTGAACAGTTTTAAAAAGATAACTATAATATCTGTTTTCTGGAGTTCAGCATTTTTAACACTTTCAGGAACGTTTATTTCAATGAATAGCAAAAGGAATTATGTTGATCTTATGACTAACCGTATCGAGCTGTATCCAATGTAATCAGAATTGTTTGCGTTTTAGTTATCAAAACATTCCAACTCTCAAAACATGAAAAAGGAGTCGCCGGAATTTTATTAAACATGGAATGGTCTTCTTTAGGAAGTTCGGCTCTGCCATTTTTATTTATTCTTTATGTATTTCAGGCGCCATGCGAGATGCCTCGGGACATTATAAAAGTGTGCTAATAACAACATCCTCTCTAAACGCCGTGTGTTTCATCTTTATTTGTACTGTATTTGTTACAACCCACCTTCGCAGAGAACGAGTGAAAAGAAGAAGAAGCCGATAACAATTATAAATACGATCCAGATCATCGTGTTCCCCATCGCTGTTTGATCTTGATCATCGACGTGTATCATGTAGTTGGACAAGCATCTTACCCCCCCCCCCCCCCTCTTTCCCACATACAACACATCTGTAGCAGACGCCTTTGAAAACATTCAGTCGAAAATATGGACATTTTCTATAAATGAAAGAATTATTATTCAATAAAATTTACGATATCGTGGAAAAAGGAGAAATTGCTCATTTAATAACCTATAGCTATTTATTGTTTTTGACTATTTAAAAGTTGTCGTTTTGTGTGTTTATACCCTTTAGCATTTAGAAAATTAACAACTGTTTTGAATTGTTTTGATAAATTAAATTAATTGAATCGTCTTCAATATGATGTGTAACGTTTTTTCTAACAGTGCATTTCATTTATAATTCGTGAATTATCTTATTATGGTATTTACGCGTGTATATTTGTGTTCATTATTACGATTTAGATGCCCCGTTTGACCTACGTGACAGTTTGTTCAGTAAAGCGAACACACATCTTCATTATTGCGTTGAAAAACTTCACATCGGAGAAAGACAAAACTAATCAGAGGAGCAACCTTTAAAACAATCATTTGCTTATTTACTTTAGCAGTTAGTAAATCCCTCTTTATTTGTTTGGTCATGTGTAATCGGGATACACTAATATAGATTGTCAACGACAATACAAAACAACTATATATACACTTAGACGAATTTCTAATTGGCCACCATATAACATATGATATTATGCTACATATATTTAATCAATAAATCTAAAGTTTGGTTATTTTTGTATTGTACACACCAAATTATAGATTTACAGAATGAAAACACGTATTCATGTACAAAATCATCCATGCGGAACGGTAGGTGCGAACATAGCAAATGTGCTCGCGTTCCTTGTGCACGGCATGGTAGTTGTCGTATTTGGTAGGAATGTATTCTTCGTGGATTGCCTTGCTGAATGCTCTCCAGCCGTCGGAATGATTTGTGCCGTAACTCCCATCAGACAGGTATGTTACGCGTCGTTATAAAAGTTACAACATGTTTTATTATTTGTTATTTAGTGCAAAATATTGACAGAAACATGTTTTTTTTTTTTTCCATCAAATGGCCTGCAAAAAGTCCGGATTTAAATCCGATCTAGCACGTGTGGGACCTATTGAAGCGCAAGGTGCGTGCCCAGCCGCTGCAACCAAATCTCAGGGAGCTCACGCGTGTTATTCATCAGATGTGGGCGGCCATTCCACAACAGTATCTTCACAGATACATTATATCAATGAGGACAAAGTGCCTTGCTGTAATTGCTGCAGCCGGTGGACATACAAAGTATAACAACGAAATCAACAGCGACGTGATTTGATCTTGCAGTTTTTGTTTTAAGGGTGTCCATGTTAACCCTCTCTGTTAAGTTTGTTCCCGTGATCAAATTTCAATGAAGTTTTGTTTTACATATTAGGAATAAATTGTATTAAACTTATATTTGGTTATTTCTCTCCCACATATTTTCCTTATATATGATAAAAATTAGGTGGCCAATTAGAAATTCGTCGAAGTGTATAGCGCATGTCAAATAATTGATCTACACATCACACCAAAGTCTCTGTAAGTTTCGGGAAGTACTATTTGAAGTTATAGCTCAATTGATAATGGATAGGGTTGTCAGTCCAGTGGTTAAGCGTCAAGTTCAAGGTCAGTCAACTTACTTCACGAAAGTCAAAGTATATTTTTTCTAGTGAATTTGAATTGTTGATCATGTATAGATCGGATCATGACCAGGAAAATAGAGGGAAGAGCCCCAAAAACCATGATAACTTAATCAACATATAAAAATTGCATCAATATTTTGAAAAGAAACATTTTTGCCAAATATCTTGAAATAAGACAAGCAGTTGCAGAGGAAAAAAATCTTCAGTTTTATCTTTTTACCAATTTGCTGATGCCACCTTGCAGTATCAATTTATGTAGAAAGTACACTAAAGATATTTTTTGGCTAATCTTTTTTGACATAAGACAAGCAGATTAATAGATAAGTTGTTATTTTACTCCCTTTCGGATGCTACCCGGTAACAAGATCTTAAACTATTAAATAGGGTTTGAATACTTTCTGCAGAGGGCTACATCGAAATCTAGCCAAATTATCTTGAAACAACGCCACCAATTCTGATGTTGCTTGGCAACATTGGTTTTTAATTAATACATATATGACTTGAATAGTTGTAAAGATGATCACATACGGAACAATAATGCCAGAGTGTTATTACTTTGAACTTAGACAGCCTCAGACAACACGAGGATATTATTTGTCAACCAATTAATTTGGTTTGATCATTTTTAAGAGGGTTACATGAGGAAATGTCCAGTCAAATTATATGGAAATAAGAGTTGCAACAAGAATTCGACACAGCATTTATTCCTTTGAACTTTTTGAAAGAGGACCACAAAAAATATTCCTGTGCAGTTCAAGTAAAAGTAGTGTAGTAGTTTAAAAGCAGCTGTTGGTGTAAACAAATGGCTGCTGAAGGATGTTGCAGGATGGATGGAGGATTATTACAAAACTTCACATTGAGCATGTGGTGCTCAGATGGGCTTAAAACAAAAATAAATTACAGTTAATTGATTAAATTGTATGTATTTAGCTACAGAATAATTTTGCCCTAACAGTGATTTAAACTCGGATATCCTGGTTAGACTTGGTGTTCCCCCCCCCCCCCCCCACCCCCCTTCCGCCCCCCACACAAAGAGAAATCCTAAATGACTTTTGAAATCACTGTGACACAAGGTGATAATGATTTGTTATTAACTCAAATTCCATAGCTTAACTTTTATTTAAAGAAAGTTGCCCTAGTTTTGCCTATGTTTTCAATGTCGTCTACTCAGATGTGGTGTATGTGGGAGAGGGTTAAAGAAATTATTTAAGATGAACGTCACATGATGCAAACAGACAAGACGCTTGATATTGGGTGATCACAGTAGCTCACTTTGGTCAAATTGTGCTATTGTGAGCTAAAAATACATGAAAGGCCCCCATTAAAAGAAAATTCAGAATACTTGCAACCATATAAGTCTTAGTATATCTAATGTATTAATAACTGAGCCATTACAGCTTTAGACCCTAGTTTGAAGCAAACAACTAAAGTTTTTCAACTCTTACCGATACGTTTACTTGCATTAATAGAGAGTTTCTATATGTTTGCTTATATGTTGTCAAAATGGTCTGTTGCATATATGTTTTATGTGAGAAAGGGTTAAAGTTAATATTTGTTATTCATTTGTCTTTTATTCCATTCTCATTTTGGGCTGCACCTGTGAACTTCTGCTTCATCAATAAGTAAATTCTGCTGTGCAGAGACAACATAGACAACTTTGGAGCAAAGAACAATGGGTCAATCTGAATACCTTTAGTGAAGACATAATCAAAACAAATTGTTCACGTCTGCTTAACAACAAACAGCCTACAAAACTTGTTTTGACGGGACATGCAAAGTACATTCCACCTGTATGAATCCATATAAACCTTTCATAATTGAAGGTTAGAATATCATGCTTATCTTATTTAACTGTCAATTTATCAAAGATGTTTCAATTCTTTTCTTTTAAACAGTTATCATCAATTTAATTACCTGTTCAGATACACACATACAATAATTAAAACTAATCGCAATCTAAAACAATAGAACAGGCTGAAACTATAGCATAACATAAATATCACCAAACTCTATCTGGGCCATTGGCAATTTTAAGGTATTTCCAAACAATGCAGATTCAGTTTAGACAGCTCATTATTGGCTTTCTCACATTAAGATTGTTCGTCTTAATATTTTCAAAAGTATCCTGAACGTGTTTATCCAGATTTAGACTGCTGACTGCTCTGTGTATTACATTGAATGTAGTGATAATACAACAAAGGAACACATCATTCATCTAATATCATCATTTATTGAACAAGCAGCCAAAACGTTGCTATACCTTGATGACACTATGAAGAGACAAAACAGGTCAGAAAGGTTTATGATTGTTGATTGGGGCTTAACGCCGTTTTCAACATTTTTTCAGTCATATCACGGCGGCCAGTTCACCTACTCATGCGTTTCTCCTTTCTCACACCAGTAAACCACACATCATACTTTCCAAGCAACTAGCTGCTTTTCCCCCATATATTGTAAGCCCATTGGTGAAAGACGAATGTCACAGTGACTTTTGTCAAACGTCGGAAAGAATGTTGGCCGAGCTGGGATTCGAACGAGGTCGATAAGTTTGTTCATGAATGAGTGTCCTTTATTGCTGGTAGTTACTGTTAGCAGACACAGAACACTATACGTGCTTGATGACATTACACTGTGTAAAGTCAATCTACACATGGTATAATTGGATATCCTTTCATTGCGTATGCTTTTTTAGCAAGGGGCTCGTTAGAGCCGATTGCTAAATTAGGCGAAATCCGAAGATGCTCACCATTTTGAGAATGGAATCTAGACTAGTGTTTTACAATATCGGCATTGAATTACTTTACTTCTGTCTCTCTATATCCGCTCTCCGTTTCTGAACACCATCTCGGGTTCAGAGAGATGTCTTGGTAGTTGCAGATCGTATATAATGTCAACGAAAGTGGATGATCTGAGGAATATTTTTTCAAAAAATGAATGGACTTTTGCCAACTAATATCCATGTCGGTCTTTTCGTACAGCCAAATAGTTCCTGTCTAAAAATCAAAATGCGGTAATTTGATAGGATTTCGCCCGGAAAATGGATTTGATTTAGTATCACTTAAGCAATTGAAAGATCTCCAAAGCTATTTGCTTTTAAATTATATGAATTACACAATTGAAAAAAAAAAAATGTATTTCTATGCTTTCAACATACTTGATCGCGCGTAAAGTTCATGGATAATTCCTTAA
Organism: Serripes groenlandicus; assembly: GCA_031761405.1. Classification (NCBI taxonomy): domain Eukaryota; kingdom Metazoa; phylum Mollusca; class Bivalvia; order Cardiida; family Cardiidae; genus Serripes; species Serripes groenlandicus. The sequence continues at coordinate 35,684,100 of JASEVX010000013.1, read as the reverse complement.
TATTGTAAATCGAATGGAGTAAAGGCACCCTTTCGAATCCGACACAAAAACAAATTCAGATAATCGAGTCACAATGATAACATATATACTCAAAAAATCAAATTATTGAAAAGACGACAAAATAAATAGTTGACAAAATATAAAATATTGGGTAAATGTGTAAGTTAGCCTAGGCGTCGGAATTTCCAAAAATCCTTTCGAATACTTTTCAGCGGTAACGTAAATCTGGAATCTAAGTACTTGAGTATTTCATTCTAGATTCCTGCATAATATCATCAGATTCTCAACCTAAATTAACCATAACAACCCCAGAAGACGGAAGTTCGAATGATAAAATTTACTCGAAAGAGAATCAAATTATTTGAATGGTAGCTGCTTCTTATAAAGATAAAACACTTTAATTAGAAATAATTCGCTATCTTGTTTATCGATTTTTAATTATTTATAAATTAACTCTATGTGATGAGGGAGTCCGCCCAGTGTAACAGTTAAAAAACATATTGGCTTGTCACGCGGGAGTTACCTTTTTCATGTTTGTCTTATAAATTGCTTATATCAGTGAGCAATTGTCATTTGACACCGCTGCAAAAAACTCCTTCAAAATGATGGGATTTTATATGATTTTAAAAAGCAATGCATTAAAAAAAAAAATCACCTATGCGTTGTGAAACACAATAAGAAATTGATTAATTCGTTTGTAACAATATTTCAATTATATCACGCTGAAGAAAATGTAGATAGCACAGGGTTTTATTTCTGCTTTGATAGTAGGATTGGACTCTCAATATATTTATCATTGTTAGGCAATTGTGATTTTGATATGACATGTATGTGTGTTCATTTTATAAAATACCGGCTAAAATGCATTGTAGACCAGGGGGAGTGCTTAGCAGAAACTATCAAGATAGCAGATGCGAATATGTATGTCAAATTTTAGTATATCGATAGACCACCATACTGTGTGTACATTATTGTGCGTTCAACTCCGTTATCATTCAATATATGGACATACCAAAGAGCTATTATAAAGTGTTCAAGTTAGACTTTTGGGATCGGTAAGTCTATGTCCAAATGAAATCTGCAGTCAGCCCCTTGCTGTGAGCACTGTCAGTGCTTTGATCTAGAGCTGTTTCCCCTAGAACATAAAATTAATTACGTCTTCAAAAGTTGTCTCCCTTTGACCATTGCAGGATAGGTTAGCTAAGACGCTTGTTTTGGGTCTTTGTATTTTATTTAAGCGCTCATAACCGACTTCAGAAATGTAATAGTTTAGGGGAAATAACTCGTGCTTCTGATATATTTCATATTCTAAAGTTTTTTTCCATTGGACCATTAAAGTAATTGCTAAGACGATTGCTTGTTTTTGCTCTTTGTTTTTTATGTAAGGCTCTTATATGTTATGGTCTAGGCGTTTAAATGATCCGATTTCAGAAATTGAATGTTCTAGGGGAAATAACTCGTGTTTCAGATATATTGCATTTTCTAAAGTTGTTTCCCTTAGACCAAAAAATTGATATCATTTTTCAAAAGTTGTCTCCCTTATACGATTGCAGAAAAAGACGGTCCTTTTTCTATTTTGATGATTTTATGGTTTAGGGGAAATAACTCGTGCTTCAGATATATTTCATAAAATTGATATCATTTTTCAAAAGTTGTCTCCCTAAGACCTGCAGAATAGCCTTCCTGAGACTGTTCTTCTTGTAGTTTAATAATTGTGTGGTCAAAGGGAAGTAACTAGTGCTTCTTATATATTTCATTTTCTAGAGTTATTTCCCCTAGAGTATAAAATTAATAACATTTGTCAAAAGTTGTCTCCCTTAGACCATTGCAGATTTGTTTTAATGATTTTATGGTCTAGGAGAAATAACTCATACTTCTGATATATTTCATTTTCCGTAAAAACCATAATATCAATTACATTTTTCAAAAGTTGTCTCCCTTAGACCATTGCAGGATAGGTTAACTAAGACGCTTGTTTTGGGTCTTTGTATTTTGTGTAAAGCGCTTATATGATGTAATAGACTAGGGGAAATAACTCGTGCTTCTGATATATTTCATTTTCTAAATTTGCTTAGACCATTGCAGGATAGCTTAGATTGTGTTGCAGAGAGATTATAACCATAACTTTTTAAGTGAAAAGGGGTCTTGCTTAATACAAGACAGAGTTATGGAACACAGAAATCTCAATTCATAAAGTTAAATGGTGTGTTTTTCCGAACTGAAATTCATAGTGGTATCAAAGATGGGGTAAAGCATGAAACTGTTTTGTCTTAAAGGCATACAAGTGCCTCAGAAAGCTGACATGCCTGTGTATTGGTGTTTGCGATATTGTGTCATCTCAGCAGGTTATCAATAATAAAACAAAACATTCTATGACCTCCCATAACAGATACCATGTAAACTAGCTGATGTAAACGCCAGTATTTCTCGGATATAGAGATCGCTCGCCCCAAAGTTGGAAATACAAAAACAAACCAAGATGACCAGGATGGTCGTGATTGGTCACCTGAGTATTGACCTGAAGACCTAGTTCTAATGACTCAAGTTTCAGAGTTGACCCGGTACCACCTCGCCGCTGGTTCAATCCTGTGCCGGGTCATATTAATGATGGTAGTAAATTAGTAATGGCTGCCCTCCTTGACGCTCAGGGTTTTCGATGTTAGTATTACGACTGACTGGCTGGGATTAGAATGAATGGACCAGTAGTACTGGTAACCTTTCCAGGAAACGTCGTGATATAACTATTTTGTCATAATGTTCTAATTGTTTATACATTTTTATACATACATTTAACAGACTATTTTTTATGTATTTCTTATGTCGATCAATCATTTCATGTTCTCATATATCATTCAACATCTTATGGAAACTGTATCATACTAAAATTCACCTTATTTTTTATCTTTATTATTATTATATATAGATTGCGTACAATGGACACACAACCTTTTCCAACATATAGACACAATGTTGTCAAAAGTCGTCTCCTGCAGAAGCGTCACAAAGCGTACGTAAATGTTGACGTGATTGTTTCTGTAATTCGATCTTAATTATACTTTTATGGCAGGGATCTGCTTTTGAGATGACCGTCTTATTGAACAGGCCTGTATAACCCAAACTGAAAACATCTATCACGCTTAATACACTTAGCCATAATCAGTGAACAACAAATAAGTATGTGGTCATAATGAACCTTTCCAAATGACGTAATGGAGGAATAATCAAAATTGTATGGGCTCAGTATAGCATGGATTTACACAGTCACAGTCACAGCTGCCTCAAAACAACTGAACATGTTATTGTTTCCATAAGATAGGTGAACATGCACTTTTTTATTCTTTAAAATTCTCAAAAAGTGAGAATATTCAATGAGTAGTTTGTAGAAGTTATTATTATTTTTCAATTAACGGACATAACAAGGTATTCTTGTAAAGTGTATGTGATATTAAACAAAAAATCGGTAAATCCTTGTCCTAATGTATTCCGTGATCTGCAGTTATCCCCTTGCTGGCAGCACTTTTAGTGCTTTGATTTTATAAGTTTATCGTCCCTCTGTTGCTGGTACTTGGCAAACATGGAGCATTAGATATGTGGACTGACCCAATTAAATGATTAAGGCCAGCATACACATGAAACTGACTGTGCTTGCAAATTCTCTCGGTTTTCGTCGTTTTTGCTCCTTTTCTCCTTCGATTCCTCCATTTCTGGGCGATATTAATGCCTGTAAAAGCGAGATATTCACAGAGATTGCATGAATTGTTTCATGTTCGCCGTTGCTAAGGGTCTAAATGTCACACAATTCAAGGTTTAATATTAAATACTTAACATGCCATCCGTCTTAAATAAATCGCGCGACTATAGTTTTCAGTCATTTCCCATACTCATGTGTGTCTTGGCTTTCCCATACTATTACTCCATACAACACTCTTTCCAAGGAACTGGCTTCTTTTCCACAAATACTGTTAGCCCATTGGTGGAAGACGAATGACGCTTGGTCACAGTGACATTTGTTAAACGTCGGTAAGAATGTTGGCCGAGCTGGAGTTTGAACTCAACACTCCCTGGATTGACAGATCGCGGCGCTACCGACTGAGCTACCGAGGCTATATAGGCAATCGTCTATGGCTAACCGATCATAGCAATTCGTACACAAATCTCTCAATTCACACAGTAACTGAATATCGTGCATCAATCTTACTAATGCGCCTCTGTGGCAACCCGATTGGTTAAAATGAAATCGCACACGCCCGCGCAAACATGATAGAGTACATGTACGATCGTAATTCGCAAAAGCAAGAAGGAAAGCCGCCATAATCAGGTTATGTCGCCGCGGACCCTGCCAGATCTTAAGTATCGATAATGAATGATTTAACGACGTTTCGACAGAAATTCTGTTATACCAAGGTTGCCAGATCTTAAGTATCGATGATGAATGATTCAACGACGTTTCGACAAAAATTCTGTTATACCAAGGCTGCCAGATCTTAAGTATCGATGATGAATGATTTAACGACGTTTCGACAGAAATTCTGTTATACCAAGGTTGCCAGATCTTAAGTATCGATGATGAATGATTTAACGACGTTTCGACAAAAATTCTGTTATACCAAGGCTGCCAGATCTTAAGTATCGATGATGAATGATTTAACGACGTTTCGACAGAAATTCTGTTATACCAAGGTTGCCAGATCTTAAGTATCGATGATGAATGATTTAACGACGTTTCGACAAAAATTCTGTTATACCAAGGCTGCCAGATCTTAAGTATCGATGATGAATGATTTAACGACGTTTCGACAGAAATTCTGTTATACCAAGGCTGCCAGATCTTAAGTATCGATGATGAATGATTTAACGACGTTTCGACAGAAATTATGTTATACCAAGGCTGCCAGACCTTAAGTATCGATGATGATCGATTTAACGACGTTTCGAAAGAAATTCTGTTATACCAAGGCTGCCAGATCTTAAGTATCGATGATGAATGATTTAACGACGTTTCGACAGAAATTATGTTATACCAAGGCTGCCAGATCTTAAGTATCGATGATGAATGATTTAACGACGTTTCGACAGAAATTCTGTTATACCAAGGCTGCCAGATCTTAAGTATCGATGATGAATGATTTAACGACGTTTCGACAGAAATTATGTTATACCAAAGCTGCCTTATCCGCTACCCTTATCATAGTGTTTTACGACCTTCTCCCAGCAATACAACGCACAACTTGGCATCGGTGGTGTAGTGGTAGAGCGTCCGCCTCGGTACAGGTTCGATCCCCGGTCAGGTCATACAAAGGCTTCATAATAATGGTAGTAATGGCCGCCCGTCTTGGCGCTCATGGCTGCTGGGTACGCATTACGACTGACTGGTTGGTGTCAGAATAAATGGACCAGAAGTACAGGTAACTTACCAAGGAAACACTGTGATATAACTGAAACATTGTTGAAAGCGGCGTAAAACACCAATCAACCAATCCTAATAAATTTAAGCACATTGATGAAAGCCGAAATACACAAATCACAATGACTTTTGAATGGCAGAGTCGTGACTAAAACTCACGTCCCCTGCATCGATAGCCATCCTCGTTATGATTGATTGATTGATTGATTGATTGGGGTTTAACGCCGTTTTTAACAATTTCTCAGTCATATCACGGCGGCCAGTTCACCTACTCATGTTTCCTGGTTTTCTCACACCAGTACTCCACACAACAATCTTCCCAAGCAACTGGCTGCTTTTCCACATAGACTTAGCCCATTGGTGGAAGACGAATGACGCAATGACTTTTGTCAATTGTCGGAAAGAAAGTTGGCCGAGCCGGGATTCGAACTCACAACCCGCGTCGTTACTGACTTAGCTACCGAGACTCGACGCATCGTCGTTATGACGGCTCGACTGACGCTTGAAATTGAAGTGAAAATCGGCCCAAGTAGCAGTCGCACAGAAGCCGTTATACCATGTTATTCAACTAAGTAATATAGCTTCCAATATGTTGTTTAGAGGATCAAACTAAGGACAGTTCTTCTGAATTATATTAAAATCAGATCCGCAATTTCAGAGGAGAAAAGCGTTTTTCATTCTTGTCACTTTTTTATTCAGCTTCGCATTCATGTTTTGAAACAAATCAACATTGCATTAGGCTCCATTGATGTGGGTCACATAAAGAAGGTTTCCAAATTATCTAGAAATCATACGTGAGGTTTCAAAAGAGAAATAGTTTACATGGCTTTTCTTTAGCCCTTTTCTGATGGCCATGTTTTTCAATCAATATGAGATGGACTTTTTTGTAGTGGGGTTCCCAATTTGCATAAGTGAGCTAGAAATCAGTAAAAGATTTTCAGATGGACATGTTTTTTGAACAATCAATATGGATGGATCAAAATACTTTTTTTTGTATTTTTTTCCCCTCCCATTCCTTTTTATTACCATGAATCCATATATACAAACCATTTGAGCAAAACATTTATTCTATCACAGTTCAGCTATCTTTGACTCCGTATTTGGACTATCTTGCCTTTATAATATATTGCACAACATAACTTTATCAATCGGGTTACTAATATCCAGGTTCCATATCCTGTGTAGTATATAGTGTAGCCAATTATTATTTTGTGACCAACATAGTAACGGAAATCATTAATTTTCGTTATTGTTGAAACACGTGCTCGGCAAAATCCGTCACCAACATCTAAGTGTATGTTGAAGTTAATTTGTTTTGACCTTATTATCTTTTTTTATTTTTTATCATTTTTTTTTTTTTTTTTTTTTTTTTTAATATTTTTTTTTATTATTTTCATAAGTACCTGTTATTATTAATGACTAGATTCCCACCTGACAAATGCAATACGATAGAAGATGCACAAACAAACATGAATATATATCACAGTTTAAGGTTATGGTTATGGTGAACACATAATACAAACAACAACTCACACATAATAATGGTTGGACAAAATCTTGAAAGTCTGTCAAACACTTGCACCGATTCATTGCATGCACGTTTATTTTGACTCACACCGTTTTCATATTTTTATATGCAGCAGATGCCTAATGTCAATTCACCAGGGTAACGCGCAGATCTTTTAACCCATACCCACATGCAGACGCATGTTGATGTTTCTGAAGCAGATGCCTTTTGCAACAATGATTTTCAACTTTATTAAGTAAATCAGGGACGTAGATAAGATTTGTCAAGGTCGTCTGCTGCAAATGTGTTGTATGTGGGAAAAGGTAGGAGTACACGTACAGAACAAATAGACGGTCATTGCAGGCTTTGAAAGCAACAATCCTAACACAAAGGTACATAAGGTACATGATATAGAATAGTCCCAACACAAAGTGAATAAGGATCATCCATATGGTCTGCATCTTTCTAATCATTAATAATTATGTTACACACTTTAATGTCTTTTATCCTTCCATTCCCTATAACAGACACTCTTTTTACACCTCTGCAGCAAAAGAAAGTTTAAAAACAATGGAAGTAAATAGAAAATTGTCTATAACAAGAGATGTGTGTTAAACAGAAATCCCCCCAACCTCCATGTCAGGTTTGAGTATTGTAGGTACAAGCATTATCCAGTAATTAATATAACATATTTTGGCCTACCAACATACTCATCGACGGACATTTGCAAACCAATAAAGCCATCTTCTTCGAAGCGGGGCATAATTAGTACATGTATTTTACCAAGTCTTTACTCCTGTCCCATGATACCATATTTCTTTTCTGTACTAAGAATGATTTTATACATGGAACAAGTAATGTCTTAAACCCTTTCTTTCATGCAGACACATTTTGACAAATTGAGAAATTGCTCAATATGAGCAATTTCTCCTTTTGCTAGAATGTTTTTAGCCCCATCCAATATTAACATATTTACAGATCTTCTATAGCCTTGATATATTCAAAGCTTTCTACAGAAGATTTGGTGAATATGGGAAAGGGTTGAATTATTTTGGAATTAGTTCCGACTTTGAGCTTGAGATCGGTATTCTCCTCTGCTTCTCTTGATTCTAAAATTATTCAAATCAGTTCAGTTAGAATAAATGACTTGACTACATGTCTGACAACATGTTTACAGGACTGCTTTAGCGCATATTTTAATTCTTTGAAATGTCTCCAATAAATCGAGTAAGGTAGATGGAAATTTATCTAGTATTGCAATTGAAGGTACATGTAATTACAATACAGGGTAAATTTCCATTTACTCTACTCAAAATAAGCTTTTACTGTTCCACTTATTACCAATCTGCACAATGGACAATTGACCAATGCAGGCGCACATCGTGGACAGCTGACCATATGTCCACAAGGCAAAAATATCACATTTGCCACATCGTCCAGACATATCTTACACAACTGGTTTTCTTTCATTCTTTGATTTTCTTGGTACAGTTTTTCTACCTCTTCTGAAAAAATAAAAGATATTTCTTCATCAAATTATTTAAAAGGTGTATGTTATTTCAATGAAATCCATATTTAACCCTTTCCCGCATATAAATGCATTCTGATGCAACTGCAACAGACGACTTTTGAAAACATTGTGACAAAAGGAGAAATTGTTCAAAACAAGCAATTTCACCTTTTGCCACAATGTTTTCAACTCTTTTCAGTAATTATACCAACATTTATAGAGATTTTCCGTCTTTTAGTCTAGATGTTTTCAAGGTCGTCTGCTGCAGATATATCGTATTTGGGAAAAGGTTAAATAACCTGAATTGTATCTTCAAAGAAATCTGTATTAATTTCTTTCAAAACAATATGGGGTGTAAAATCTGTGAAAAAGATGCCCAAACCCTTTTCTTAAATTCTTTTTCACATGAAAAAAAAAAAAAATCCTCGCTCCTCAGCTTAACAGGTCTCTTAATATCATTACATGTAACCTCTTTAAGTTTGTACAAGATCGAACCGGGACATAAATATGGATTGTTTTGCATGTTTCTAAAATCCATTATTTGACCCTTCTACCCTATATTGTGGGTACTCAAAAGAATCTTCTCATTGAGAACATTCTTTTGAGTACCAACATCATAGGGTTTGGTTCAATGATCAGAAAGAAATTTTGGGGAAACAGCATCCTTATCTGGACCTCTGTATATGGATTGTTCAAAAATTTAAAACTTGGGGGCATTTATTGGATATACATTCACATCATGTTATGATGTTTGCGACGTGTCGGCTTTGATATTCATCAATGAGTTAAGTATTAAACTAGTCTTTTTTCATATAACGACTTTCAGACTTAATACAATTGAAGAATATCATGGAAAGGCTAGAAAAAATAAAAAAAGGATTCAGAAACTGTATCAAATAGATTTTAATCAATTTCTCTTTTCCTCAGAATGATTCCAAATCTGCAGCAGGCTACTTTGAAAAATATCTGGAACAAAACTATAAACTATAAACTTCAGACTATATATTGGTATAATTTTAAGTACAATCCTTTAATCCAGTTTAAAACATTGCGGCAAAAGGAGATATTGCTCATCATGAAACATTTCTCCCCTTTGCACTAAGTTTTCTTAAACTTTTCCCACAAACGCTTTTTGACTACTCTGCAGCAGACTACTATTAAAAAAACATTGTCTCAAAGGAGAAATTGCTCATGATGAGCAATTTTTCCTTTTGCCACAATATTTTCAACTTTATTTAATAATTAAACTTTTCATTAATAGAGATTTTTCACATTTTTTCAAAGTCTTCTGCTACAGATTTGTTGTATGTGGGAAAGGGTTCACTATCTAAGCATGAACACCTTTCCTCATGGGATGTTCCCTCTAGAAATTATACCGAATATATGGAAACCATGCAGGTTGACCCTGTGCATTAACCCTTTCCCTCATATAGACACTTTCTGACGCCTCTGCAGCAGACGACCTTTTGAAAACATAGTGACAAAAGAAGAAATTGCTCAAAACAAGCAATTTCTCCTTTTTACCACAATGTCTTCCACTTTTAGTCATAGGTTATCCATTCAATTATAGAGATTTCCTATTTTTGGACAAAATATGTTTAAAGTCATCTGCTGCAGAATTGACATATGAGGAAAAGGGTTAATATATATGATTTAACTGTATATGGGGAAAGAGGTAAATCCTTATTCCTACCTTGATCTTCCTCTTCACACTCTTCCTCCTTACAGCAGTTATATAGAGATTCTACACTGCCACCGGCAGCCTCCCCATTCTCTTCCTCATCTTCGAGTTGAAAGATAATGGTAACAATATCTATACCCTTGAACTCGGTACTGTCTGTATTCAAGAGAAAACAATATTCAATTATCATTCAACTTCTATTATATAAATGTACCCGTATGATCTAAGTTTTAAATCATTTTTTGTTAATTATTAATGTCAATGGCATTGAGTGATACTATAGTAGTTAGACAAAATGTATTTAAACCCTTTCCTACTTACAACAAATCTGCAGCAGATGACTTTGAAAACATCTTGGCAAAATTATTGAATATCTCTGTTAGTGCAATTATTGAATAGAGTTGAAAACATTCTGACAAATGGAGTAATTGCTCATCATGATCACTTTCTCCTTTCATCCCAATGTTATCAAAAGTCATCTGCAGCAGGCAACTTTGAAAATATAGTGGAAAAGGGAGAGCAATTTCCACCTTGAACTCTAATCAATAATTATACCGTCATTAATGCATGTAGTGATTTTTTTTGAAAGTTTTCTGTTGCTGATGTCATGTATATACATGTTGAAAAGGTTTAATTAAGTTGATGTACCATCTTAAACTCAGTAACATAGTTCCAACAATTTTGTACTGGGGAGTAAGGTCAATAATAAATAAAAGTAACTTTTTACATGAATAATTGTACCTTTATTTTTCTTTTGTAAAAACCTAATGGCCCGCAATATTTGGTGCTCTGAATAACCATTTTCTTTACAACTTACAGCAGCCACTGTATGAAGAAGCTCAGAATCTGTTACTTCTTTCTGTTCAAGCTGAAAGTAAAAATGGCATATATAGCATACAATCAGAATAACTACTATTTTAGATCTACAAACATTATATAAAATGATTAATCAGGAAATCACCAACAGTTGTGCCTGAATTTGTTTGCTTTCTTACACCTATGTAGCAAACGACTTTTGAAAACATTGTAAAAAAAGGAGAAATTGCTCTTGATGAGTAATTTTTCCTTTCTTCACAATGTTTTCAACTCTTTTCACTCAAAATTCCATTTATAGCGATTTTCCATTTTTTGTCTACATGTTTTCAAAGTCATCTGTTGCAAATGTGTTGTATGTGGGAAAGGGCCTAAGTCACATGTCCGACCCTGGGAAGCATTATTACTGGTTACTCAGATAGACGTTAAGAAGCAACAAAGAAACACTGACATTTTCAAATGCTCTGTGAATAATATTGTTGAATAAAATGGTCAAAACATTGTAAATGTCTATTTTTTAAGAAACTTTCATTTTCTTACAGAAAAAATTGCTTTTCAAAGTTAAGGAGTTCATTTGACTCCTTTCCCAAAAATGTAAGTGTCAAATATTTAACAATAATAAAGACAAAGAACGATGTAAATTGTCATTTCCAGCACACATGTACTTCCATCACCTTGCCATGAATGCCAAGGACAAATGTTAAATATGTTTTACTCATAGAACCATTTACAGAGATTGACGCATTTGCAGCAGAAAGCCAGGTGCAAACATTGTGAGAAAAAAAAAAATATTCGCCTTTTGACACATTTATTTTAACTCAGTTCAATAATTATAAAATGTAAATATTCATTTATAGAAATCTTTCCTTTTTATTGACTAGACATTTTAACACTTTCCTTCATAAAGACACCTCTTGGCAGAAAACTTTTGAAACATTGTGACAAAAGAGGAATTTGCTCATATATAGCTATTTCTATCTTTGCGGCAATGGTTTTAATTTTATTTAATAATTATATAATTCATTTGTTGAGATTTTCAATATTTTTGCAAAGTTGTCTGTATGTGGGAAAGGTTAAAAGTCATCCGATGAAGAAAGGATTACATCACACTTACCTTTTTCTGAAACACAGCACAATCTGTCGTTGGAGGTGTCTCTCCTTTCGCCACACAGTCAACGTATTTCTGACCTTTAACCAGGACAACATGTGGGCACTTTGGGTACCACTTGGCATGCTCTTCCCAGGGGTCATCACCCTCCTCCCAGTTCCGCAGTCCACCCCCACAGTGATAGCATCGGACACTATCTCCAACACCTGTGTATCAAATATTGTTTTAAATAAATTATATTTTAAAATATATTTGGCAGCTGTGCATTTTGACGCAGTTGCAGCAGTTAACTTTTTAAAATATTGCCAAACTATTTTCAACCTGATTAAAAAACTATACTTTCTTTAATAAAGAAATAAAGATGATAACAATTTGCATCCAAATGATTTCAAAATCATCTACTGCAAATTTGTTGTATGTTGGAAGGATGGATTCTTGAAAGAGTCCTTTTAAAGGTACATTCAATCATATTCAAAACTGTTCCCTGTTCTTAATTTACATCAAGCGTGAAAGAATAACTAGATAGCAATCATTCTCATACAGAAATATCATATCGAGAACTGTTTTAAAATAATATACATGTATTATAAATAATTTCTGGCATTAACTTCTGACTGGTTTAACCCTTTCCCTCATGTAGACGCTTTCTTACGCCTCTGCAGCAGACGGCTTTTTGAAAACATAGTGACAAAAGAAGAAATTGCTCAAAACGAGCAATTTCTCCTTTTGCCACAATGTTTTCCACTTTTAGTCATCCATTAGGTTATCCATTCAATTATAGAGATTTTCTATTTTTTGACAACATATGTTCAAAGTCGTCTGCTGCAGAATTGTCGTATGAGGGAAAGGGTTTACTTATAAGTTTACCTTTTTGGTTGCCATAGATAAACTCAAAACTTTTCATTAAGATGTGCAGCAATAAAGGCCACTTGTGAAATTCAGTTTTCAAATTTTGGACATAAATTGGAAACAAACAAAAAGGCAAAGTTCTGAAAAACTTAACCCTTTCCCACATAAAACAAATCTGCAGCAGAAGACATAAAAAACATAGTGGCAAAAACCTGAAAAAATCTCCATAAAAGATAGCTTAATTGTTAAATATAGTTGAAAACATTGTGACCAAAGGAGAAATTGCTCATCATGAGCAATTTCCCCTTTGGACACAATGTTTTCAAAAGTTGTCTGATGCTATTGCGTCAAAATGCGTCTGCATGTGGGAAAGGGTTAACTTAAGATAACAACTTAAAGATGAAAACAATAGATATATATATATATATAGAATTAGATCAATATTTTTCTTTTTGAATATATATTATAGTTTCTATGAAGACCTGAATATAAAATCAAGACACAAATACTTAAATAACTTACCCGTGTAAACAAGCCCAGCATCTATCAAAACATCTGGCTTTAGGGGTATGTATATTGGCCAGCTCTTGTACGAGTCTGTCCTTTTCGAAACAACTGCATATTGTGGAAACTTCGGCCTCTCTGTATTAATACCAAGACTATCTGGTTGGTTGCGACTTAAGAACTGCTGGTTCACTACTAATGCATCGTTCTTTAGAATATCATTTTTATCATCTGAATTTGTTTCTGCCATAGTTTAATGATCTGTAAAAGATAAAATATAGCCATAAAAATACATGTTTTAAATAAGATAAATTAATGAAATGTGCGTTGCTATGGCTAAACCCACTTAAGAGTATTGCAACCATCGTAAATCCAGATCAACCTGCCCATCCGCACAGCTTGGTCTGACTGCACTGTTCGCTATTTAATCTCAGACTGGCTCAGAAACTTACACTGTTAAATCTTTCTTTAGGATGCGTTGGGCAGACCTCTATTTCTACTATTGTAATAATCACACTATTCTTAGAGTAATGCGCCAATATTCTTTTATATTCTCTATTTATCTGAAACAAATGATTTCTGAGGCCTCTGAATGTAGCAGACAACTTCTGAAAACAAAGCAGAGGAGAAATGTTGAAATTTCGAAATGAAACATTTCTCCTTTCCCATAATATTTTAAATTGCTAATATTTGGGAGATATACGTTTTCTTTTGGATGCTTAATATATTATCTTTTGAGGTTAACAGTTTACTTTGTGCGATTTAATGTACAACTGCATTTATCCACCACCATATTTATGTAAAATTGTTCATTTTGAGCAGATGGCTTTTTGAAAACATAATGACAAATGAAGAAATTGCTCAAAACAAGCAATTTCTCCTTTTGCCACAATGTTTTCCACTTTAAGTCATAGTTTATCCATTCAATATTATAGAGATTTTCTATTTTTGACAAAATATGTTCAAGGTCGTCTGCTGCAGAATTGTCGTATGAGGAAAAGGGTGAAGCCAGAGGATAAATACTAAAAGGTCATTGTTTGTCACTCTGAAATGTTGTATCAACACTCATCAATACTTTAAATCAAGCAAAAGATTGATTGATTAATTGTTTAGTGCTTCACGCCGCTTTCAACAATTGTTCAGTTATATCACGGCGTTTCCTGGGTAAGTTACCAGTATTACTGGTTCAGTTATATCACGGCGTTTCCTGGGTAAGTTACCAGTATTACTGGTTCAGTTATATCACGGCGTTTCCTGGGTAAGTTACCAGTATTACTGGTTCAGTTATATCACGGCGTTTCCTGGGTAAGTTACCAGTATTACTGGTTCAGTTATATCACAGCGTTTCCTGGGTAAGTTACCAGTATTACTGGTTCAGTTATATCACAGCGTTTCCTGGGTAAGTTACCAGTATTACTGGTTCAGTTATATCACAGCATTTCCTGGGTAAGTTACCAGTATTACTGGTTCAGTTATATCACAGCGTTTCCTGGGTAAGTTACCAGTATTACTGGTTCAGTTATATCACAGCGTTTCCTGGGTAAGTTACCAGTATTACTGGTTCAGTTATATCACAGCGTTTCCTGGGTAAGTTACCAGTATTACTGGTTCAGTTATATCACAGCGTTTCCTGGGTAAGTTACCAGTATTACTGGTTCAGGTATATCACGGCATTTCCTGGGTAAGTTACCAGTACTACTGGTTCAGTTATATCACGGCGTTTCCTGGGTAAGTTACCAGTACTACTGGTTCAGTTATATCACAGCGTTTTCTGGGTAAGTTACCAGTACTACTGGTTCAGTTATATCACAGCGTTTCCTGGGTAAGTTACCAGTATTACTGGTTCAGTTATATCACAGCGTTTCCTGGGTAAGTTACCAGTATTACTGGTTCAGTTATATCACAGCGTTTCCTGGGTAAGTTACCAGTATTACTGGTTCAGTTATATCACAGCGTTTCCTGGGTAAGTTACCAGTATTACTGGTTCAGCTATATCACGGCGTTTCCTTGGTAAGTTACCAGTATTACTGGTTGACAATAATGGCGCTGCGAAGCGGCTTGCGTTATGGCAATGCTGTTAGCTTTCACAACATTGTTATTCAGATATTGCGATATTGTGAGAAATGGTCAAAATTCTCGTTTGACAGTTTGTCTTTCGCAAATATCTGAAATACATATATTTCACTGGACTGCTTTTGTCTTTTGGACAATTTAGAGTAGTTTAAGTGAAATCTAAATTTCATTACACTGTGTACACGTGGCGCTCATGTTTTGCACGTGCGCGATATACATTTTTTATATTGGAGATCCATTGGTTTGTGTTAACGTGGCTGTACAGGGCGTTATGTTAAACCATCGCCTTTTAGGGTTTTTCCTAGGGCTTTGGGAGTTATAGTCACCTAGCATAGATATTTGGTTGCCATTTATTTTTTGAAACATGTGTACACTTTAAAACGTTTTTTTCTTTTACGACTATTTTTTTATTTTTTTTTTGAAAAAATATCTTTTCCAATAATGTTTTTCCATTTAAATTCATTTAAATTAAATTTAAATTTACAACAGCCAGGGCGTTATTTATTTGTGTTAAATGTTTTGTTTCGACATTCAACTGCACAGACGTGAAACGTTATCCGCCCAGCTTTTACTGGGGTGAGAACGGTTTAGCACGTGCGTTTTGTGTGTGTGTTGTGTTTCCATCCGCCATGTTGGTAAATTAAGACTAGTTAATAATATTTCAAACTAAATTAAAAAATAATTAAGTAATGAGAGTCCGGGAGTTTATAAAAATCCCGTACCTTACTTTGTGACGGAATTGTTATTGTCGCTTCTGCCTATTGTCTATATTCCCGGCACTTTCCTTCGGGTAAGGTGGGATTGATAATTGGCGGTTAAGCAGACGATGTTTATGACGTCCGTAACTTGAACTCCTATCGTCTGCCTAAAGTTAGGGAAACAAACTTTTGACTGAATGACCTTGATAATTGATTTCAGTATTTATTCCGATTAAATTTTATTTTACCGGTGTATTTCGGTATATGGGAGTGCATATAAGCTTTATAATGACTGATTATTTATGATGCAATTTGCATTCTTTGGATGGGGTTTCCCGGCTGCTGCAGTGGGAGTGCATTTTTTTTATATTGGTCTCTAGATTTCTTGTGGAGGATATCGTGGGTTCCGGTCGGGCTACTTTAAACATGTATCCATGTAAAAGTGGAAGTACGCTGGCCAGGTGGGCACGGTATGCTCTCTCGGAGAACTAATTCATTAGTTTTTCTATAGAATCCATGGAGTCTGGATCTCGGGTGTTCCGGTCGGGCTACTTTAAACATGTATCCACGTAATAGTGGAAGTACGCTGGCACGGTGCACGCGAGGTGCACACTTTGGGGACCACTTAAAATCAGCCTTTAAAGGATCCATTTGTAGTACGCCGAGCCATCCATGGGTAAAGCATTATGCTATGGCTTTAAATTAACTATATGCTTCTATATTTTCTTTTCGATTACAGATTGACTATTTATTATCAAGGTTGACCAGAGATATAAGGTAAAATACACCTACTTTATATCTTTTCCATCGGTTTTTCGTTGGAAAATTATTTGCTACCAGCAGTTCTTGCGGGAAGTGAATATTACATTACCTGTTTAGGTGCTCCGGTACATTTTTTTGTTAGCTCAAATTCTGCTAAGATGTCTGTTAATTCAGAATTCGAAGATAATGAATCTTTAAATGAACTATTGCCGCCAGGCAAAACCGAGGTCCCGTCAGTTTCCAGGGCGCATGAATTGGAGTTGGATGTCTCCGACAACGGAGAAGAGGGTATCCAAACCTTTGATCGGGACATTTGTAAATTAAATATTTACACTTGTTCGACTGAGGAGCTGCGCTCTGTTCCTCAGGTGGGTCCTCGGGCTATTAGGAAGATTCTTAGTCTTAGGCGAAAGCAACGACCTATTACTGCAGAAGTTCTTGCAGTAATAAATTCTCGAATTGATCCTTCCCATTTTGATTATGAAAGTTCAGTCCAAAAGAATGTTAAGGAGCAATCTGACAAATCTAAACATCAGTTGGCTTTGGAGGCGGTAGCGGATACTTGGATTAATCGTGGTTCGGGAAAATCAGACGGTCGGAGGGGGCATGAAAATGTGTCATCCGAGCGTCTGGGTTTACCAAAATGTAGGCCTGAAAAATCGCCTGACCATGAGAATAATGGTCCGGTTAGGTCGGGGTAGGAAGAGGAAGAACCCTCATCATTTGGGGATTTCAGGCATACCCCGGTCCGAGAGGCATTTGCAGAAGCCATGGGTACGGATCATACTCCTCATGACTCATATATTTGGGACGGGAGGAGGCATGTTACGGTATCCTTGGACCATGGGACTCTAAGAAATATAATGGGTCTTGATCAAATCCCAGCCGCCGTCTCTGGACATACTGAGGTTAAAGGTAATGTGTCCAAATTCCAGCGGTTCCGTGATTCGCATTATAGATCAGCGGGAATGGACAATCTCCCATACCCTTCGGGAAGGGAGAATTTAGGGTGTAATAAACCCGCGGTTAGGAAACATGAGTTCCAGCAGGTCAGTGATTCGCATTACAGACCAGCGGGAATGGACAATCTCCCATACCCTTCGGGAAGGGACATTTTAGAGGAACGTGATAAACATGTTCCTCGTCATGTTTCATTTGACGGACAGCGTGTCCGTAATAGGGGTCCACAGGACTCGCCCTTTGATTTTAGGCCAAGGAATATACAATCGCGAAGGAGATCCACAACATCACGTGACGTTATGTATGAGCATGGCCAGTCTGATTCCGATGGTGATGAGGATCGTTATGGATATACGGCTCGTGACCAGGGAACCAGACGGTCCTTCAGTGTACCTAAATCACTGTATTTCAACGGAACGGGTAAGTGGAAATCTTTCTTCGTTAAGTTCAATTCCTTTGCCACTGAATCGAATTGGTCCCAATTCGAGCGGAGGCGTCGCCTGTGTTGGTTGTTGGATGGAAAAGCGAGCGATTTTTACGCTCATGTCGTAGAAAGAGACCCTGAAATTTCCTACGACCAACTGATAGAGAAGTTTGCTCAGCGGTTTGATTTTCGAGATATCACGGAAAATCTTATTCTTGAATTTCAAAGGGCTAAGCAAACGTCTGACGAAACCCTCCCAGAATGGGGACAACGCGTCGTGGACCTGGCATATGACGCATTCAAACATATGGATGATGATCATATGTACAAAATGGCAGTAAAAAGGTTCTGCCAGGGCTGCTCAGATAAAGATGCTGCCATTTATGCTGCTAACACGAGTCCCATAAGTATAGAAAGAGCCATAGAAAAAATCCGTAATTATCAGCATAACAGGCAGCAGATTTATGGCAAGCCCAAATCAGTGCGATTTGAGGATCGTACCGATATTCGGTGTGTGGATAGACTTACTGGCTCTGCTGAAGAGAGCAGTGATGACGAGTTTGACGTGCGGGCTATTTCCCCACATAACTTTAAACCGAAATTTAAATCCACATACGATAAGCCCTCGATAGACAGCGCACATAACTCAGGCAAATTTAGAAACTTAGAGGGGAGAATCACGAATATAGAGAAGAAGGTCGATCTTGTGATTGACACACTGGCAAAGTTGACCACACAGCAGGGAAAGCAACACGTCAAAAGGCTTAGCCGAACAGCTCCTCTGACATGCTTTTCCTGTGGTGAAATTGGTCATTTTCGTGACAAATGCCCGAAGTTAAAATATGGGGAGGCGTCAGTATCGCAAATCCAGACGGACGAAGATGCGGACGTCTCTTTAAACGACTCGGGGTCGGACAGCGAGGCTTAATTCCGACCCATTCAGTTACCAACAGTGACTCGGGCCTCGATCTACCTTATATCGACTTGGATCAGACCGTATCCGATCTCTTTACACAATCTAAGAATTCAAATAACTTCGATGAATTGGATGAAATTGAAATCTGCCAAGTCAACCCACTGACAAGTCTATGTGTTGATTTGGTAGTAAATAATGTAACGATTGGTGCGGTGGTGGATACGGCTGCTCAGGTGTCGATAATCTCTGATGATCTCTTCAATAGTTTAAAACCAGTACCAAAGATACTAGGTAGGGTTAAAATGCATACCGCTGGAAAGGATTTGTCTATGACCGGGTTCAGGGTAGGTCCCGTGGGGATCTCACTGGGAGCTACGAAGTATGTTCAGAACTTATACGTAGCACCCATTGAGAACCCGATGTTGTTGGGTCTCGACTTCATGAGGACCCATGGTATTACAATTGATGTTCCTTCCGGCTCAAAAGATACTCCCTGCTTGGTAATCAATGGGCAAAAATTGAAACTGCAATATAAACAAAATCGTGAACTCAAAATTTCGGATGTGGTCGTTGCTAAAAAAACAGTAATACCCCCGAATTCAATGACGCATGTTATTTGCAGTGTAGATAAAGATATGCCTGGGTATGTGATAGAGCCTGACACATGTAAACCTATCTTGTTACCACGTAGTGTGCACCCTGCACATTGCATTAAACCGTACGTTTGTGTGTTAAATATAACAGATAGGTATATAACGCTAAAGAAAGACACAAAAATAGCGCAGGCTCACTATGCAAACACCATTTCACCAACCCCAGAAGCTCACTCGGGGGGAATAAGATCGGTGAACGCTGTCGAATTAAGTGAGATAGGAATTCCCAAACACTTGGTAGACATGTATAATAGATCAATAACGATCCTAGATCATGATCAGAGAGATAAATTTGCTAATTTGCTTGTAGAGTATCAGGACGTTTTTGCTAGGGATGAGTTCGATTTGGGAAATTTTACCAAAGTAGAACATAAGATTGACACCGGCGAGGCTCGTCCGGTCAAATTGAAAATGCGTCGCACTCCCGTCTGTTTTGTGGAGGAGGAGGAAGCGCACCTCCAAAAAATGCTTAAAGCGGGGGTGATTCAGCCCTCCGCATCGGATTGGGCTGCTGCGCCGGTGTTAATACGCAAACGGGACGGGACTGTTCGATGGTGCCTTGATTACCGGGCCCTCAACAATGTCACGGTTAAGGATGTATTTCCGTTACCCAATGTAGAGGAATGTATTGATACTCTGCAGGGGAATGAATGGTTTTCTCGGCTTGACGCTAACATGGCATATTGGCAAATAAAAATAGCTAAAGAAGACCGCAAGAAATCAGCGTTTATAACCAAGTACGGCCTGTACGAATTTGTGCGTATGGCATTTGGGCTCTGCAATGCTCCCGCTACATTTGCGAGAGTTATGAATTTAGTGCTGCATGGCCTCAATTGGAATATCGTCCTAGCTTTTCTAGACGATATTCTTGTTATGGGCGCATCCTTTGATGCACATCTTCACAACTTGATGAAGGTGTTTGATCGATTGCGGTCGTACCAGTTAAAGTTAAAGCCGAGAAAATGCGAGTTTTTCCAGAAGAAAACAAAGTTCCTGGGTAGGGATGTAAGCAAGAATGGGCTAGAAGTCACTGAGGAGCATATTAAGGTAGTTAGAGATTGGCCGGTCCCGAATTGCACAAAAGACGTTCAGCGTTTTCTAGGCCTGGCCAATTATCATAGGTCATTTATAAAGAATTTCGCTGAAATCGCAGTACCGCTTTATGACGTAACGGGAAAACAGCAATTTGAATGGACCGACAGGCACATTAAAGCATTCAAGAATCTTAGGCTGGCCTTAATGTCACCTCCGGTACTAACTTTACCGACTACGCACGATCAGTTCATTTTGGATTGCGATGCTAGCGACGTGGCAATTGGGTGCGAGTTAGTGCAGATACAGGGGGGAGCTGAGCGGGTCATAGCATATGGCAGCTTTGCTCTTTCCCCAGAACAGACAAGATATTGCACTACCCGAAAGGAGTTACTGGCCGTCGTTCGCTTCGCAAGACAATACCGACATTATTTGTTAGGGAAACGGGTGCTCGTGCGTACGGATCATAATAGCCTTACTTGGCTGCTAAATTTCAAGGAGCCTCAGGGACAGCTGGCGCGTTGGATTGAGGAACTCAGTCAATATGACTTAGAGATTCAATATCGGAAAGGGTCAAAGCATGCAAATGCAGACGCTTTGTCGCGTATCCCACAACCAGGGACCTGTAAATATTATAAACACGGAGCAATTCTGGAAAGTCTACCATGTGGGGGATGTCAAAAATGCACTAGGGCTCATGAGAATTGGTTTGAGTTCGCGACCGATGTTGATGACGTCATACCTTTAACAGCATGGCGTTCGTTCACTCGGAACCGAGATCCCTCCATAAGCCAATGTGCACTTTTATATAAATCTTCCATTAAAGATGGAAAGGTGACCGACTCCAGCCTAACGGCGGGAGGCCATTTTCAGTCCAAAGCTGAGGCTTTTGATCCTTCCATAAACAATGGAAGGGGCATCAACTCCAGCCTTACGGCGGGAGATCAAAGTGAGTCGAAAGCCGAAGTTTTGAAACTTTCCATTTTAAAGGGAAAGGTGACCGACTCCAGCCTAACGGCGGGAGGCCATTTAGGTTCATTAGCAGGGGCTTTAGAACCTTCCATTAACAATGGAAGGGGCATCAACTCCAGCCTTACGGCGGGAGATACGACAGATGCTATGGCCCAGGCGTTGAATATTTTAGAAGACGCGTATATTTTTAAAGAGTCATTTAATGTTTTTAATATTAATCTGGAGCCGGATTCAGATTTAAGTGACTGTGATAGCCTGTTTCATTCACATATTGAACTCATTGCAGGGAAGGAACCGGTGGTACAGATGGTAAGGTGTCCGGGTGCAATGAGTGTGTCTGGTATAGATAATAACTCTGTGTGGGGACATCAGAGTTCGTTTATTAAAAAACAACAGGAACAGGACAAAACTCTTTGGGTCGTAATAAATTATCTGGAGAATGGCGTTATACCTTCAGATTCGTTTCTCTTTCTTTCTGGTCCTATCTTAAAGAAGTTTTGGAACAACAAAGAGATGTTCCAGTTAGAGGGCGGAGTCTTGTGGAGGAAACACCGGGTTTCTGACTATAAGGTTTTAGTAGTTCCCGAGTCTATGCAGAATGAGATTCTGGAACTCAACCACGACATCCCGTCCTCCGGGCATCAGGGTATGACCAGAATGAAAGCGAAATTGAAATGTAAATATTATTGGCCAAAAATGGGGAGTAGTATTGAGCGATATATTTCATCGTGCCTCACGTGTAAACAACACAAGAAGGGGAACAAACATCTTCGGCATCCATTGGTAAACTTCCATGCGGGGTCGCCAATGGAGCGTGTGCATTTGGATTTCTTAGGCCCTTTACCTAAAACCAAAAACGGCAGTGAGTACATTCTCATGATGATAGATCAATTCACCAAATGGGTTGAATGTATTCCACTGCCGTCCCAAACTGCAGAAATCACTGCTCACGCAGCCGTAAACGAGTTCTTTTCTCGCTTCGGATTTCCGTTTGAAATTTTTACGGATCAGGGGAGGAACTTTGAAAGTATCTTGTTTAAAAAGATATGTGAACTGCTCCACATTCATAAGGCTAGAACGACCCCCTACCGTCCGTCATCTAATGGTCAAGTGGAAAGATTTAATAGAACTCTGTTAGATGCCATTAGGTGCTACATCGGCAAACACCAGACGCATTGGGATAAGTTTTTACCACAAATAGCTTGTGCTATGCGCTCTTGTGTCAACAGGGATACTGGGTTTACGCCCAACAAATTAATGTTGGGAAGGGAGCTCAATCTTCCTGTTGACATTGTATATCCCATAATGCAGAATAAAGGGTATGCGGATGATAGCAAGGAGGATTATGTAGGAAATCTGGAGGGCGCAATGAAGTCTGCTCATGAAATAGCGCGTAAGGTCTTGGGAGTATCTCAGGAAAGAATGAAACGAGATTATGATTTACGCGCTAACAAAAAATGCTTCGATTCAGGCGATATAGTATTCATATTGGACACTGCCCAGATTAAGGGAAAGTGTAAGAAGCTAGCACCACCATGGAAAGGCCCGGGAATAATTATCTCAAAATTAAGTTCTTACTTGTATCGGGTCAAGGTGAGAAATACAATTATGATCGCCAATCATGACAGACTTGCCCTTTGTAAAACCAGACAACTGCCTCCATGGTTAGCCAAATACAAGGATAATTTCCAGGCATTGATAAAATCTGTCCCCAACAGCACTGGCTATCAAAGCACTCCATATTGTCTTTGTAGGAGGCCGTACACGGGAGAATTCATGATACAGTGTGACGACTGTGATGAGTGGTATCATGGTTCCTGTGTGAACGTCTCCTCAGATGATGCTTTGAGGGTTGGTAAATATGCCTGTCCTCTGTGTAAAGAAAAGAGGAAGTAAATACCGTATTCTGTTTTTTAGATATGGCTAACCAGTTGGGAGGTAATGGGATGGAGGAGGCGGTCTCGAGGGTGGAACTTAGGACCAAGCAAGGCCATCTAATGAGACCCAGGGAGTTGTTTGACTGTCTGCAAAGGCATTGCACACTTCCTCCCTTGAAATTTCGTAAATTGGTGGAAGGACAAGCAGGTATTGCTAGGAACCAAGGTAATTGGACGTGGTTGGATGGAGCCCGGAAGGATGCCACGTTCTTCTTCGATGATGCTTGGATTAATCAGCATCTTCCGAGAAGGTCTGGGGTATCCTTCCGTAGTCGTGTGATCCCCCCGCAACCCGAATATGGAGGATCGCAAATGTGCAAAGATATACGCTATTTGCCCAATGTCAGTGTGAATGTCGGTCAGAAGATCGGCAGTCATACTGAATTAAGCGCTCCTGTTCCTTGCAAGGAACCGAAGATAAGTTTGGAAGAGTCAGCGGTAGTTTCTGAACAGGCTACGTCCGTACCTGAAATTCCCGGTCCTTCCAATCCCCCTACATTAAAAAAGAAAACTAGAGGTAGGAAACGTAGTAGGAAATCAATTCGTGCTGCTGGAACCAAGAAATCCATGGGTTTGGTCTCCTCCGGTTTGGGATCAACGATCCCACAGGCTGTTGAGAGGATCGAACCTGAGGCATCTACGGTTGCGGCACAGGGGGAACTCGGAGTGACCCTGGTCTCCTCCGGTCTGGTATCCATGATCCCAAAGGCTGTTGAGGGGATCAACGCGGAACTTAGAGTGACCCTGGATACGAAGGGCATCAGACGAGTTGACGGGCAACCTCTGGGGCAGCAACCAGCCCCAGAGAGTACGCCAGTGCAGCCGGTCACGGTTAAGAAAAAAGAGGGTTCGTCTTTGTGTCCGGCGTGTGGGAGGTCGTTGCGGTGTCTTCGGAGGCATGTGCTGAGCAAACACTTACCATCCTTACTTAATGATGGGGAATCAGATGCTCAGCTCATGAGTCCGGAGTTCCACGGCTTGCGGTTTGACTGCATAAGTGAACTGGCACAACTCGTCTGTGGACCTGGATCTGGTTTGAGAGAGGCATTGCACTTTTTAAATAAGCATAGAACGCTGTCTACTCAGTCCGAAATAACTGACCGAACGCAAGAGGCAATGCGAAAGCTAGCCGAGGCACAGGGCTTGCTTATTCCCGCCCAATTTAAATTAAGACCGTTAAACTCTGTGGCCTGTCTTATTCACTGGAGACCTCTAGTTAGCCTGCTGAGCTCTTTGTCTGCAATGGATAGGCGTCAGTTTAAGGCTAATTGGGAGGATCGGGCGCGGGTGGTTTCGGGGCTGGGGTCAGTTGCTTCTTCTTCTCTTTGCTCCAGGTCTTTATCAGAGCGAGTGGGCGAGGGCATCGGCAGTCAGGGGCCGAGGACGGGTGTGTCCTTGGAAGAGATGAGAGCTGGGGTCTCACCTGATGGTACTGGAGAGGGGCCGTTGCCTATTCCACCCACTATGACCTCTACGCCCAGTGATAATATAACGGATTGTGGGGAGTTATTGGAGGCTATTGATACCCATTTTCACCTGGACCGGACTGCTATGAAGGTGCTGCACAATCCAAAGCTAAGTAAGTTTCGATCATATCGGAGCGATGATCTTTTGCGAATTGTGATGGAATACAAATCTCCAGTGCAGCCCCTCATTCCGGTTAAGTTGGTTGGAATGGTTGCTGTTTACTGTGACCCGGAAACGTACCCATGCGAGCCGCCGAGGGATCCACGCGTGAAAATCACGGTTGGAGTACACCCAAAAAAGGCTGGGGCTTTCACGGAGGAGCACTTTCTGAGTCTCCGTAGGGCTCTGGCTAGTCCGGAAGCGGTTGGTATGGGTGAGATAGGCCTGGATTGGACAATGCCCGTATCTACCTGGAAGAGGCAGGAGGAAGTATTTTGCAAGGTATTGCGCTTCGCCTGCCCCGGTCAGGTATTAGTTTTGCATCTCAGGAGCAAAGCTTCGTCTGATTGCAGTGCATATCGCCGGGGGTTGGAACTGGTTGAAGCTGCCTGTGGGCGTTATCAACCAGTTCACCTTCATTGCTTTACCGGCGATTCTGGTGTCGTTGCTACGTGGACATACACTTTCCCGAATTGTCATTTTGGGTTTACAGCGGCAGTGGCTGGTTTCAACGAGAGTCAGACCGGCGCACTGCGTACCATACGTCCGTCACGTTTACTGTTGGAGACCGACTCGCCTTACTTATCTCCTGTCACTAGGGCAGGAAATAATGCGGGACGGGCCCTTATCAACACCCCGATTTTCATTGGGGATGTAGCCCAAATGATAGCTACAGCAAGAGGAGTCCCGGTCTCTGATATTCTCGGGTGGACTAGGGAGAATGGTCGCCGTTTGTATTCTCTGTAGTCCGTCCTCTTTACTACGAAGACCTATTGGGGGATAATTTGCGACTTTACGTTCCCTCCATCAAAAATGTTTCCGTTTGAGAAAGACGGAAGAATCTTCCCATTAGGGGTCGTCGGATGCGGATGGAAGTATCTGACCATGTAAATGGTACGAGTTTTTTCCATTAGTCACTGACGGCTTCAGATGGGAGTAATTAATCTCCATTACCAACATGATGGAGAAAATGTATTGTATATATTGTAAATATCGAATTATTTATTATTGAGAAGAAGATTAGCAAATTAACGCTGATGGGGCCCAGTTTTTAGGATAGGGAGGAGTGTTGTATCCGGCGCGACGACATCTGCGCTGGATATGACTTCCGGGTCCGTGGTTTACACCTGACCATCAGGTGTATATAAGACGTCCTCCCCGAGATCGAGGCCTCAGATATAGCACACCCACAGAGACGAATAGTAACTACACCGAACAAGAACCACGTTGGATAGCTGTTCCGTGAGTAATAACGTTAAGTTATAATGTTATTACATTGTGGCAATTAAGCTACAATACTGGTTCAGGTATATCACGGCGTTTCCTGGGTAAGTTACCAGTATTACTGGTTCAGTTATATCACAGCGTTTCCTTGGTAAGTTACCAGTATTACTGGTTCAGTTATATCACAGCGTTTCCTGGGTAAGTTACCAGTATTACTGGTTCATTTATTCTGACACTAGAAAGTTAGTCATAATGCTATTGCTAACCCTGAGCGCCAAGGGCAGCCATTATTACTACCATTATTAAAGTATTTGGTATGACCCAACTTGGGATCGAACATGCGACCTCCCGCGTTTGAGGTTGAATTTCTACCACTACACCACCGAGGGGTTCATAGCAAAAGAAATGTGCTCGAGTTGAGTGATCGTGAAAATGTTATATATTTTAAAATGGGAATGTATTGATTTTTATCTTTTATTTCAGTCAAGTCTTCAGCAATAGCACATGTATTATTTATAAAATAACATACCATGTAATAAGTATGAAAAACAGTCAAAGGTTCCAGTACTGCAAATGCGATTTTATATTTTGACTGTTCGCATCCTTTTATATAACGGCGATATATTGAGACTCTAAGGTTAGGTCTACAACAATTTTGTTTATTCATATATCCAGGCCGAGTCCCAGTAGCTCAGTCGGTAACGACGCGGGCTATCAATCCAGGGGTTGTGAGTTTGAATCCCGGCTCGGAAAATTGTTATGTGGAGTACTGGTGTGAGAAAACCAGGAAACACATGAGTAGGTGAACTGGCCGCCGTGATATAACTGAGAAATTGTTAAAAACGGCGTCAAACCCCAATCAATCAATCAATCATATATCCAGTCAATCCTTACTTCAATATAATCATATGATGTGGCTTGAATTTGAACTCCCATTTCACAACCCGGAACATAAGTCTTATCTATGATGTGGCTTAAATTTGAATTCGTATTTCAACCCGCAACGTAGGTCTATCTATTAATGTCTCTGTTTAAACAATAAATGTTGTCATCTTATTGTCTCAAGTCAAAACAATGTCAGCGTATCATATTTTGAAATTCCACTTTATTTTTTATTTGTACTTGCATAAAAATAAGTCACATCTGGAAATACAAATTATTTATAACTAAGAATAGATATTTGCTAACTATAAATAATCCAAAGAAAAACCCATCTGTATCTAAATTTAATAATTTCTATTTTAAGATCATTTTAATTTTAGAAATTAGAATAAAGTAATATAATTCATTCCGAGCTTTTCCAAGATTGTTCCTTCCAAGTTATTTTGTAAAAATCAATAGTAAAAAAAAATAAAAAATCCCCTGACACCAACCAAATCTGTTTGCAGGTTTGAGTATTCTCTCATGAAAATGTCTATCCCTAACGTTACGAATATTGTTTACACATGACGTACATACTATATATCTGAACATAGTGATGCCTTTTAAAAATGTATCAAACACATCTTTTGTTTGCATGAATGCAAAGTCTTGCATTTTGTTCTGTTAAATTGCATATAAATCTACAGTCAAGTCAACACCATATTCAAACACTTTCATGATGTGTCAGACCTAGATATATACAAAATAATTTCTTTTTTTTATTATTATCCCCCCTCTCAGTCTTAACATTGTCCTACGGGAAAACCCGTAGACATGCCAAACTTACCCAAATTTTCCAACACTTTACGATAGTTCATAAATGAAAAGTAAAATTTAAGCAACTATAATCGTACCTTTTAACAGTCCGAGCTGGGATTGACAAATAATCCAGAAACTAAACATGGGAAACCAACTTAAACGTGGTGGTATCCAAATGACGATTTATCAACCAATCGGTTGGTTATGTTAACCCTTTCCCTCATATAGATGCTTTCTGACGCCTCTGCACCAGGCGGCTTTTTGAAAACATAGTGACAAAAGAAGAAATTGCACAAAACGTGCAATTTCTCCTTTTGCCACAATGTTTTCCACTTTTTGTCATAGGTTATCCATTCAATTATGGAGATTTTCTATGTTTCGACAAAATACGTTCAAAGTCGTCTACTGCAGAAGTGTCATATGAGGGAAAGGGTTAACGAAGAAAATCCCCCCCACACTGACTCAACACAGTGTACCTGTTAACCTTGTTAACTTCGTGCTTTAGAACACTTTTTTTGGCATTTAAAGCAAGTTATCCTGGCGCGGCTTGCAATGATTTTGGGATTACTAAATCCCCCTATTCAAATGAAGACGGTAAATCACTTAACAATGGGTAATGTTAATAGCATACGAGTAAATGTGACGAATTATATCAGGAACGTAGATCCTACGTCCCTGCTTATACCGAGTAGGCGTTTCATTATCTTTTATACTCTCATCATTTATATCAAACATATTAAGTTTGCATTAATTACAACTCCTGCATCTCTGATTTCTTTGCTCCGGGGAAAAAAACCGGAAAAAAATGCTACTGAAATTTGCTATAGGTCTACATGTATATATAATTAAACACATGCAGTTTGTATTAATTGCAACAAGTTTTGCTTCGGATTTTTTTCCATACTGATGGTAGACCATTGAAATATGCTATGTATATATACATGTAAATACTAATATTTTGAAAGATGCTATCTGATTATGCTCGTTATTAAACACGTGCAGTTTGTATTACAACGCATGTTAATGCATCTTTTTTAAATTTTGAAAGCAGGGTACAGATTGATACAGTTATTTAGGCAATTACATCCGATTGAGTTCCGAATACGATTTATTTCAGTTTAAACTTAAATGTTCCAAAAGAGATTCCCATAATTAACATACATGTACATTGTATATGAGCCGTCCCGCGAGAAAACCAACATTATGACCTCTGCGTAATGTATCGACCTAGATCAGCCTGCGCAACCCGCGCAGACTGATCCAGGCCGACACAGTCCGTATCAGGGGTATAGAGGTATAGAGTAATGATTCCTGAAACAGAAAATCCACAGGATGCGAAACGTGTCTGTCCGGCTTAGCCTGCGCGGCATGCCTAGGCTGATCCGGGTCGATACATTACGCAGAGTCCACAATGTTGGTTTTTCTCGAGGGACGGCTGATATGTCTCTGGTTCCACCAAGTTAAATAACCTAGATCAACATCACAGAGTTTCCCTAGATGTTACTTAAACCCTAGATCCTCTGGTACAAACGGTCCCGGTTCGAATCCGGACCCGATGATGAGCAGATTCTGTTTTGAGGATTTTCCCATACACATGGCGCGGTTAGGGCCTACTGGTTAAGTAATCAAGCGCGATTAATATAGATTGACAGTTAATTTCGCAGTTTGTCTTAAATAGATCAGTTAAAACTAAGCTGAGTTTGGCATGTATCGTTTTTTATAAGACGCCTATAAAGACTGATGCATCGATACCAGGTCCCCAAACCATAACACTCTGAACACGTTCTCTGTGTTCATGAAATGAACTTCATGATACCAAATAAGAGATTCCAAAGACCCTATAATACATTAATACTGTATTATTAGGTCTTTGGATATTCTGATTGATCGATTCTTGGGAATAATTTGTTTCCGACCAATAAGACAGTTGAGTACACATTCTGAGCACAGAGTATAGTTTTGAAGTTTAACTCTTACCCTCATATAGACGCTTTCTGAAGCCTCTGCAGCAAACGGCTTTTTGAAAACATAGTGACAAAAGAAGAAATTGCTTAAAACGAGCAATTTCTCCTTTTGCCCCACAATGTTTTTCACTTTTAGTCATAGGTTATCCATTCAATAGAGATTGTCCATGGTTTGACAAAATATGATTGTCGTATGGGGTAAAGGGTTAAGGCCCAGGATACATTATATTACCGATAGTACCAGTAATTTACGTAAGAAACACAATGATATAACAGGGGCGTAGCTTTGCAATAATCAATGTGTAGGCCGTCTCGTGAGCAAATCAACATTGTGGACTCTGCGTAAAGTATCAACCCGGATCAGCCTAAGCATGCCACACAGGCCTACCCGGATAGACACTCTTCGCCTCCTGTGGATTTTCTGTTTCAGGAATCACTACTCTATACATCTATCCCGGAATGTGTCGGCCGGATGTCGGACAGCGCAGGTTGATCTGGTCGATACATTACGCAGATGTCTATCGTCGCAGCTGCATGTTGGGGCATTTTGAGAAAAAATGTGTAGGCACGTGCCTACAGTGCCTAAAGGGAACTACGCCCCTGTATAACTGATATAACAAACCCCCATGACGTTCCCACTTTAGCGACATGTGCTGACAACATCTTTTAACATCCGTTGTTATAGGATATTCACACTTCTACTGAATTCATTACACGCGTACACCATGTCATATGTATACGTGACAACAACACATTGTAAACGACGTCATTGTCCTTGAAATATAAGGCCCAACTTGTAAGTGTCATCATGTAATTCTGATGCTCTTTAAGAGGAGCTGATTTCAAATCATCGTTTTTTTCTCATTCCTCTTTCTCTTTCTAATACTTTTAAAACTTTACGCTCGTCTTAAGGATTCGTAACTCCTTAAACAATCATCACTTACAGACACGTCGTCACTGACTCCTTAAACAATCATCACTTACAGACACGTCGCCACTGACTTCAGTATGAAAGAGTGAAGGATTTTTTGTTAAATATTTTACACGTTAACTTATCATGTATGAAGAACTTTAATTAACACAAAATACAAAACAAATGTACTTAAAACGATGGAAAAACATTTTCTGACGCCGGAAAAGTCTGTCCTAAGTCAATCCGCTGCTTAAATCGTCATTCACACTGAAGATTTTTCCAAAAATTAAATGAGCACTGAAGAAAAGCATTCGTAGATCCTATGTCGAAGTTGATGTATCATACACACCATTTAGATATATGTTACCGTAAGTAAAACATTACAAATAACAAGAGTAATCGAAAAAAAACATATTTTTGCAGGTTTGAGTATTCTCATGTATATATATATATATGTGTGTGTCCACTACACACACACACATATATATATATATAGGATCAATGTATCACTTCTCCGTCGTTGGTGTCTATATATGGCTTGACGGTAAACAAGAATTGTATACTATAGTGTCTGGACTTTTTGAGTCGAATGCCATGTAGTCGAAACAGAATGCACAGACACTACAATTCTTTTTGCCGTCATACCAGTGAATCCCAGCTCGGCAAACATTATTTCCTTTACGTTTGACAGAGGTTAATGCGACAAGCGTCATTCTTCTACATCCAATGGGCTAACGGTCTATGTGTAAATGCGGCCAGTTCGTTTTAAGGAAATACACGGGAAGGTGAACTGGCCGCCGTGATATACATCAACCGTAAACAAGAACTACTATGAGAGTGTAAGGTTCTTTTTGTTTTAAATCTATGTTCAATGTATTTTACGTTTACGCTTCAAGCCCTCTGAGAATATGGACAATAAACGAAGGCGATGAAACACCGTTTCGAGGCACAATTATATATCATGCATTCTTTTCTCACGCGTAGGATATTTCATGGTGACTGTGAATCGGTGTATATAAATACACAAACAATAACACAAAGTAATGTGAAACCATGATTCGTGTACACTTAACCCTACGTCACTTGCAGACGCATTTCGATGCATCTGTAGCAGACGCCTTATGAACACATTGTGGCAAAAAGTTGAGCTATTTCTCCATTTGCCTCAATGTTTTCAACTCTATTCAATAATTAAAGTTACATTTGTAGAGATTCTTCATTGTTCCACAAATAAAAATTGTTTGAAGTTGTTTGCTGCTTATTAGTTTATTACGGGAAAGGGTTAACTACCGAATAAAGTTATTTTACTTCCCTTGTAGGATGATTCACAGTATTAGCAGTGTGAGGGGAGGGGGCGTGTGAATTATAAACAAAAACACGAGAGTTTATTGGGGAGGGGCGTGTGAATTATAAACAAAAACACGAGAGTGTCTTGGGGAGGGGCGTGTGAATTATAAACTAAATCACGAGAGTTCCTTGAAAAAAGAAAGAAGCTTGACAGAACACTGAAGACGCCTTTAAACAGTATGAGTTAGCATACATACTCTTTAAATAAAGTCTTTATCATTATTATTACTATTATTATTATTATTATTATTATTATTATTATTATCATCATTATTATTACTATTATTATTATTATTTATTTTTTATTATTATTATTATTATTATTATTATTATTACTATTATTATGATGATGATGATTATTATTATTATTATTATTATTATTATTATTATTATTATCATTATTATTACTATTATTATTATTATTATTGTTACTATGATTATTATGATTATTATGATTATTATTTTTTTGTTTTTGTTTTTGTTATTATTATACTTGTATTGAGTTTTGTTTTGTGAGAGGTCTGTGTCGTTTCAACAGACTCTCACTAACACGAATGTGGCAGAACACTTAATCATGATATATGGCTTACAAGCCTGTAACAGACTAGGAAACGTGTATTTTGCCCGAGGTCATCAACTGTAGTTGGCTCGAGTGGGTATTAAACCCGCGACGCTCGGTTTCAAAGCTCGCACGCTACTCTCTCGGCGGATTAACACCTACGGATGGAACGCCGAAAAGACGCCCACCTGCATTCCTCGGTCGGTGATGAATTTGATGGATTTCTACCTACTGATGGAACGCCGGAAAGACGCCCACCTGCAGTCCTCGGTCGATGATGAATTTGATGGATTTCTACCTACTGGTGGAACGCCGGAAAGACGCCCACCTGCATTCCTCGGTCGGTGATGAATTTGATGGATTTCTACCTACTGATGGTACGCCGAAAAGACGCCCATCTGCATTCCTCGGTCGGTGAGGAATTTGATGGATTTCTACCTACTGATGGAACGCCGAAAAGACGCCCATCTGCATTACTCGGTCGGTGATGATTTTTTTTACCCTCACCGTGCAGAATTAACTATTTGGCGAGCATCGTAAATCGTCTCTGGACAGACTGAGCAATGTAGCGGCGATCAAACCGACCGACCATAGTGACTGCCGCTTTTGGTTAAAGTGTGACTAATTAAACCAGATGAACTCAGAAATAACTGGAACACTTATACTTACATTGTTATTTCTTAAGTGTCTATTTTTCGTAAAACAATACATAATGACATATAAAGTCAGTTGATCAGTTTCTTGAAATACAAAAAAAAATGTATTTTCATATATGGTTTGTAAAATGAAGTCACCAAGGGAACGTTTGTCTTTATTACCGACATTAATGGCTCATCGGATGAGTGGCAAACTTGGGCTGAATATTCTGATTGGCTGGCTCATGGTTGTTAGTTACAAAGCTGTATTCGGATTGGTGGATTCATTATCATTAGATTAACTGCTATCAACATGTTAAATATGACGTCTAATGTTTCAATGAAAGGAGGAATGGCTGCATTGTCATGAATAAATAGCCGACTGATTTGTGAACCAATAACTGTCCCTTTTGTTGAATCCGTACTGGGGCCATGCATATGTTTTGATTTTCCTGATGCAGGCGACTTTTGACACGTCATAATCAGACAGAGGTGAAAAGATACGAATTTTCTTTTAGAAATGACCATTTTCCCTCACAAGAGACTTGAGTTCAATCCTTAGTCGGGTCATACCATTAACAGAAGGAATGTCTTTCTCCCGATGCGCCTTGAGTTGCAGGAGATATTGCGACTGATGCATCAATTAACAGGATAAATACTTCTGGTAGTGCAGGTAATTTACACAGGAAACGCCGTGATATAATTGAAATATTGTTGAAAGCGGAGTTAAACAACATTCAAACAAATCTTAACCCTTTACCAAATACAGAACAGACTGTAAAAGACGACTTGGGAAACATCTCAGCAGAAAACATTGTACGATCTCTTTATATACACGCACGTGTAACTGTTGAATAGAGTTGAATTTATGGTGAGCAGTTTCTCTTTTTGTTTCAATATTTTCAAAAGTCGTCTGCGGCGTGCGATTCGAAACAGGTCTGCATGTGGGAAATGGTGTATGAGATGACGTGAGTTTCGTTATTAGGTTACATGTTGGTAAATCACAAATTCACTAATAGTACGTGGAATACCATTAACCTCGAGTTATTTTTAGGTTTAACCCAATTACCGGTATCTGACGCAATACATTTGCACTCGGTACATGTTTAAGATCGAAAGTATTTTTTAACTTAACATGTATTTTTGACTTTCATTAGTCTAAACATACACATAATGTTTTCATAAGGACTAATTCCAGGTTTTTTGAAATTCCACATAGATCTACAAATTTCAGGATTTCTTTTGGTCAGGATTTGTTTTGTATTTGTCAATAAAAATCACAACAAATACATTTTGGGATTTAAATCTACATGCAATAAAAAGCTATCAAACCCTTTCCATGTCTGAAGCAACAATGAAAACATTTAAACGCTTAAAACATTGAGAAAACGGTTAAATTGCTGAAGACATGAACTTCCTCCTTTTTAATAATAATTATTATAAATATTTCACAGATGTTAAAATTTATCCTCATATGTTTAAAAAGTAGACCACACCTGAAACAACATATCAGCTAAATTGTTTATCTAAATCGTTGATGCATACAATATATGTTTGGCGCAAGAGAAATGCCAGTTGCGAGTCCCATTACTATTTAATAGGAGGCAAGTATGAAATTAATTGAGTGCGAAAGAGCAGATTTTCTTTATTTCTAAATCTATTGTTTATCAGAGTTTGATCTTCTGTTAATTTGTTTCAAGCCAAATAAACATTTAATATCACATATATTTAATCATTTAAGTGTGTAATATTAGCTATCTATCTTTAATAAGGTGTTTGAGCATTCTTTCGAAATGTTGACCCTCGTGTCAAGATCGAGTCGTAATGTCAGACATCGAAGAAAGTGAATAAAAACTCAGGCAAAGCTTTAGTGCATGTTTTATTCCAATGCATTCGAGAGAAAAAAAAGCATTTCTATTATCTTTCTTTCTCCTACATTCGGCCCATGCACTCGTTTGGTGACGTTTAAGAAATCAATTTGTTGTGCGACAGTTTTTGTCTGCATAAACAAGTCACTTTTCTAAGTTTACATTTTACTTCCGGTTACTTCGCTTTACATTTTGGCAATATGAAACTAGGTCACGAACTGAGGAAAAGGTGTTTCGACGTTAATGTTGATACTTATCTATTAAAAGGAGAATTCGACGTGATTTTCATATCGATAGTCTGCTGCAAGCAGGTGCGCGTATGTAAACAAATTAGACTGTGCGACGTAAAGGTTTGTAGTTATCGCCTTTTGATTACATAGTTAAATAAAGTATCTCAGTCTAGCTAATAGGGACTGTTTTGTCTTCGTAAATAAAACACAAAAACGTAAATGCCAGTCAAATTAAAGAAACTGCACATACTTAAAACATCGGAATATTTATTTCATTTTAGATGTATCATAACTTAGTGTTTTTAAACAAACGCAATAGTAATATGTTCAAGACATTTAAAAAAAAAAATCTAATAATAACCCCCCCCCCCCCCCCCCCTCCCATGTCATTTCCGAAAACCTACTAAAAATTGAAGTCGCGGGCTTCTGCCCGGCGACTTATAACACATCAGACATCATCTTTATGTGTGAATGGGTTAACAGTAAGAATGATTTAAAAATCGGTCTGACACTTTCGGAGGAGAATTTTTTTTAAATTTTCTCTTTAGCCTTACAAGGCAAAATAGCTCCACCCCTGGCGGCCATGTTTTTTCGACCAATCAATTTGGCCTGAAGGAATCTGATAGAAGGTCATCCAAGAACATTTCTACAAAAGATTTAGAAAATTGGCCAAACACTTTCGTAGGAGAAGATTTTTTAAATTTTCACTTTAGCCATATAAGGCAAAATAGCTCCGCCCCTGGCGACCATGTTTTATCGACCAATCAATTTGGCCTGAAGGAATCTGATAGAAGGTCATTCAAGCAACATTTCAACAAAAATTATTTGAAAATCGGCCTAACACTTCCGGAGGAGAAGAAGATTTTTGAAGTTTTCACTATTTTTATTTTTTTTCAGAATTGTTCATTGATCGAAATAATGTGAAGGAACTTAGGAGAAGACATTGAGAGGATGCTTCCTATGAAGTTTCATCCCAATTGGCCAAGTGGTTAGGAAGGAAAGGTCGTTTGAAGCAAATTACGGACGGACGCACGCACGACGGATAACTCCCCATGACATAAGCTCGACTGGCTTTCAGCCAGTGGAGCTAAAAACTGGAGTATATAAACAAAAAATACGAAGTATTTTTACAAAGTTTAAAGATATTTATGATTAAAATTGAGCATTTATGAAATTAAAAGAAAAAGTTCACATGTCTAGTCAACATATAGCAAGAATACAATGGTCTGAATGAACAAACTGTATGGGGGAACGTTTTAAGTTTAGAAATACAACAGAAGTTTATAAATAGTCAAAATCATCCACCGAATTTTGGGGCCGTAAACCAAACAATTAAAAACGCATAGCCTAGGAAGTTTGGGAAAAAGTGAATATTTTTTCTGAGCTTTGAAAAATCGGGTCAGGGCCGTAAACCAAACTATTCAAAACAGCGTAGCCTAGAAAGTTGGGGAAAAGTTATTAAATACATATTAAATGTGTCTAAAGTTTTGTAATAACGGTAGAAGACATACGTATTTAGTTAATACAATTTATTGATTCATAAGGTTTTTTTTTTTCAAACATACACCAGAGTTTTTCTTAACAATAATAATGTTGGTTGCTTCCTTTTCGATTATGTCACCCCATGGTACAACATTAAAACCTATCCCATACTGACGCCACAATAAAGAATAGAGGAAGTGACAAACTTGATGAACAGATAATCATTATAAACCCGATCAGCTATTTTGAAACTCCCCCAAGAAACTCCCCCAAAACCCGTACGTTCCTGGGTAATATACGAGTACTACATTCCCGAATCAAATGACCACTAAACTAGTTAATCACTACTACCATTTTTGGTATAAACCCAAGCGAGGATCGAGCCATGGGGTGTATTCAGATTATGCTAGCATACCGAGTAGAAGTTAAAAATCAAATTACAGCTTTTTGCTAGCATTTGTCGAGAGGATCTCAATGTTTCGACGTTACATATTGCATTGTCGGATTCGAACAGTACAATTATAGAATGGCAGAAACCTGGACCTTTATTGTCATACTCAACCATTAAAATACAAATTCATTTGAAAATAACACGATCGGGTCCTTTAGTTTAAGTTTTTCACGGGAACAGTTGAAGCCGTTAGTATAAAAAGCAACATATGAGCCGTCCCACGAGAAAACCAACATCTGCGTAATATGTTGATCCAGATCAGCCTGCGCATGCAGTCCGGGCCGACACATTCCGTCTTGGGGGGAGGGGGGGGGGGGAATAGAGGTTCCTGAAACAGACCACAGGTGACGAAAAGTGTCTCTCTGGGTTAGCCAGTGCTTAGGCTGATCCGGATCGATACTTTACGCAAAGTATGGCAACATTTGATTTTTGGATAATGGTTTAGTTTCAAGCGATCGAATATCCGAATGAGACAAGATTGTCTATCAGATTAATTTATACTTGACTGACTATTTCATGAGCTTCTCATTCTACCATATAAACATATTTACATTGTTATTCTGGATATGTATACTTGTTTATGTACTTGTTTATGTACTTGTTTATGTACTTGTTTATTTAATGCTGTTCACGCTTAACATACTTTGTCTACATGTGTTTAACTTGCGTAAGGGCCGGTGACCTCACTAACACTTTTGAATTAATAGGATGACCAATTCATGACGCAAGATAATATAAGATTGGGGTAAAACCCACTACGCCTTAATAATAGGTTATTTGGGTTTTTATCGGTTTACTGTTAAGTTAATTTTAAATTTAACCCTATTTTTAATATGATAAATACACAATCGCATGCCGCAAGTTTCATAGATAATATAAGATTGGGAAAAAACCCACTTCGCGTTAATAATAGGTTACTTGGGCTTTTATCGATTTTCTGTTAAGTTAATTTTAAATTTCATCCTATTACCAAATATTATAATTACACACTTTCATAGATAATATAAGATTGGGGTAAAACCCACTTCGCGTTAATAATAACCTTTACTTGGGTTTTTATCGGTATACCCGTTAAGTTAATTTTAAATTTAACCCTTTTACCTAGTATGATTATTACACAATCGCTTGTCCTTACCAGTTCAATTGTTTAGCTGTTTGATTTAAAGGTGTTTTATGCCATTTCAACATTAATTGGTGTCGCGGGTTCGTATCCCCGGTCAGGTCGTACCAAATACTTTAAAACTGGTAGTAATGGCTTTCTCTCCTTATCGCTCAGAGTTATGGGGTTAGCATTACGGCTGACTGGGTGGTGTCAGGATAAATGGACCAGTAATAAAGGCCCCAATTACACCAACGATAATTAGTGCTACATGTAAGTGATACTTAAATACTTAAGGGTGTATTTCATCATTTTGTTTTTCCTAATAAAAAGGTCAACATACTTCATTTCTTAACTATTTATATCAACCTAGTCATTTATTTAAAAATACCCGACCTTTCATGTTTTACAACATATTAGGGAAACACAAATGAAGAAATATGTTTTTAAGTAGTTAAGAATTACTTAACACTAAGTAAAGTTAGTGGAATTGGACACCGGTAACTTACCCGGGAATCGCCGTGATATAACTTAAAAACTGTTGAAAGCGGCGTAAAACACCAATCAATCATCCAATCAATTTAACATTAGTTATATCACTGCATTTTGTGGGTATATGACCAGTACTGGCGGTATTATGTTACCCGATACCGACGCATTCGTCGTAATGCTATCCCAGAGTCGCTGAAGTCATTTATACTTTTAAGTATTTGGTGTGGTGTGACGGGGGATTTGATCCTGATCTCCCACTAAGGTTGTCGAATGTCTAACCACTACCCCACGGAGTCTCCTACAAGTTCAAAAGTCGTTTTAATTCTTTCACTGCCGAATTTCACAAAGTCGACTCTTCGATGTTGAAAATTGGACCATACCATGGTTTGTCCAACAGGACATTTGGTAAAAGTTATTGGCAAACAATGCTGATTTCAGGAGAGACAGCTCGTTGGGATCTGTCTTACCTGTATCTGCATCGTTGCAAAAATATTGAATTGCCCTTGGTTGCGAAAGGGTTTTAGCAGAAAGTAAATTTTACCATGTCACACGATGAGCGACATTCAGATGCTAAGAACGTTATGTTAAAGTAAAATATCTTGGTAATCATTCTCCAGAAGTTTGCATAATGCATATCGTGATTGTGAATGGGTAGATACTGACCAGACTGTGCGAACGTGCAAACTGATTTAGACCTTTCACTGCATGAAGCAGATGCTTCTGTGTGCTGTGGTGCATTTGACCTGCTGAGATAAAACTACTGTTACGTTTTAATCGTCTACGGAGTGAGAATACCTTGCCACTGAAAGACTTTCCCTGATAATGGATTCATATGTCCTAACACACCGAGCATTCGGGCGATTGCTAACCGAAAACACACACCAATTTACACTTTTTAACTTGCGCACGTCAGAGCGCTCGGTGTGTTCGCTTTATATCTGAATACACCCCTGTTGTTATGCCTTTTTTTAATTAACAATTATAACATTATCATGATTGTTCAGTAAAGCTCGAACTGTTTCACTAAATGCAGGTAGAATTTCTCTAGTTTTACAGAAATGTAAAATCGGTGTTAATGACTCAAAAGACACAATGGAGTAAGTATATACAATACAATACAATACAAATTATTTTATTTGGATTCATGTACAAACAGTACAAATAACAACATACAAAACTACAAGGAATATATGTGATGATGTAGTTTCAATAAGTCAGATAGTGTTGCGAAGATTTGTTATTAAATGATCTAAAACTCCATATGGATAACCCCAGGTGTATACTACAGGCTTGGTAAGATTGATATTAAAAGATGTCGAATTCTATTAATTGTGTATTTATATTATTACTGATGTACACTAGGAACGCATATACAGTCCAACATGTGTTTAAAGACCACCCATTGAAAGCTAACATTCTGGTCTTTGTTCACAGGTGTGGTCTTAAATTGAAAGGTCGTTTAGGCATAAAACGATAAATTGGGAAATTAAAAGTGTGGTTGCTGTACACAGGGATTTGCTATAGTATATCAAGGTGGTCTTTAGCACAGGTTTGACTGTAATTTCAAATGGAAAAAATACAATAAAAAAGATCTATGATGTTTAACAAATATGATTCTTTTGTATGTGGAAAAATGGTTAACTTTTATCTCACAGAAATATGGCAATGTTTTCAGTTTGAATGATCATGTTTTGCTATATAGCCATGTTAAGTACTATTTACCATTCCTTTCCCACACACAACACATCTATAAGAGACGACTTTGAAAGAAATAAGTTTTAATTGAATTGAAAACAGATTGGCAAATGGGTTAATTGCTTATTATAAGAAATTTTGGTCTTTTGCGACAAAGTTTCCAAAAGTCGCCTGCTGTTGAGGCATCCACATTTGTCTGTATATAGACGAAGGGTTAAATCAAATCGAGGGCTTGGCGTGAAATGGTTGTAACTAGAATTGGTATTTTTTTACCAAGGTTAATCACCTCGCCATAAAGTCTTTAAAATTGTTAAATCATTTTTCTTGGTAAACATTGGAAATTTAGGTGCCATTGCTCGTTCTGAGCAATGGCACCTAAATTTGCATTGTTTACAAAGGGGTCAAAATTGCCCTTAAACCAGGGTTTTCAAAATAGGTTTATAGTTACAACCGTTTCACGCCAAGCCCTCGAAATATACACCGTCCTATTTTGTTTGAATGTCGTTTTACGTAGCTTTCAATAGCGCTTCAGTCATATCACTGTGTTTACGTGGGTAAATTACCAGTACTGCAGGTAAGTGTATCTGACGTCTGTCGAAATGCTATAACCACCAACCTGGGTGTACAGGAAGGAAAGCCACCACAAGTATGTTAATGCTTTTGGTACTATTTGTATCACCCGGTGGGGGATCGAACCCTCGTTACCCGCTCTCGCAGTGGACACATTAGCCACTGCACAATTGATGCGGTACAATGAATTTTTATATTAAGAGATTCTAAACAATTTCACCTAACAGTCCAACCTGTTATAATAGAATAACCAAGGGGAGTGCTGAAAAAGGTCTCTTAAGATAGGTGGTCTCTTTTTAAAGGTAAAATTAAGAATAAAAACATCGGGATGGGATTGATTGTGGTCGCTCAGATTAGTTGGTCGGATATATATCAGGTGGTCGAGAGTACACATGCTCTTTAACATACACATGCACTTATTTACTAAAAGTTTTTGTTTTGTTCAAAGACCTTCCTGACATTTAAATTTATTGGGCATAGATTACATACACTACTGCAAAATTATAATAAAAGAGTTAGCAATATTATATGTATCACAGTCCTTAAGTAATACTATTTTAAAAGTGAAATCAAATAAGTGAATTAAAAATATTGTAAAATCACAATTATATCATTTTCTGCATTATATAAATCTGTTGTCGTTGGAATGATGTGTTATCGGAAAAAATACTTTGTTTCTAAATGTGACTGGCAAAATTGTCCGATACGATTTTTGGTTAAAACGTTTGGCATGTAAATTAAAGCTACTGAAGCAAATAATGCGGCCTCTAGAATGATAACAATATTTTCCTTCAATTTGGCCTAGTGACCTATTTTTTATCCGACATGACCTATATTTGAACTTGGCCTATATATCATAAAGACAAACATGCTGAATTTAACCACCCTGGAATATTAGTTCCGTAGCGAGTTATCTTTTCTTAAATGGCCCAGTGATATAGTTTTGGATCCCGCATGACCCAGTTGGATGAAAATGTGTATTCACAAGGCCCTTTCTAAAATCTGTCCTAGTAACGTAGCTTTTTAGCCTTACAGAGATTTGATGGAGATTACTCTTTAGATAAATTTGTTTGATGATTTAAAGAAAACTGAGGCTTCTAGAGTGTTGACCAGGTTTTCTAAAATTTGACCTAATGACCTAGTCTTTACCCCACGTACGTGACTAAGTGTAAAGTTTGACCCAGATTTGATGGAGTTGTGAGTTCTGATGAATTTTTAAAACTACTTGAACATATAAGTCAATGAAAACACAAGCAATACATTAAGAAATCAAACATGTAATCAAGTAAATAAGCAAGAAAGGAAACTAAATAACTTAGCACTTAATCTTTTTGTTTAATACGTCTCAAATCCATTAAGTAAATACATGTGTATATAAAGTTTAATGGGTAAAGAAAATTGGTAAGAATTATTGTTAAAAATTATACCGATATGTTAATATGTCCAATATATGGCTAACACATCACATACAATGTTTTGAATTGTGTATATATATATATATATATATATATATATATGTAAGTATGGATCCTACATTAAGAGGAAATGCCATTTTTCTATAACTTAAGGCGAACTTATTTCTAAGAACTATTTTTGAAAAATTAGTAAGGTTATTTAGAGAATCAATTTACTACAGACCTTTTTCCCGTATAAACTATCTCCGTGGCCTTCTAATTTCACCTTAAACCCAATGTTAAGACAGTTTCCTCCCTAAGTGCTTCGACTTAAGTAAAGACGAATAAACGATTCCCCCCATGTCGCTAAAATTTTCCTCAAGTCGGTTTCTAACTATAAAACCAGCATAATGACGATTATTTTTTTTTAAATTACATATCTTCTTATATTTAATGAATATTTCTTAGATAAGTTAATTGTACGATTTTCTGTATAGAAGACAAACAGCATCTACCGTTTCTGCAATTATCTCTTAATTAAAGTGAATTAGGTATCAAATGAGTATGTTTGACATTACTTTCCTACGCTACTCTTTTTAGGTCTATGGGATGGCATTGTTCCTGGCGTCCATCCGTGCGTCTGTACGTCCGTCCATCCG
Organism: Serripes groenlandicus; assembly: GCA_031761405.1. Classification (NCBI taxonomy): domain Eukaryota; kingdom Metazoa; phylum Mollusca; class Bivalvia; order Cardiida; family Cardiidae; genus Serripes; species Serripes groenlandicus. The sequence goes on along the minus strand of JASEVX010000013.1, from coordinate 35,640,409 downwards.
TTTGTAAACTGTTTTTTTTAACACGACACAGTTCACAGTTGTCAAACTCGCACATATTGTTCATATTGATGAGAGCTCGGGTACTATTGACGCCATTGATGACCAGATGTGATCCAGACCAACTAGCAAACACCAGTGATGACAGACCAGACCGACTACCAGACGATATTGATGACCAGATCAACTACAATGACCAGATGTGATCAAGACCAACTAGCAGACGACATTGATGACCAGACCAACTACTAGACGACAATAATGACCAGACTAACTACCAGACGCCATTGATGACCATAATGTGATCAAGACAAACTAGCAGACGACATTGATGACCAGCTGTGATTCAGACCAACTAGCACACGCCAGTGAGGATCAAACCTACTATCAGATGCCAGTGATGACCAGATGTGATCCAGACCAAGTAGCAGTGTTGTTATTAAAAGCTGCCTTTAGTTAGACTTTCATACGGAAGCATGTACTACATAAGACAGTAGCAACTCCTTGACATTTTAATTCATAGCGTATGGTATATTCGCCTTAAGTGTGCAAAATACCGTCTAAAAAGGTATGATAGTATTTCGTGACGTAGAGTTCTTTTTAAAAGTTCGTTTCCGTTAGCCAATGTACGGCCTTTGTGTTACAAAGTATTGTATATAATAATGCAGTTAATTGTTCAGGTAGTCGTTCATTTCCAGCTTATAAAGAACCCCTTAGTCACTTTGATTATATTCGGCATATTTCGCCAAAATTGTTAGTTTTGTGGTTTCAAGTTATGATTATTATTCCGTTACGTTCAGCACTGGCATTTGCCAAATTATCTATACTTTCAAACGGAAGCATTGTTTAGATTAGACAGGAGCAACTCTATGACATTTTAAGTTATATAGCATATTCCCATAAGTGGGTTATGTGTGCAAGATGCTGTGTATAAAGGTATAATAACGGTTCATCACATTTAAACATTGATTTATTTCCATAGCTCATAAGTACGTACCGCAACCAACAGTAGCTATTACTTGTCAATAGCAATAGTGTTATTATTAAAAGCTGCCATTAGTTAGAAAATGTACGGCTTCTGTGTTACAATGTATTATATATAATAATTCAGTTAATATTGTATTCGCCTTAAATGTGCAAACTACCGTGTATAATAGTATGATAAAAGTTCGTGACATTGAAATATTGATTACCTATGTATGTCACATTGTCATATTTATTTCCACAACACAGAAGCACGTACAACCAGCAAGAACAGCTATCACGTTGTAAATAGTAATAGTATTCTTGTTAAAAGTTGGTTTCGGTTAGTCAATGTACGGCATTTGTGTTACAATATATTATATATTATAATGCAGTTCATTGTTCCAGTAGTCGCTCATTTCCAGATTATAAAGAATCTATACTTTTACTACATAAGACAGTAGCCACTCCTTGACATTTTAATTCATATTGTATGGAATATCGCCTTAAGTGTGCAAAATACCGTCTAAAAAGGTATGATAATATTTCGTGACGTAGTGTTCTTGTTAAATGTTTGCTTCCGTTAGCCAATGAACGGCCTTTGTGTTAAAATATATTGTATATAATAATGCAGTTAATTGTTCAGGTAGTCAATCATTTTCCGATTATAAAGATTCCCTTAGTCACTCCTTATCATTTTAACTTATACAGCATTGCCGGTTCGCCTAAAATAAGCATAATACATGTATACAGTTATGGTAACTTTGTGACATACATGTATAATTTCATTCCTTTCCTTTCCTGTCTGAGTCAGTTGTCACGGAAGCAAGCAGATCGGGCAACCGTGTTCATAACTTTGCAATAATATTATTATTGTTAAATGTTGCGTTTCGTAAGCAGACGTTATATTTGTGATCTACGATGTGTTGTATATAATAAATAAGATAATGCTTTTTCTAGAAAGTTATTCATTTTCAGATTAAAAAGAATATTTTATATTTAACGACAACCAGTGTTGTTTATTATTATTATTATTATTATTATTCGGTACATTTTCGCCTTAAGTGTTAGTTTTGTGGTTTCAAGTTATGATTATTATTCCTTTACGTTCAACGCTAGCATTTGCCAAATTATCTATACTTTCAAACGGGAGCACTGTTTAGGTTAGACAGCAGCCACTCTTTGACATTATAAATTATACAGCATGTTCGCATAAGTGGTCTATGTGTGCACGATACCGTGTATAAAGGTATGATAACATTTCATCACATTTAAACATTTATTTAAATCCATAGCACAGAGTTACGTACAGCAACCAACAATCGCTATTACTTATTACAATAGTGTTGTTATTAAAAGCTGCCTTTAGTTAGACTTAACAGTTATGGTAAATTTGTGACATTTAAGTTCATTCCTTTTCTTTCCTGTCTGAGTCAGTTGTCACGGAAGCAAGCAAATCGGGCAACCGTGTCCATAACTTCGCAATGATAATATTATTGTTAAAATTTGCGTTTCGTTAGCAGACGTTTTATTTGTGATCTACGATGTGTTGTATATAATAAATAAAATAATGCTTTTCTAAAAAGACATTCATTTTCAAATTAAAAATAATATTGAATATTTAATGACAACCAATGTTTATTATTAATCTCATTTTCATTACATTCGGTACATTTTCGCCTTAAGTGTTAGTTTTAAGGTTTCAATTCATAATTATTATTCCGTTACGTTAAGTCAACTTTTTAGATTAGACAGCAGCGACTCTTTGACTTTTTAAATTGTACAAAATGTTCGCATAAGTGGGTTATGTGTGCAAGATACCGTGTATAAAGGTATGATAACATTTCATCACATGTAAACGTTGATTTATTTCCATAGCACAGAAGTACGTACAGAAACCAACAGAAGCTATTACTTGTCAATAGCAATAGTGTTTTTATTAACAACTGCCTTTAGTTAAAAATGGTACGTCTTCTGTGTTACAATGTATTGTATATAATAATTCAGTTAATGTTGTATTCGCCTTAAGTGTGCAAACTACCGTGTACATCGGTATAACATTTCGTCACATTGAAATATTGATTACATTTGTCATATTTATTTCCACAGCACAGAAGCACGTACAACCAGCAACAGTAGCTATCATATTGTCTAAATTGAATCACTACTGCCATATAATGCAAAATAGCATAGCCTAGCGACCATGTTTTCGACTTATTAACATGGCTTGGAGGAATAATTAGTTTAAGAAAGCACCCTAGAAACATTTCTGCAAAAGTATTTAAAAATGATTTTTCTAGTGTTCACTACAGCCATATACAACTCATAACGTGCTGCTAAGGACGGAATAGTAACATACAGTAACGTTACAAAGCGCTCTAATCCAACATTTGATTATGTAGAGACCTCTTCTTCTACTTTGTTACTGTCTAGGGCTTAGTGCATCGCAGGCAAGTGAGGCCATCAAAATGGTAAAAACAGCCAATTAGGCATATTTACAAATAAAAAATGAAATAAAAAACATCTGTGTTAGTTTAGGCTGTGTATGACTGCAGACGGGACTTAAATCAGTCTACAGACGTGATATGTGCAAGGTCCGGAGGAAGGGGGTTCCAGTCCCTGATAGTTCTAGGAAAAGACTGTGCATGTACTGTTCATGGTACAGTGTTTGGTACATCTTTTATAGATGACACGTAGTGAAAAATCATACAAAAAAACCAATTTGGTCTATTTATAGCTTATTGTTAAAATGTGTTTGATGCCCCGTTTACTTGTGATTTGTTAATTGTATATTATTATTTATTTATATATACATATGTATATGTGTATATTATTAATTATATATATATACATATGTATATGTGTATTTATGTCTATATGTAGGAGATGGATAAATGGAATGGTACGCAGGACAGGGTAGACGAGAGAGACAACAGACATTGTATATTTGACATTGAAGTTTATATAAAGATTTGCAAGGGGTATTTGAACGCGATTTGATTTACACTAAAGTTAATTAGTACTCGTGTGAGACCGGTATAGCAAAATATGCAAATGGGCCCTGATCTTTTTCTTGAATATAGTAATCTTAGCCAAACCGATGGTATGGTCGGATAGACGAGAGTTTCTTCTACCATCAAATGCCAAAACAACCTAGGATCGGGCTACTTTTAAACGTTTGCGATGCGGAACACAAGTTGAATACGCACATTTGCGATCCATTTGGGTGTACACACTGGTGTACTTTCCCCTAAATTAACGTTTATATATTTTTTTTAGTTGAATGTCTTTAGGGCTATGCAGATGATACTGGCAGGTTATACATTCTTTTTCAATGATGTTTTATGCTACTTTCCAAAACACCACAGTTTGGCGTGTTTCTTCTCAAGGATGTTTCGTGTCAATTTCCACAATGTTTCCGTCATATCACTGTGTGAGAACAGAACATAACAGACTATAAGTTTTATTCATATATGGTTCATCTTGAAAAGATTTACATTATACATGGGCATACGAAACATATCAGACGATGACAATTTTTTTAATGCTCATCCTCTGTCTGGGTTTCTGTGATAGAGAATAGAACAGAACAGAACAGAACCTTTCATTAATAATATAAACAGTGTGGTAAGAGGAGCCATTGCCCATCGTGCTTTCAATGGTCGTTTTGATTGCGTTGTTGGGTGTTTTACGCCGTTTTCAACATCATATATGTCAAATCGCACGCACTGTTCATATACTCATGCGTCCTGGGTGATTCAACCCAGCTATGCGTTAGGACTGAAAACAGTGTGGAAAGAGGAGCCATTGCTAATCAAGATTTCAAAGGTCGTTTTGTTTGTATTGCTGGGTGTTTTACGCCGTTTTCAACATCAGAAATGTCAATTCACACGCACTGTTCATATACTCATGCGTCCTGGGTGATTCAACCCAGCTACTCAATAGTACTGAACACACTGTGACAAAGGGAGCAATTGCCCGTCCTGCTTTCAGATATCGTTTTGTTTGTATTGTTGGGTGTTTTAGGCCGTTTTCCACATCATTCAAGTCATACCACCCCGTCAGTTCACACACTCGTGATCCCTGGGTGAATCAACCCAGCTATGCAATAGACCTGAACACATTGTGGCAAGAGAAGCAATTGCCCGCCATGCTTTAAAATGTCGTTTTGTTTGCACATACTCATGTTTTTAGAGTGATTCTACCCAGCTAGGCAATAGGACTGAAAACAGTGTGGAAAGAGGAGCCATTGCTAATCATGATTTCAAAGATCGTTTTGTTTGTCTTGTTGGGTGTTTTACACCGTTTTCAACATCATATATGTCAAATCACACTTACTGTTCACATACTCATGCGTCCTGGGTGATTCAACCCAGCTACTCAATAGTACTGAACACACTGTGACAAAGGGAGCAATTGCCCGTCCTGCTTTCAGAGGTCGTTGTGTTGGTATTTTTGGGTGTTTTAGGCCGTTTTCCACATCATTCCAGTCATACCACCCCGTCAGTTCACACTCTCGTGATCCCTGGGTGAATCAACCCAGCTATGCAATAGACCTGAACACATTGTGGTAAGAGAAGCAATTGCCCGCCATGCTTTAAAATGTCGTTTTGTTTGCACATACTCATGTTTTTAGAGTGATTCTACCCAGCTAGGCAATAGGACTGAAAACAGTGTGGAAAGGGGATCCATTGCTAATCATGATTTCAAAGATCGTTTTGTTTGTATTGTTGGGTATTTTACGCCGTTTTCAACATCATATATGTCAAATCACACTTACTGTTCACATACTCATGCGTCCTGGGTGATTCAGCTCAGCTACTCAATAGTACTGAACACACTGTGACAAAGGGAGCAATTGCCCGTCCTGCTTTCAGAGGTCGTTTTGTTGGTATTTTTGGGTGTTTTAGGCCGTTTTCAACATCATTACAGTCATACAGCCCCGTCAGTTCACACTCTCGTGATCCCTGGGTGAATCAACCCAGCTATGCAATAGACCTGAACACATTGTGGCAAGAGAAGCAATTTCCCACCATGCTTTAAAATGTCGTTTTGTTTGCATATACTCATGTTTTTAGAGTGATTCTACCCAGCTAGGCAATAGGACTGAAAACAGTGTGGAAAGGGGAGCCATTGCTAATCATGATTTCAAAGATCGTTTTGTTTGTATTGTTGGGTGTTTTACGCCGTTTTCAACATCATATATGTCAAATCACACTTACTGTTCACATACTCATGCGTCCTGGGTGATTCAACTCAGCTACTCAATAGTACTGAACACACTGTGACAAAGGGAGCAATTGCCCGTCCTGCTTTCAGAGTCGTTTTGTTGGTATTTTTGGGTGTTTAAGGCCGTTTTCCACATCATTCCAGTCATACCACCCCGTCAGTTCACACTCTCGTGATCCCTGGGTGAATCAACCCAGCTATGCAATAGACCTTAACACATTGTGGTAAGAGAAGCAACTGCCCGCCACCCTTTAAAATGTCGTTTTGTTTGCATTGTGTATGGGTTTTGATATTGGAAGCGAGTTGTTGCATGACTAAATAAGTGTTGAAAGTGGCATAAAATATCTGCATGTCAGAAAGGAAGGGTGAGTTTGTGTTCACTGGTCTTCGCACCTCTGCAGGTCAAATCCCTTTCGGCGGTACAGTGAACGATTTTCCCATAACCCCTTTCCCACATGCAAACACTCCCTATAAATGAACTATCGAAAACATTGTGATAAAAACAGCCATTGCTCATCATGTTTTCCAAGGTCGTTTTGCTTGCATTGTTGGGGTTTTAGGCCGTTTTCAACAGCATGTATGCCCAATTGCCATCACAGTGCACATACTCGTGTTTTTTGGGTGATTCTACCCAGCTAGACAATAGGACTGAAAACAGTGTGGTAAGAGGAGCCACTGTTCATCGCACAATTACTGTTCACATACTCATGCGTCCTGGGTGATTCAACCCAGCTACTCAATAGTACTGAACACACTGTGACAAAGGGAGAAATTGCCCGTCCTGCTTTCAGAGGTCGTTGTGTTGGTATTTTTGGGTGTTTTAGGCCGTTTTCCACATCATTCCAGTCATACCACCCCGTCAGTTCACACTCTCGTGATCCCTGGGTGAATCAACCCAGCTATGCAATAGACCTGAACACATTGTGGCAAGAGAAGCAATTGCCCGACATGCTTTAAAATGTCGTTTTGTTTGCACATACTCATGTTTTTAGAGTGATTCTACCCAGCTAGGCAATAGGACTGAAAACAGTGTGGAAAGGGGAGCCATTGCTAATCATGATTTCAAAGATCGTTTTGTTTGTATTGTTGGGTGTTTTACGCCGTTTTCAACCTCATATATGTCAAATCACACTTACTGTTCACATACTCATGCGTCCTGGGTGATTCAACTCAGCTACTCAATAGTACTGAACACACTGTGACAAAGGGAACAATTGCCCGTCCTGCTTTCAGAGGTCGTTTTGTTGGTATTTTTGGGTGTTTTAGGCCGTTTTCCACATCATTCCAGTCATACCACCCCGTCAGTTCACACTCTCGTGATCCCTGGGTGAATCAACCCAGCTATGCAATAGACCTGAACACATTGTGGCAAGAGAAGCAACTGCCCGCCACGCTTTAAAATGTCGTTTTGTTTGCATTGTGTATGGGTTTTGATATCGGAAGCGAGTTGTTGCATGACTAAATAAGTGTTGAAAGTGGCATAAAATATCTGCATGTCAGAAAGGAAGGGTGAGTTTGTGTTCACTGGTCTTCGCACCTCTGCAGGTCAAATCCCTTTCGGCGGTACAGTGAACGATTTTCCCATAACCCCTTTCCCACATGCAAACACTCCCTATAAATGAACTATCGAAAACATTGTGATAAAAACAGCCATTGCTCATCATGTTTTCCAAGGTCGTTTTGCTTGCATTGTTGGGGTTTTAGGCCGTTTTTAACAGCATGTATGCCCAATCGCCATCACAGTGCACATACTTGTGTTTTTTGGGTGATTCTACCCAGCTAGGCAATAGGACTGAAAACAGTGTGGTAAGAGGAGCCATTGTTCATCGCACACTTACTGTTCACATACTCATGCGTCCTGGGTGATTCAACCCAGCTACTCAATAGTACTGAACACACTGTTGCAAAGGTAGCAATTGCCCGTCCTGCTTTCAGAGGTCGTTGTGTTGGTATTTTTTTTGTGTTTTAGGCCGTTTTCCACATCATATATGTCAAATCACACTTACTGTTCACATACTCATGCGTCCTGGGTGATTCAGCTCAGCTACTCAATAGTACTGAACACACTGTGACAAAGGGAGCAATTGCCCGTCCTGCTTTCAGAGGTCGTTTTGTTGGTATTTTTGGGTGTTTTAGGCCGTTTTCCACATCATTCCAGTCATACCACCCCGTCAGTTCACACTCTCGTGATCCCTGGGTGAATCAACCCAGCTATGCAATAGACCTGAACACATTGTGGTAAGAGAAGCAATTGCCCGCCATGCTTTAAAATGTCGTTTTGTTTGCATATACTCATGTTTTTAGAGTGATTCTACCCAGCTAGGCAATAGGACTGAAAACAGTGTGGAAAGGGGATCCATTGCTAATCATGATTTCAAAGATCGTTTTGTTTGTATTGTTGGGTATTTTACGCCGTTTTCAACATCATATATGTCAAATCACACTTACTGTTCACATACTCATGCGTCCTGGGTGATTCAGCTCAGCTACTCAATAGTACTGAACACACTGTGACAAAGGGAGCAATTGCCCGTCCTGCTTTCAGAGGTCGTTTTGTTGGTATTTTTGGGTGTTTTAGGCCGTTTTCAACATCATTACAGTCATACAGCCCCGTCAGTTCACACTCTCGTGATCCCTGGGTGAATCAACCCAGCTATGCAATAGACCTGAACACATTGTGGCAAGAGAAGCAATTTCCCACCATGCTTTAAAATGTCGTTTTGTTTGCATATACTCATGTTTTTAGAGTGATTCTACCCAGCTAGGCAATAGGACTGAAAACAGTGTGGAAAGGGGAGCCATTGCTAATCATGATTTCAAAGATCGTTTTGTTTGTATTGTTGGGTGTTTTACGCCGTTTTCAACATCATATATGTCAAATCACACTTACTGTTCACATACTCATGCGTCCTGGGTGATTCAACTCAGCTACTCAATAGTACTGAACACACTGTGACAAAGGGAGCAATTGCCCGTCCTGCTTTCAGAGTCGTTTTGTTGGTATTTTTGGGTGTTTAAGGCCGTTTTCCACATCATTCCAGTCATACCACCCCGTCAGTTCACACTCTCGTGATCCCTGGGTGAATCAACCCAGCTATGCAATAGACCTTAACACATTGTGGTAAGAGAAGCAACTGCCCGCCACCCTTTAAAATGTCGTTTTGTTTGCATTGTGTATGGGTTTTGATATTGGAAGCGAGTTGTTGCATGACTAAATAAGTGTTGAAAGTGGCATAAAATATCTGCATGTCAGAAAGGAAGGGTGAGTTTGTGTTCACTGGTCTTCGCACCTCTGCAGGTCAAATCCCTTTCGGCGGTACAGTGAACGATTTTCCCATAACCCCTTTCCCACATGCAAACACTCCCTATAAATGAACTATCGAAAACATTGTGATAAAAACAGCCATTGCTCATCATGTTTTCCAAGGTCGTTTTGCTTGCATTGTTGGGGTTTTAGGCCGTTTTCAACAGCATGTATGCCCAATTGCCATCACAGTGCACATACTCGTGTTTTTTGGGTGATTCTACCCAGCTAGACAATAGGACTGAAAACAGTGTGGTAAGAGGAGCCACTGTTCATCGCACAATTACTGTTCACATACTCATGCGTCCTGGGTGATTCAACCCAGCTACTCAATAGTACTGAACACACTGTGACAAAGGGAGAAATTGCCCGTCCTGCTTTCAGAGGTCGTTGTGTTGGTATTTTTGGGTGTTTTAGGCCGTTTTCCACATCATTCCAGTCATACCACCCCGTCAGTTCACACTCTCGTGATCCCTGGGTGAATCAACCCAGCTATGCAATAGACCTGAACACATTGTGGCAAGAGAAGCAATTGCCCGACATGCTTTAAAATGTCGTTTTGTTTGCACATACTCATGTTTTTAGAGTGATTCTACCCAGCTAGGCAATAGGACTGAAAACAGTGTGGAAAGGGGAGCCATTGCTAATCATGATTTCAAAGATCGTTTTGTTTGTATTGTTGGGTGTTTTACGCCGTTTTCAACCTCATATATGTCAAATCACACTTACTGTTCACATACTCATGCGTCCTGGGTGATTCAACTCAGCTACTCAATAGTACTGAACACACTGTGACAAAGGGAACAATTGCCCGTCCTGCTTTCAGAGGTCGTTTTGTTGGTATTTTTGGGTGTTTTAGGCCGTTTTCCACATCATTCCAGTCATACCACCCCGTCAGTTCACACTCTCGTGATCCCTGGGTGAATCAACCCAGCTATGCAATAGACCTGAACACATTGTGGCAAGAGAAGCAACTGCCCGCCACGCTTTAAAATGTCGTTTTGTTTGCATTGTGTATGGGTTTTGATATCGGAAGCGAGTTGTTGCATGACTAAATAAGTGTTGAAAGTGGCATAAAATATCTGCATGTCAGAAAGGAAGGGTGAGTTTGTGTTCACTGGTCTTCGCACCTCTGCAGGTCAAATCCCTTTCGGCGGTACAGTGAACGATTTTCCCATAACCCCTTTCCCACATGCAAACACTCCCTATAAATGAACTATCGAAAACATTGTGATAAAAACAGCCATTGCTCATCATGTTTTCCAAGGTCGTTTTGCTTGCATTGTTGGGGTTTTAGGCCGTTTTCAACAGCATGTATGCCCAATCGCCATCACAGTGCACATACTTGTGTTTTTTGGGTGATTCTACCCAGCTAGGCAATAGGACTGAAAACAGTGTGGTAAGAGGAGCCATTGTTCATCGCACACTTACTGTTCACATACTCATGCGTCCTGGGTGATTCAACCCAGCTACTCAATAGTACTGAACACACTGTTGCAAAGGTAGCAATTGCCCGTCCTGCTTTCAGAGGTCGTTGTGTTGGTATTTTTTTTGTGTTTTAGGCCGTTTTCCACATCATTCCAGTCATACCACCCCGTCAGTTCACACTCTCGTGATCCCTGGGTGAATCAACCCAGCTATGCAATAGACCTGAACACATTGTGGCAAGAGAAGCAATTGCCCGCCATGCTTTAAAATGTCGTTTTGTTTGCACATACTCATGTTTTTAGAGTGATTCTACCCAGCTAGGCAATAGGATTGAAAACAGTGTGGAAAGGGGAGCCATTGCTAATCATGATTTCAAAGATCGTTTTGTTTGTATTGTTGGGTGTTTTACGCCGTTTTCAACATCATATATGTCAAATCACAGTTACTGTTCACATACTCATGCGTCCTGGGTGATTCAACTCAGCTACTCAAAAGTATGTGAACACACTGTGACAAAGGGAGCAATTGCCCGTCCTGCTTTCAGAGGTCGTTTTGTTGGTATTTTTGGGTGTTTTAGGCCGTTTTCCACATCATTCCAGTCATACCACCCCGTCAGTTCACACTCTCGTGATCCCTGGGTGAATCAACCCAGCTATGCAATAGACATGAACACATTGTGGCAAGAGAAGCAACTGCCCGCCACGCTTTAAAATGTCGTTTTGTTTGCATTGTGTATGGGTTTTGATATTGGAAGCGAGTTGTTGCATGACTAAATAAGTGTTGAAAGTGGCATAAAATATCTGCATGTCAGAAAGGAAGGGTGAGTTTGTGTTCACTGGTCCTCGCACCTCTGCAGGTCAAATCCCTTTCGGCGGTACAGTGAACGATTTTCCCATAACCCCTTTCCCACATGCAAACACTCCCTATAAATGAACTATCGAAAACATTGTGATAAAAACAGCCATTGCTCATCATGTTTTCCAAGGTCGTTTTGCTTGCATTGTTGGGGTTTTAGGCCGTTTCCAACAGCATGTATGCCCAATTGCCATCACAGTGCACATACTCGTTTTTTGGGTGATTCTACCCAGCTAGGCAATAGGACTGAAAAGAGTGTGGTAAGAGGAGCCATTGTTCATCGCACACTTACTGTTCACATACTCATGCGTCCTGGGTGATTCAACCCAGCTACTCAATAGTACTGAACACACTGTGACAAAGGGAGCAATTGCCCGTCCTGCTTTCAGAGGTCGTTGTGTTGGTATTTTTTGGTGTTTTAGGCCGTTTTCCACATCATTCCAGTCATACCACCCCGTCAGTTCACACTATCGTGATCCCTGGGTGAATCAACCCAGCTATGCAATAGACCTGAACACATTGTGGCAAGAGAAGCAATTGCCCGACATGCTTTAAAATGTCGTTTTGTTTGCACATACTCATGTTTTTAGAGTGATTCTACCCAGCTAGGCAATAGGACTGAAAACAGTATGGAAAGGGGAGCCATTGCTAATCATGATTTCAAAGATCGTTTTGTTTGTATTTTTGGGTGTTTTACGCCGTTTTCAACATCATATATGTCAAATCACACTTACTGTTCACATACTCATGCGTCCTGGGTGATTCAACTCAGCTACTCAATAGTACTGAACACACTGTGACAAAGGGAGCAATTTCCCATCCTGCTTTCAGAGGTCGTTTTGTTGGTATTTTTGGGTGTTTTAGGCCGTTTTCCACATCATTCCAGTCATACCACCCCGTCAGTTCACAGTCTCGTGATCCCTGGGTGAATCAACCCAGCTATGCAATAGACCTGACAACATTGTGGCAAGAGAAGCAACTGCCCGCCACGCTTTAAAATGTCGTTTTGTTTGCATTGTGTATGGGTTTTGATATTGGAAGCGAGTTGTTGCATTACTAAATAAGTGTTGAAAGTGGCATAAAATATCTGCATGTCAGAAAGGAAGGGTGAGTTTGTGTTCACTGGTCTTCGCACCTCTGCAGGTCAAATCCCTTTCGGCGGTACAGTGAACGATTTTCCCATAACCCCTTTCCCACATGCAAACACTCCCTATAAATGAACTATCGAAAACATTGTGATAAAAACAGCCATTGCACATCATGTTTTCCAAGGTTGTTTTGCTTGCATTGCTGGGGTTTTAGGCCGTTTTCAACAGCATGTATGCCCAATTGCCATCACAGTGCACATACTCGTGTTTTTTGGGTGATTCTACCCAGCTAGGCAATAGGACTGAAAACAGTGTGGTAAGAGGAGCCATTGTTCATCGCACACTTACTGTTCACATACTCATGCGTCCTGGGTGATTCAACCCAGCTACTCAATAGTACTGAATACACTGTGACAAAGGGAGCAATTGCCCGTCCTGCTTTCAGAGGTCGTTGTGTTGGTATTTTTGGGTGTTTTAGGCCGTTTTCCACATCATTCCAGTCATACCACCCCGTCAGTTCACACTCTCGTGATCCCTGGGTGAATCAACCCAGCTATGCAATAGACCTGAACACATTGTGGCAAGAGAAGCAATTGCCCGCCATGCTTTAAAATGTCGTTTTGTTTGCACGTACTCATGTTTTTAGAGTGATTCTACCCAGCTAGCCAATAGGACTGAAAACAGTGTGGAAAGGGGAGCCATTGCTAATCATGATTTCAAAGATCGTTTTGTTTGTATTGTTGGGTGTTTTACGCCGTTTTCAACATCATATATGTCAAATCACACTTACTGTTCACATACTCATGCGTCCTGGGTGATTCAACTCAGCTATTCAATAGTACTGAACACACTGTGACAAAGGGAGCAATTGCCCGTCCTGCTTTCAGAGGTCGTTGTGTTGGTATTTTTGGGTGTTTTAGGCCGTTTTCCACATCATTCCAGTCATACCACCCCGTCAGTTCACACTCTCGTGATCCCTGGGTGAATCAACCCAGCTATGCAATAGACCTGAACACATTGTGGCAAGAGAAGCAATTGCCCGACATGCTTTAAAATGTCGTTTTGTTTGCACATACTCATGTTTTTAGAGTGATTCTACCCAGCTAGGCAATAGGACTGAAATCAGTGTGGAAAGGGGAGCCATTGCTAATCATGATTTCAAAGATCGTTTTGTTTGTATTGTTGGGTGTTTTACGCCGTTTTCAACATCATATATGTCAAATCACACTTACTGTTCACATACTCATGCGTCCTGGGTGATTCAACTCAGCTACTCAATAGTACTGAACACACTGTGACAAAGGGAGCAATTGCCCGTCCTGCTTTCAGAGGTCGTTTTGTTGGTATTTTGGGGTGTTTTAGGCCGTTTTCCACATCATTCCAGTCATACCACCCCGTCAGTTCACACTCTCGTGATCCCTGGGTGAATCAACCCAGCTATGCAATAGACCTGAACACATTGTGGCAAGAGAAGCAACTGCCCGCCACGCTTTAAAATGTCGTTTTGTTTGCATTGTGTATGGGTTTTGATATTGGAAGCGAGTTGTTGCATGCCTAAATAAGTGTTGAAGTGGCATAAAATATCTGCATGTCAGAAAGGAAGGGTGAGTTTGTGTTCACTGGTCTTCGCACCTCTGCAGGTCAAATCCCTCTCGGCGGTACAGTGAACGATTTTCCCATAACCCATTTCCCACATGCAAACACTCCCTATAAATGAACTATCGAAAACATTGTGATAAAAACAGCCATTGCTCATCATGTTTTCCAAGGTCGTTTTGCTTGCTCTGTTGGGGTTTTAGGCCGTTTTCAACAGCATGTATGCCCAATTGCCATCACAGTGCACATACTCGTGTTTTTTGGGTGATTCTACCCAGCTAGGCAATAGGACTGAAAACAGTGTGGTAAGAGGAGCCATTGTTCATCGCACACTTACTGTTCACATACTCATGCGTCCTGGGTGATTCAACCCAGCTACTCAATAGTACTGAACACACTGTGACAAAGGGAGCAATTGCCCGTCCTGCTTTCAGAGGTCGTTGTGTTGGTATTTTTGGGTGTTTTAGGCCGTTTTCCACATCATTCCAGTCATACCACCCCGTCAGTTCACACTCTCGTGATCCCTGGGTGAATCAACCCAGCTATGCAATAGACCTGAACTGATTGTGGCAAGAGAAGCAATTGCGCGCCATGCTTTAAAATGTCGTTTTGTTTGCACATACTCATGTTTTTAGAGTGATTCTACCCAGCTAGGCAATAGGACTGAAAACAGTGTGGAAAGGGGAGCCATTGCTAATCATGATTTCAAAGATCGTTTTGTTTGTATTGTTGGGTGTTTTACGCCGTTTTCAACATCATATATGTCAAATCACACTTACTGTTCACATACTCATGCGTCCTGGGTGATTCAACCCAGCTACTCAATAGTACTGAACACACTGTGACAAAGGGAGCAATTTCCCATCCTGCTTTCAGAGGTCGTTTTGTTGGTATTTTTGGGTGTTTTAGGCCGTTTTCCACATCATTCCAGTCATACCACCCCGTCAGTTCACAGTCTCGTGATCCCTGGGTGAATCAACCCAGCTATGCAATAGACCTGACAACATTGTGGCAAGAGAAGCAACTGCCCGCCACGCTTTAAAATGTCGTTTTGTTTGCATTGTGTATGGGTTTTGATATTGGAAGCGAGTTGTTGCATTACTAAATAAGTGTTGAAAGTGGCATAAAATATCTGCATGTCAGAAAGGAAGGGTGAGTTTGTGTTCACTGGTCTTCGCACCTCTGCAGGTCAAATCCCTTTCGGCGGTACAGTGAACGATTTTCCCATAACCCCTTTCCCACATGCAAACACTCCCTATAAATGAACTATCGAAAACATTGTGATAAAAACAGCCATTGCACATCATGTTTTCCAAGGTTGTTTTGCTTGCATTGCTGGGGTTTTAGGCCGTTTTCAACAGCATGTATGCCCAATTGCCATCACAGTGCACATACTCGTGTTTTTTGGGTGATTCTACCCAGCTAGGCAATAGGACTGAAAACAGTGTGGTAAGAGGAGCCATTGTTCATCGCACACTTACTGTTCACATACTCATGCGTCCTGGGTGATTCAACCCAGCTACTCAATAGTACTGAATACACTGTGACAAAGGGAGCAATTGCCCGTCCTGCTTTCAGAGGTCGTTGTGTTGGTATTTTTGGGTGTTTTAGGCCGTTTTCCACATCATTCCAGTCATACCACCCCGTCAGTTCACACTCTCGTGATCCCTGGGTGAATCAACCCAGCTATGCAATAGACCTGAACACATTGTGGCAAGAGAAGCAATTGCCCGCCATGCTTTAAAATGTCGTTTTGTTTGCACGTACTCATGTTTTTAGAGTGATTCTACCCAGCTAGCCAATAGGACTGAAAACAGTGTGGAAAGGGGAGCCATTGCTAATCATGATTTCAAAGATCGTTTTGTTTGTATTGTTGGGTGTTTTACGCCGTTTTCAACATCATATATGTCAAATCACACTTACTGTTCACATACTCATGCGTCCTGGGTGATTCAACTCAGCTATTCAATAGTACTGAACACACTGTGACAAAGGGAGCAATTGCCCGTCCTGCTTTCAGAGGTCGTTGTGTTGGTATTTTTGGGTGTTTTAGGCCGTTTTCCACATCATTCCAGTCATACCACCCCGTCAGTTCACACTCTCGTGATCCCTGGGTGAATCAACCCAGCTATGCAATAGACCTGAACACATTGTGGCAAGAGAAGCAATTGCCCGACATGCTTTAAAATGTCGTTTTGTTTGCACATACTCATGTTTTTAGAGTGATTCTACCCAGCTAGGCAATAGGACTGAAATCAGTGTGGAAAGGGGAGCCATTGCTAATCATGATTTCAAAGATCGTTTTGTTTGTATTGTTGGGTGTTTTTCGCCGTTTTCAACATCATATATGTCAAATCACACTTACTGTTCACATACTCATGCGTCCTGGGTGATTCAACTCAGCTACTCAATAGTACTGAACACACTGTGACAAAGGGAGCAATTGCCCGTCCTGCTTTCAGAGGTCGTTTTGTTGGTATTTTGGGGTGTTTTAGGCCGTTTTCCACATCATTCCAGTCATACCACCCCGTCAGTTCACACTCTCGTGATCCCTGGGTGAATCAACCCAGCTATGCAATAGACCTGAACACATTGTGGCAAGAGAAGCAACTGCCCGCCACGCTTTAAAATGTCGTTTTGTTTGCATTGTGTATGGGTTTTGATATTGGAAGCGAGTTGTTGCATGCCTAAATAAGTGTTGAAGTGGCATAAAATATCTGCATGTCAGAAAGGAAGGGTGAGTTTGTGTTCACTGGTCTTCGCACCTCTGCAGGTCAAATCCCTCTCGGCGGTACAGTGAACGATTTTCCCATAACCCATTTCCCACATGCAAACACTCCCTATAAATGAACTATCGAAAACATTGTGATAAAAACAGCCATTGCTCATCATGTTTTCCAAGGTCGTTTTGCTTGCTCTGTTGGGGTTTTAGGCCGTTTTCAACAGCATGTATGCCCAATTGCCATCACAGTGCACATACTCGTGTTTTTTGGGTGATTCTACCCAGCTAGGCAATAGGACTGAAAACAGTGTGGTAAGAGGAGCCATTGTTCATCGCACACTTACTGTTCACATACTCATGCGTCCTGGGTGATTCAACCCAGCTACTCAATAGTACTGAACACACTGTGACAAAGGGAGCAATGGCCCGTCCTGCTTTCAGAGGTCGTTGTGTTGGTATTTTTGGGTGTTTTAGGCCGTTTTCCACATCATTCCAGTCATACCACCCCGTCAGTTCACACTCTCGTGATCCCTGGGTGAATCAACCCAGCTATGCAATAGACCTGAACTGATTGTGGCAAGAGAAGCAATTGCCCGCCATGCTTTAAAATGTCGTTTTGTTTGCACATACTCATGTTTTTAGAGTGATTCTACCCAGCTAGGCAATAGGACTGAAAACAGTGTGGAAAGGGGAGCCATTGCTAATCATGATTTCAAAGATCGTTTTGTTTGTATTGTTGGGTGTTTTACGCCGTTTTCAACATCATATATGTCAAATCACACTTACTGTTCACATACTCATGCGTCCTGGGTGATTCAACCCAGCTACTCAATAGTACTGAACACACTGTGACAAAGGGAGCAATTGCCCGTCCTGCTTTCAGAGGTCGTTTTGTTGGTATTTTTGGGTGTTTTAGGCCGTTTTCCACATCATTCCAGTCATACCACCCCGTCAGTTCACACTCTCGTGATCCCTGGGTAAATCAACCCAGCTATGCAATAGACCTGAACACATTGTGGTAAGAGAAGCAATTGCCCGCCATGCTTTAAAATGTCGTTTTGTTTGCATTGTGTATGGGTTTTGATATTGGAAGCGAGGTGTTGCATGACTAAATAAGTGTTGAAAGTGGCATAAAATATCTGCATGTCAGAAAGGAAGGGTGAGTTTGTGTTCACTGGTCTTCGCACCTCTGCAGGTCAAATCCCTTTCGGCGGTACAGTGAACGATTTTCCCATAACCCCTTTCCCACATGCAAACACTCCCTATAAATGAACTATCGAAAACATTGTGATAAAAACAGCCATTGCTCATCATGTTTTCCAAGGTCGTTTTGCTTGCATTGTTGGGGTTTTAGGCCGTTTTCAACAGCATGTATGCCCAATTGCCATCACAGTGCACATACTCGTTTTTTTTGGGTGATTCTACCCAGCTAGGCAATAGGACTGAAAACAGTGTGGTAAGAGGAGCCATTGTTCATCGCACACTTACTGTTCACATACTCATGCGTCCTGGGTGATTCAACCCAGCTACTCAATAGTACTGAACACAGCTGTGCAATAGACCTGAACACATTGTGGCAAGAGAAGCACTTGCCCGCCATGCTTTAAAATGTCGTTTTGTTTGCACATACTCATGTTTTTTTAACGATTCTACCCAGCAAGGCAATAGGACTGAAAATAGTGTGGTAAGAGGAGCCATTGCACATCGTGTTTTCAAAGGTCGTTTTGATTGTATTGTTGGGTGTTTTACGCCGTTTTCAACATCATATATGTCAAATCAGAGTTAGTGTTCACATACTCATGCGTCCTGGGTGATTCAACCCAGCTACGCAATAATACTGAACACACTGTGACAAAGGGAGCAATTGCCCGTCCTGCTTTCAGAGGTCATTTTGTTGGTATCTTTGGGGGTTTAAGGCCGCTTTCCACATCATTCAAGTCATACCTCCCCGTCAGTTCACACACTCGTGATCCCTGGGTTCAACCCAGCTGATTCATCCCAGCTATGCAATAGACCTGAACACATTGTCGCAAGAGAAGCAATTGCCCGCCATGGTTTAACATGTCGTTTTGTTTGCATTGTACGGGTTTTGATCTTGGAAGCGAGTTGTTGCATGACTCAATAAGTGTAGAAAGTGGCATAAAATATCTGCATGTGAGAAAGGGTGAGTATGTGTTCACTGGTCTTCGCACCTCTGCAGGTCAAATCCCTTTCGACGATACAGTGAACGATTTTACCATAACCCCTTTCCCACACGCATACACTCCCTATAAATGAACTATCGAAAACATTGTGATAAAAACAGCCATTGCTCATCATGTTTTCCAAGGTCGTTTTGCTTGCATTGTTGGGGTTTTAGGCCGTTTTCAACAGCATGTATGCCCAATTGCCATCACAGTGCACATACTCGTGTTTTTTCGGTGATTCTACCCAGCTAGGCACTAGGACTGAAAACAGTGTGGTAAGTGGAGCCATTGCTCATCGTGTTTTCAAAGGTCGTTTTGATTGCGTTGTTGGTTGTTTTAGGCCGTTTTCAACAGCATTTATGTTAAATACACCTCACTGTTCACACACACATGCTTCCTGGGTGAATCAACCCATCTACGCGATAGGACTGAAAACAGTGTGGAATAAGGAGCCATTGCTCATCATGTTTTCAAAGATCATTGTGATTGCATTGTTGGGGTTTATAGGAGGCCTTTTTCAACAGCATTTATGTCCAATCACTCTCACAGTTCACAAACTCATGGGACCTGGAAGAATCAACCCAGCTATGCGTTAGGACTGAAAACAGTGTGGAAAGAGGATCCATTGCTAATCATGTTTTCAAAGGTCGTTTTGTTTGTATTGCTGGGTGTTTTACGCCGGTTTAAACATCATATATGACAAATCACTCGCACTGTTCACATACTCATGCGTCCTGGGTGATTCAATCCAGCTACTCAATATTACTGAACACCCTGTGACAAAGGGAGCAATTTCCCGCCCTGCTTTCAGAGGTCGTTTTGTTTGTATTGTTGGGTGTTTCAGGCCGTTTTCAACATCATTCCAGTCATACCACCCCGTCAGTTCACACACTCGTAATCCCTGGGTGAATCAACCTAGCTATGCAATAGACCTGAACACATTGTGGCAAGATAAGCAATTGCCCGCCATGCTTTAAAATGTCGTTTTGTTTGCACATACTCATGTTTTTAGAGTGATTCTACCCAGCTAGGCAATTCGACTGAAAACAGTGTGGTAAGAGGAGCCATTGCCCATCGTGCTTTCAATGGTCGTTTTCATTGCGTTGTTGGGTGTTTTACGCCGTTTTCAACATCATATATGTCAAAACACACTTAATGTTCACATACTCATGCGTCCTGGGTGATTCAACCCAGCTACTCAATAGTACTGAACACACTGTGACAAAGGAAGCAATTGCCCGTCCTGCTTTCAGAGGTCGTTTTGTTGGTATTTTTGGATGTTTTAGGTCAACCCAGCCATGCAATAGACCTGAACACATTGTGGCAAGATAAGCAATTGCCCGCCCGATTTTCCCATAACCCCGTTCCCACATGCATACTCTCCTTATAAATACACTATCAAAAACATTGTTTTAAAAACAGCCATTGCTCATCATGTTTTCCAAGGTCGTTTTGCTTGCATTGTTGGGGTTTTAGGCCGTTTTCAACAGCATGTATGCCCAATTGCCATCACAGTGCACATACTCGTGTTTTTTTGGGTGATTCTACCCAGCTAGGCAGTAGTACTGAAAAAGGTGTGGTAAGCGGAGCCATTGGTCATCGTGTTTTCAAAGGTCGTTTTGATTGCGTTGTTGGTTGTTTTAGGCCGTTTTCAACAGCATTTATGTTAAATACACCTCACTGCTCACACACACATGCTTCCTGGGTGAATGAACCCATCTACGTGATAGGACTGAAAACAGTGTGGTATATAATGAATTTAGGAGAGGACATTGAGAAGATGCTTCATACAAATTGGCAGAACAAACCTCGTATGTACTTGTATTCTCACTTAGTCAAATTTAACATTTGAACAGTGTTCACTTTTCAGCTGTTTATGCCCAAACCATGAAACAGACTTGCTCCTCTGTTTTGGTAATAAACTGAGAATATAAATGATATAAAGAAGTATATGAACAAATGCTCCCGTTACAGAGACACATCTAAACCAGGAAAATGTGTTGTGTATATGTCTTTAAAACGCATGCGTTGTCGATTCTAGATATTTTGAAAGCTAGTTTCAATCCGAAGAATTCAAGTAATCAACAATGCACATGGGAATTTAGAAACGCGACTTTGCCACTCACCATCATAGCAGTAAATAAGGTTATTATGCAAATCTGGAAATCGTTTCGTGTAGACTCCACCATGAATTATCTGTATTTGTATGAGGAACTGTTATTATTATCAGTTCGTATGCTCCCCGAAAATATTTCGGCACGAGTATATAAGTTGCCGCTATGTCCGTTCTTTCGTTCGTACTGTTGTTGTTGGGGCTATTTTCAGAAACTTTTGACTGTTGATAACAG